>CM042063.1:46175000-46575000 GCA_023525745.1 Arctium lappa
TGGAGGAGATGGACATTAAATGGCAGATGGCCATGTTATCTATGAGGGTGAAGAAGTTTATTAAAAGAACAGGGAGGAACAACTTCTCTCAAAGAAGAGAAGATGGAGCTGGTTTTGACAAGACAAAGGTGGAATGTTATAAGTGCCACATGAAGGGACACTTTGCTAGAGAGTGCAGAAGTGGTGTTACAAACAACAACCACCAACAAGCTCAGAATGGAGGCTACCATCAAAATAAGAACCCTGCTCAAGCCCTTGTTTCTCAACAAGGAATGGGGTTTGACTGGAGTGACCAAGCTGAGGAAGTCATTCAGAATCAAGCTCTTATGGCAGAAGTGTTTGATCTCCCCTCTGAGGTAATTTCTAATCTTTGCACTCAATCTTGCATAGACACTGTCAAAAGGTACAGGGATCACAACCAAAGCATGTGTGATGACCTCAAAAGATTAGAAAAGGACAGAAGAGACTATGTGTTGATAGTAGAGAGATTTGAAGAACAAATCAAAGGCTTTCAAGCTAATGAACTTCAACACTCTTATGACACAAACTATTGGAAGTGGGAAAAGAATGAGTTAGAGACCAAACTGTCTAAGTTCACAGAAGAAAATGATAGGTTGAAAGAGGAACTATCTAAGGTTAAGCTTGACATAGAAAAGTTTTCATATGCTTCAAAAGCAATGGATTCTCTTCTAAAGGCTCAGATTCATGATAAGATGAAGCTTGGTATTGGATACAACAATACACCTCCTCCTTACAACAACAACTATATCTCTCCTACATCAGACTTGTTAGAGACCAAGGAGAAAAAGGACTTGTCTGAGGAAGCCTTTAAGATAGATCCTTTGGATGAGGTAGTAGTTAAGGATTTGACTGAGAAAGAAGCAAGTGAGAATAGGAATAATGCTGTGAGTAAAGAGATACCATTAGAAAACAACATTATCACCAATGAGGGATGTGGAAAAATCTGGGTCAAGTCTAAGGAGATAGAGAAGACCAAAGGAAAGGACAACGAGGTCCATTACAAACAAACCACTGTTGTGAATCCTGGACCTTGTAAATAGTGTGCTTGCAATAAATCTAAGAGCCTAAATTCTGGTACAAAAAGAGGTAACCAAAGAAACTGGAATAATCAATGGGCTCAGAAACAAGGAGTTGATCTGAATAAAATAATCAGACCAAAACCCTGTTTCATATGTGGAAAGTTAAACCATTTGGCTAAGCACTGTTTCTTTAATCCTATTAACCAACAGATGAACTTTCAAAGATTTGTGCAAAAACCTGTTGGTTATAGGAAGTCTGGAAAGAAACATGTGGGGAAGAAATCTTTTGAAACCAAAAGCCCCATGAAGAAAAAGGTTTTAAAAGAAAGTATCAAAATATGGGTGCCTAGAAGCACCAAAATTGTTAGTACTGCTGACAGAGATAGTGCTGCTAGAAGCATTACTTCTGCTACCAGTGTTAGTACTGCTGAAAATTTTAAAACTGCTAATACAGTTACTGCTGCTAACACAGTTACTACTTCTAACAAGGTGAGTACTGCTAAGCATGCAAGTGCTGCTAATGCAGTTAGTACTTCTAAAACCAGTACTGCTTCTAGCAAATGTGTTTCTAAACCCATCATTGTGACAAAGTACTCCAGAAATGAGGAGTCAAAGTTTAAAAATCTTGTCAAGAAAGAATGTAAGTATTTTGATGAGAAAGGGGTACCCAAGACCACTTTGGCTTGGGTTCCTAATTCATACTAACTGATTTATCTTATGTGCAGGGCAACCAACAGCTCAAGGGAAAGAGCATATGGCATGTTGATAGTGGTTGCTCTAGGCACATGACAGGCAACATGTCATGCCTTCAGGATTTCAAGCATATCAATGGAGGACATGTTGCATTTGGAGATAATCTTACTGGTGGTAAAATAAGTGGAAAAGGTAATGTTACAAAAGGTAAGATGACATTTGAGGATGTCTACTATGTTGATCAGTTGAAGTACAACCTGTTAAGTGTATCACAGGTTTGTGACAAACAACATAGCATATTATTTACTAATACAAAGTGTATGATCCTTGCTCCAGGGTTCAAGGTAGTTGATGAAAGCATGGTACTACTTAGAACTCCAAGAAAGGACAATGTTTATTGTCTAGATATGAATAATGTTTCTAGTGATTCATCCCTGAACTGTCTTGTTTCAAAAGCTTCTGTGGATGAATCCTCTCTTTGGCACAAAAGGATGTGTCACATGAACTTCAAGACAATGAACAAACTTGTTAAAAACAACCTTGTAAGAGGTTTACCATCAAAAGTCTTTTCATGTGATGATCATTGTATTGCTTGTCTTAAAGGCAAACAACACAAAACTTCTCATAAGACCAAAGAGTTAGATACAATTTCTTCTTGTCTCCAGTTATTACATATGGATCTATCTGGTCCTACAAATGTTATGAGTATAGGCAAGAAATCTTACTGCTTAGTTATTGTTGATGATTACTCTAGATTTACCTGGGTATATTTCCTAAGAACTAAGGATGAGACAAGTGGACTGATCAAATCCTTTATTCTAAGAATTGAAAACCAAACTAATCAAAGAGTAAAAGTCATTAGATCAGACAATGGGACTGAATTTAAAAATCTTGATCTAAACACCTTTTGTGAAGAAAAAGGCATTGAGAGACAATATAGTGCCCCTAGGACTCCTCAACAGAATGGAGTTGCTGAGAGGAGAAATAGGACACTAATAGAGGCTGCTAGATCTCTGTTGGCTGATTCAAAACTGCCAATTACCTTCTGGGCTGAAGCAGTTAATACTGCCTGTTATGTCCAAAACAGAGTTCTAGTGGTCAAGCCAAAGAACAAGACCCCTTATGAGCTTTTAAATAAAAGAAAACCTTTCATTGGATTTTTCAAACCTTTTGGGTGCCCTTGTACAATTCTCAATACCAAATCTCACTTAGGTAAGTTTGATAGCAAAGCAGATGATGGATTTCTTGTTGGTTACTCATCTCAGAGTAAGGCTTACAAAGTTTTTAACTCTTCTTCTAGAATAATTGAAGAAAGTGACAATGTGAAATGCAATGAGAACACACCAAATCCTATTGGGTCTGGTCCTCAGTGGCTATTTGACATTGATTCACTAACTAACTCTTTTGGTTTCAGTAGTGATAATTATGCAGGTTCAGGGAGTGAAGGATCAGGGACAACACAAGTTCAAGATAGTATATCTCAATCTGTGATCTTTCCCATACCAACAGTGGATTCTGTTGAAGACTGTGAAAAGGAACCATCTACTGGACCAAATCAAAGTGAAGAAGAAAGTAGAGATGAGGAGAATCAAGAAAATCAAGAATCAGAAGTAGCTGCTGAAAACACCTCAGTTGAGTTGAATGACTCAAATCTAGAGGTGGGACTTAATGAAGAACCTACTCATCACACCAGAATTCAAAAGAATCATCCTCCACAGCTGGTAATAGGAGATATATCTTCTCCTATGATGACTAGAAATCAAAGCAGGCTGCAAGAAATGCAAAACCAACAGCATACAGTGCTCTCTTGCTTTTTATCCCAGCTTGAGCCTAAGAAGGCACATGATGCTATGAAAGAGTCCAGTTGGATAGAAGCCATGCAAGAAGAGCTGCTGCAATTCAAGCTGCAAGATGTTTGGGATCTGGTAGACCTTCCTAAAGGCCAAAGAGCAATAGGAACAAAATGGGTCTTCAGGAATAAGAGAGATGAAAGAGGCATAGTAATAAGGAATAAAGCAAGGTTGGTAGCTCAAGGGTATACACAAGAAGAGGGAATAGACTATGAAGAAGTTTTTGCACCTGTGGCTAGGATAGAAGCAATTAGATTATTCCTGGCTTATGCTTCTTATATGAAATTCAATGTCTATCAAATGAATGTAAAAAGTACATTTCTATATGGCTCAATTGAAGAAGAAGTATATGTCTGTCAACCACCAGAGTTTGAAAACCCAAGCTATCCAGACAGGGTATACAAATTGAAGAAAGCACTTTATGGACTGCATCAAGCTCCAAGAGCATGGTATGACACTCTGTCATCCTATCTCTTGGAAAATGGCTTTGAAAGAGGAGTCATTGATAAGACTCTGTTTATCAAGAGAAAGAAAAAGGATATCTTGCTGGTCCAAATCTATGTTGATGATATTATCTTTGGATCCACAAGAGACAATATGTGCAAGGAGTTTGAGGAACTAATGCATCAAAGGTTCAAGATGAGTTCCATGGGGGAACTTACTTTCTTCCTTGGACTCCAAGTTCAACAGAAGTTAGATGGAATCTTTATCTGTCAGTCCAAGTATGTGCAGGACATTCTAAACAAGTTTGGTTTCTCAGATTCAAAACCTGCCAGCACACCTATGGAGACACACAAGCAGATAACAGCAGATCTTGAGGGGGAGGATATGGATGTTCATCATTATAGATCCATGATTGGCTCTCTCATGTATCTTACAGCCTCTAGGCCAGATATAATGTTTCCAGTCTGTGTATGTGCAAGATTCCAAGTTAGGCCAAAGCAATCTCACTATCAAGTTGTTAAGAGGATATTCAGATATCTCAAAGGGCAACCCAGATTGGGACTTTGGTATCCTCATGACTCATCATTTGACCTACTTGCATACTCAGATAGTGATCTAGGTGGGGCAAACTTGGACAGAAAATCTACTTCTGGAGGATGTCAGTTTTTGGGTGCCAGACTAGTTTCATGGCAGTGCAAGAAACAAACCACAGTGTCCACATCTACAACAGAGGCAGAGTACATAGCAGCTGCAAGTTGCTGTTCTCAAGTCTTATGGATTCAGAATCAAATGCTGGACTATGGGGTAACCTTTCTACACACTCCAATTTTTATTGATAATAGTAGTACTATTAGCATTGTGAATAATCTTGTCAAGCACTCAAAGACAAAGCACATTGAGATCAGGTATCACTTCATAAGAGACTGTAATGAAAAGAAACTTATTCAAGTTGTGAAAGTTCATACTGATAACCAGTTTGCTGATCTATTGACCAAAGCTTTTGATGTGGGTAGATTCACTTTCTTGGTAACAAGTGTGGGAATGATCAACTCTGAATAAGCACCCTCTCAAAAAGTGGTTACATACTTGTATATTGTTTATTCGTGGTGTTACTAATCTTCTTTTTTAGGATATATATAGCAGTACTCAGTGTATCACAAGCTTAAAAGAGTAAGTATGGTTAATACTGCCAGTGCTCAGTTAATACTGCTAGTGGTTAATACTGCTCTCAGTTAATACTGCTAGTGGTTAATACTGCTCTCAGTTAATACTGCTAGTTAGTTAATACTGCTAGTGGTTAATACAGCACTCAGTTAATACTACTAGTTAGTTAATACTGCTAGTGGTTAATACTGCTCTCAATTAATACTGCTAGTTAGTTAATACTGCTAGTGGTTAATACTGCTCTCAGTTAATACTGCTAGTTAGTTAATACTGCTCGCAGTTAATACTGCTAGTTAGTTAATACTGCTAGTGGTTAATACTGCTTGTTAGTTAATACTGCTTATGTCCCGAATACTATAAATACCCTTTTCCCGCCTAAAAAGTTCATAACGACTCTTTGCATACTGTTCACTTGCGCTCTAAACCCTTTCTCTCTCAAGTTCAAAGTTTTCAGGCAAGGACCTTCAAGATCAATGGCATCAATGGCTTTCATTGACGAGCACAATGAGATTGCGATGCGAAAGAAGCCGAAACAAGCCGATGGATTCCACCAAATTGTGGACTTTCTCAAGACAAGCCACATTGCCCACGCTCTTATTGTATCGCCATCAATCTACATCGAGCACCAAAGGCAATTCTGGGCAAATGCCACCATTGTTGCTAAGAATGGTGTGCAAATGATCAAGACAAAGGTCTGTGAAAAACCGTTGACAGTTACTGAAGAGGTAATTCGCATCAGTCTACGTCTAGACGATGCCTCTGGTATAACTTCTATCTCTAATGATGAACTGTTTTCTACTCTTACAAGAATGGGGTATGGAGGCCCATTGGGTGTGTTCAAGTTCTCAAAAGCCAATTTTTCACCCCAATGGCGTTTCTTTGTCCATACCCTTATGCACTGTATCTCTAAAAAGACTACCGGATGGAGTGAGTTCAGTAGCACCATTGCTTATGCTTTGGTGTGCTTGGCCACTGCCAGAAAGTACAATTTTTCTAAAATGATTTTCAGTGATCTTGTCTCAAACTTGGGAAGCAAAAAGAGCTTTTATATGTACCCCAGGTTTGTCCAAGAAGTTATCACCCACGAATTGACGGATATGCCTCATTTTGATGGGGTATATGTACCTAAACCCCCTAAAGGCAAGGTCTTCTCAAACATGAGAAGATCTGCTAGGGACTCGGAAGGAGTTGACACCCCATTGTTCTCTACAATGATGGTGGTGTCCCACACTGATGAAGGTATAGCAGCAGGGTCAAGGCCCCCATTAGACCATTCCAGTGCTAGCCAATCCCAACCTTCCCACTCTAAATCAATTCCCCAGTCTCTTCTTGATAAACCAACTTCACCAATCACCCAAACATACAAAAGGAAACAGGTAAAGAAGGCTCCTTCCCTTCTTGTACCTTCACCCACTAAGACTTTAAGCCCTCTAAGGGAGGATTATCCCTTAGAGAATATCTACAGGGAAACCAATAGGGTGTCTCCCAACCCTGAGGAGGTGCTCTCTAAGGAGATGGATGAGCATATGGGAAAGAAGGCTGCCACTACTTCTGCTAGCACAGAGAAGGACAGTGGTAACATCTCTAAGACCTTCCCCATGGCAACTTTGAATGAGCAATCATTCAAAGGTCCCAGGTGCCAAGAAACCAAGGGGGTGGATAGTACTTCTGCTAGGCAGAAGACTTCCACTACTAAAAGATCCCATGATCCTTCAATAGGGGGTAACACTCCTGGAGAAGGTGAGGACATATATAACTACTATGAATTGATGGAGACAATGGGCAACATCAACCAATATGTTATTAAACAAGGGAAAGAAATAGAAGAAATGAAGATGGTAATTTTGTCCCAACAAGTGCAAATTACCAAACTTAAGCAACTGGTGAAGAGGTTGGTACTTAAAAGGAAAAAGAAGCAATTTGTGCTAAAGAAGAGGGTCAGTGCTAAAGATGCTTCCAAAAAGGGGGAGAATTCAAGTTCAGAACAAATAGATCAACAGATTGAGGGGGAGTTTGTTGAAGAAAAGAAATCTGTAGAAACTACACCAGCAGCAGTTGCAACCCAAAAAGCAGAAATGGTTACTACTGCTGAGACAAAACAAACAGCAGAAACTGTTAGTGCTGCTGAAACTTCACAAGCAGCAGTAACAGAGTTAACACCAACAGAGATTGAAGTAGCAGAAATGCTTGTCAAAGCAAAGAATGACACTCCCAAAGCAAAGGGAGTGGTCATAAATGAAGGGGGAGCAAAGAAAATAGAGAAGAAAGAAATGGCTGCAGATGCAAGGAAAAAGGGAAAAGCAAAGATGACAGAATCTGATCAACCATCTAAAAAGCAAAAGATGATTGAGTCAGATGAAGCATTAGCAAAGAAAGTGTAAGAAGAGTTAGATCAAGCAGAAAAGGAGCAGGTTGATAAAGACAAAGAAATGGCCAGAGCACTTGCAAATGAGTTAAATGAAGCATTCCAGAAAGGTTTGGAAACAGAGAAGGCAAAGCAAAGAGCAATGAGCTTGAGAAAGGCTATGATGGCCATAACAAGTGCTAAGAAGAGAAGACCTTCACAAACTTACCTTGCAACTCAGGAAAGAAACAAAATGATAACTTTCTTGAGGAGTGCAATTGGTGTAAAGAAAGAAATGTTTGTGAAGATGACCTTTGATCAAATCAAGGGTCTATATGAGAAAGAAATGGGAAAGCTGAAGAGCAATGAAAAGGACATAGTGGAGTTTGAAAAGAAATCCAAGGAGAGACATGATGTGAATATCAATCAACCTTTCCCTGAAAGTGAAGAGGGAACTCCTATCAAAGAAAAGGCAGAGAAAAGGGAAGAAAAGAAGAAGGAAACTAAGATGATGGCCAAAAGAAAGAAGAATGAAAAGAAGCCTAGAATAGAAGAAAAGAAAAAGGTTGCTGAAGAAGAAGAGACACCTAAGAATGAAGCTGAATCTCAGGAAGTACCACAATGTTCAGATGTAAACATGTATATGGTGGTAATGGATAAAATTCCAAAGCCTATCTCAGCTGAACCTGTTGGATTCAAACCTCCTGAAGTTATCCACTGGGATATTATGATGGTGGATGGCAAAGAGTACATCAGATTGAAAAGAAAGGATGACAAGTATGAAGTCTATAGCACTTGGAACAAAATTGTCAGAGAGTGTTCAAGATCTGATTTGGAAGAAATGTTTGAAGTGGGTATGAAACTACATGCAGATCAGTTGAAAGCCCCGGGGTTACCAATAGTGAAGCTGGTCATGGAATACTTGTGCATGTTGTTCAATCCAGAAGCAGTGAAGCATTTAATCAGAGATGTGTTCAAAACTGTTAGAGGATGGACTCTGTATGAAAGGAGTGGAGTTTATGAATTGGCATTGGATACTTTTCACATGGAGTATTACTTGGTGGATAGGATATACAACCACACAAATCTGAAGCTTCATGCCATTTTCTTTAATTTTGCAATCTGGACTTGTTGTGACATAATCACCAGCTTCATCTCCTCTATGTCCTTTCCTTGTTTTATAACATCTAGATTGATGTTTCCCATTGTATCCATCAATTCCTGGTAGTTATATCTGTCCTCACCTTCTCTAGAAGTGTTACCCTCTTTTGAAGGATCATTGGATCTTTTAGTAGTGGAAGTCTTCTGCCTAGCAGAAGCACTATCCACCCCCGTGGTTTTTTGGCACCAGGGACCTTCGAATGATTGCTCATTCAAAGTTGCCATGGGGGAGGTCTTATTGATGTTACCACTTTCCTCCTCTGTGCTAGCAGGAGTAGTGGCAACGTCATCACCCATATGCTCAACCTCCTCCTCAGAGAGTACCTCCTTGGGGTTGGGAGACACCCCTGTGGTTTCCCTATGGATATTCCCTAAAGGAGAATTCTCCTTTAGAGGGCTTAAAGGCTTGGGGGTTGATGGTACAAGAAGGGAAGGAGCCTTCTTTACCTGTTTCCTCTTGTATGTTTGGGTGATAGGAGAGGTTGGTTTTTCCAGAAGGGACTGGGGGATAGATTTTGAGAGGGAAGGTTGGGATTGGCTAGCAGTAGGATGGTCTAATGGGGGCCTTGACCCTGCTGCCATACCTTCATTGGTTTGGGACACCACCATCATTGTAGAGAACAATGGGGTGTCAACTCCTTCAGAGTCCCCAACAGATCTTCTCATATTTGAGAAAACCTTGCCTTTGGGGGGTTTAGGTACATATACCCCAACAGGTTGAGGTATATCCATCAATTCATGAGTAATAACTTCTTGAACAAACCTGGGGTACATAAAGAAGCTCTTTTTGTTTCCCATGTTTGAGACAAGATCACTGAAAATCATTTTAGATAAGTTATACTTTCTGGCAGTGGCTAAGCACACCAAAGCATAAGCAATGGTGCTGCTGAACTCACTCCATCCAGTAGTCTTTTTGGAGATGCAGTGCATAAGAGTATGGACAAAGAAACGCCATTGGGGTGAAAATTTGGCTTTAGAGAATTTGAAAACACCCAATGGGCCTCCATACCCCATTCTTGTAAGATTGGAGAACAGTTCATCGTTTGGGATAGAAGTTATACCAGAGGCATCGTCTAGACGTAGACTGATGCGAATAACCTCTTCAGTAACTGTTAGTGGCTTGTCACAGATCCTTGTCTTGATCATTTGCACACCATTCTCAGCAACAATGGTGGCATTAGCCCAGAACTGCCTTTGATGCTCTATATAGATTGTAGGTGATACAATAAGAGCATGAGCAATATGGCTTGACTTGAGGAAATCCACAATCTGATGAAATCCTGCAGCTTGCTTTGGCTTTTGTAGCATCGCGATCTCATTGTGTTCATCGATGAATGCCATGGATGCCATTGATCTTAGTGCAAAGCTTGCCTGAAAACTTCGAGTCTTGAGAGAGAAAGGGTTTAGAGCGCAAGTGAACAGTATGCAAAGAGTCGTTATGAACTTTTAGGCGGGCAAAAGGTATTTATAGTATTCGGGACATAAGCAGTATTAACCTAGAGCAGTATTAACTGCAAGCAGTATTAACCGCGAGCAGTATTAACTAACTAGCAGTATTAACCGCGAGCAGTATTAACTAACTAGCAGTATTAACCACTAGCAGTATTAACCACTAGCAGTATTAACTGAGAGCAGTATTAACTGCAAACAGTATTAACCGCGAGCAGTATTAACTAACTAGCAGTATTAACCACTAGCAGTATTAACCACTAGCAGTATTAACTGAGAGCAGTATTAACTAACAAGCAGTATTAACCACACTTACTCTTTGAAGCTTAGCCGAATTGAGTACTGCTTTGTATTCCCTACAAAGGAAGATTAGTAACACCAAGAATCTATAATATTCAGATATTTAACCACTGTTTGAGAGGATGCTTATTCAGAGTTGATCATTCCCACACTTGTTACCAAGAAAGTGAATCTACCCACATCAAAAGCTTTGGTGAATAGATCAGCAAACTGGTTGTCAGTATGAACTTTTACAACTTGAACAAGTTTCTTTTCATTACAGTCTCTTATGAAGTGATACCTGATCTCAATGTGCTTTGTCTTAGAGTGCTTGACAGGATTATTTACAATGCTGATAGCACTGCTATTATCAATAAAAATGGGAGCGTGTAGAAAGGTTACCCCATAGTCCAACATTTGATTCTGAATCCATAAGACTTGAGAATAGCAACTTGCAGCTGCTATGTACTCTGCCTCTATTGTAGATGTGGACACTGTGGTTTGTTTCTTGCACTGCCATGAAACTAGTCTAGCACCCAAAAACTGACATCCTCCAGAAGTAGATTTTCTGTCCAAGTTTGCCCCACCTAGATCACTGTCTGAGTATGCTATTAGGTCAAAGGGTGAGTCATGAGGATACCAAAGTCCCAATCTGGGTTTCCCTTTGAGATATCTGAATATCCTCTTAACAGCTTGAAAGTGAGATTGCTTTGGCCTAACTTGGAATCTTGCACATACACAGACTGGAAACATTATATCTGGCCTTGATGCTGTGAAATACATGAGAGAGCCAATCATGGATCTATAATGATGCACATCCATATCCTCCCCCTCAAGATCTGCTGTTATCTGCTTGTGTGTCTCCATAGGTGTGCTGGCAGGTTTTGAATCTGAGAAACCAAACTTGGTTAGAATGTCCTGCACATACTTGGATTGACAGATGAAGATGCCATCTGACTTCTGTTGAACTTGGAGTCCAAGGAAGAAAGTAAGTTCCCCCATGGAACTCATTTTGAACCTTTGATGCATTAGTTCCTCAAACTTCTTGCACATGTTGTCTCTTGTAGATCCAAAGATAATGTCATCAACATAGATTTGGACCAGCAAGATATCCTTCTTCTTTCTCTTGATAAATAGAGTCTTATCAATGACTCCTCTTTCAAAGCCATTTTCCAAGAGATAAGATGACAGAGTGTCATACCATGCTCTTGGGGCTTGATGCAGTCCATAAAGAGCTTTCTTCAATTTGTATACTCTGTCTGGATAGTTTGGGTTTTCAAACCCTGGAGGTTGACAGACATATACCTCTTCTTCGATTGAACCATAGAGAAAAGCACTTTTTACATCCATTTGATAGACTTTGAAATTCATGTAAGAAGCATAGGCTAGGAATAATCTGATTGCTTCTATCCTAGCCACAGGTGCAAAAACTTCTTCATAATCTATACCCTCTTCTTGAGTATACCCTTGAGCCACCAGCCTTGCTTTGTTCCTTATGACAATTCCTCTTTCATCTCTCTTGTTCCTGAAAATCCACTTTGTGCCAATTGCTCTGTGACCTTTAGGAAGGTCTACTAGATCCCATACATCTTGTAGCTTGAACTGCAACAATTCTTCTTGCATTGCTTTTATCCAACTTGATTCTTTCATAGCATCATGTGCCTTTTTAGGCTCAAGCTGGGATAGAAAACAAGTCATCACTGTATGCTGTTGATCTTGCATTTCTTGAAGTCTGCTTTGATGTCTAGTCATCATAGGAGAAGATATATCTCCTATTACCAGCTGTGGAGGATGATTCTTTTGAACTCTGGTGTTATGACTAGGTTCTTCAGTAAGTCCTACCTCTAGATTAGAGTCATTCACCTCAACTGAAGTGTTCTCAGCAGCTACTTCTAATTCTTTATTCTCTTGGGTCTCCTCATCTCTACTTTCTTCTTCACTCTGACTTGATCCAGCAGATGGTTCCTTGTCACAGTCTTCAACAGAATCCACTGTGGGTATGGGAAAGATCACAGATTTAGACATAATTTCTTGAACTTATGTAGTCCCTGATCCTCCACATCCTGAACCTGCATAATCATCACTATTGAAACCAAAAGAGTTAGTTAGTGAATCAATGTCAAATAGCCACTGAGGACCAGACCCAATAGGATTTGGTGGGTTCTCATTGCATTTGACATTGTCACTTTCTTCAATTATTCTAGAAGATGAGTTAAAAACTCTGTAGGCCTTACTCTGAGATGAATACCCAACAAGAAATCCATCATCTGCCTTGCTATCAAACTTACCTAAGTGAGTTTTGGTATTGAGAATTGTACAAGGACACCCAAAAGGTTTGAAAAAGCCAATAAAGGGTTTTTTTTTTATTTAAAAGCTCATATGGTGTCTTGTTCTTAGGCTTGACCACTAGAACTCTGTTTTGGACATAACAAGCAGTATTAACTGCTTCAGCCCAGAAGGTAATTGGCAGTTTTGAATCAGCCAACAGAGATCTAGCAGCCTCTATTAGTGTCCTATTTCTCCTTTCAGCAACACCATTCTGTTGAGGAGTCCTAGGAGCACTATATTGTCTCTCAATGCCTTTTTCTTCACAAAAGGTGTTTAGATCAAGATTTTTGAATTCAGACCCATTATCTGATCTAATGACTTTTACTTTTTGATTAGTTTGGTTTTCAATTCTTAGGATAAATGATTTGATCAGTCCACTTGTCTCATCCTTAGTCCTTAGAAAATATACCCAGGTAAATCTAGAGTAATCATCAACAATAACCAAGCAGTAAGATTTCTTGCCTATACTCATAACATTTGTAGGACCAAACAGATCCATGTGCAATAACTGGAGACAAGAAGAAATTGAATTTATCTCTTTGGTCTTATGAGAAGTTTTATGCTGTTTGCCTTTAAGGCAAGCAACACAATGATCATCACATGAGAAGACTTTAGGTGGTAAACCTCTTACAAGGTTGTTTTTAACAAGTTTGTTCATAGTATTAAAATTCATGTGACACATCCTTCTGTGCCAAAGAGAGGATTCATCTACAGAAGCTTTGGAAACAAGACAATTTAGAGATGAATCACTATCCACATTGTCCATATCTAGACAATAAACATTGTCCTTTCTTGGAGTTCTAAGTAGTATCATGATTTCATCAACTACCTTGAACCCTGTAGCAAGGATCATACACTCAGTATTTGTAAATAATATACTATGTTGTTTGTCACAAACCTGTGATACACTTAACAGGTTGTACTTCAATTGATCAACATAGTAGACATCCTCAAAAGTCATCTTACCTTTGGTGACATTACCTTTTCCACTTATCTTACCACCAGTAAGATTATCTCCAAATGCAACATGTCCTCCATTGATATGCTTGAAATCCTGAAGGCATGACATGTTGCCTATCATGTGCCTAGAGCAACCACTATCAACATGCCATATGCTCTTTCCCTTGAGTTGTTGATTGCCCTGCACATAAAATAAATCAGTTAGTATGAATTAGGAACCCAAGCCAAAGTGGTCTTGGGTACCCCTTTCTCATCAAAATACTTGCATTATTTCTTGACAAGATTTTTGAATTTTAACTCCTCATTCTTGGAGTACTTTGTCACAATAATAGGCTTGGAAACATTTGTGCTAGAAACAGTACTGGTTTTAGAGGTACTAACTGCCTTAGCAGCACTTGCATGCTTAGCAGTAGTAACTATGTTAGCAGAAGTAACTGTGTTGGCAGTATTAACCTTTGAAGAGGTACTAACTGTATTAGCAGCATTAATGTTTTCAGCAGTACTAACACAGGTAGCAGCAGTAATACTTCCAGCAGCACTAACCCTGTCAGCAGTACTAACAGTTTTAGTGCTTTTGGGCACCCACATTTTAAAACTTTCTTTTAAAATCCTTTTCTTCATGGGGCCTTTCTTTTCACCATGTTTCTTTCCAGCCTTCCTATAACCAACAGGTTTTTGCACAAATCTTTGAAAGGTCATCTGTTGATTAATAGGGTTAAAGAAGCAATATTTAGCCAAATGATTTAACTTGCCACATATGAAGCAAGGTTTTGGTCTATTGATTTTACTCAGATCAACTCCTTGCTTCTGAGCCCATTGATTATTCCAGTTTCTTTGATTTCCTCTTTTTAAACCAGAATTTAGGCTCTTGGCTTTACTGCAATCACACTGTTTACAAGATCCAGGATTCACAACCGTGGTTTGTTTGTAATGAACCTTGTTATCTTTTCCTTTGGTCTTCTCTATCTCCTTGGACTTGATCCAGATTTTCCCACATCCCTCATTGGTGATAATGTTGTGTTCTAATGGGATCTCTTTACTTACATCATTATCTCTATTCTCACTGGCTTCTTTCTCAGTTAAATCCTTAATTACTACTTCATCCAAAGGATCTATCTTAAAGGCTTTCTCAGATAAGTCCTTTTTCTCCTTGGTTTCTAACAAGTCTGAAGTAGGAGAGATATAATTGTTGTTGTAAGGAGGAGGTGTACTGTTGTATCCAATACCAGGCTTCATCTTATCATGAATCTGAGCCTTTAGAAGAGAATCCATTGCTTTTGAAGCATATGAAAACCTTTCTATGTCAAGTTTAACTTTAGACAGTTCCTCCTTCAGCCTATCACTCTCTTCTAAGGATTTAGACAGTTTGGTCTCTAACTCATTCTTTTCCCACTTCCAATAGTTTGTGTCATAAGAGTGTTGAAGTTCATTAGCTTGAAAGCCTTTGATTTTCTCTTCAAATCTCTCTAATATTAACACATAATCTCTTCTATCCTTTTCTAATCTTTTGAGGTCATCACACATACTTTGATTGTGATCCCTGTATCTTTTGACAGTGTCAATGCAAGATTTAGTGCAAAGATTAGAAATTACCTCAGAGGGGAGATCAGACACTTCTGCCATAAGAGCTTAATTCTGAATGGCTTCCTCAGCTTGATCACTCCAGTCAAATCCCATTCCTTGTTGAGAAACAAGGGCTTGAGCAGGATTCTTGTTCTGAGTGTAGCCTCCATTCTGAGCTTGTTGGTGGTTGTTGTTTGGAACAACACTCCTGCATTCTCTAGCAAAGTGTCCTTTCATGTGACACTTATAACATTCCACCTTGGTCTTGTCAAAACCAGCTCCATCTTCTCTTCTTTGAGAGAAGTTATTCCTTCCTGTTCTTTTAATGAACTTCTTCACCCTCATGGATAACATGGCCATCTGCCATTTAATATCCATCTCCTCCAGGTCATCAGGGTGAAGTTGATCCAGATCATCATTAATCAATGAATTGTTGCTATGACTGGACAAAAAGGCTTCAAAGATAGTTTCAGTGCCTTTTTCTGAACTTACTCCACTGGCAGTACTAACTGATTCAGGGTTGGCAGTAGTATCAGTGGATGCTGAAAGAAGTGCAGCATTGTGGACATAACCAGTGGGCTTCTTCTTGATCTCTACCTCAGTTTCAAAAACTCTTAGATCATTGTATAGATCATCAAGTTCTTTCTCTTCCAGATTGTCACTCTGTCTATATGAGACAGTGTACATAGTCCATTCATCCCCAAGAGATCTTAGGAACTTTCTGTTGACATCATCTTGTTCCATCTTCACTCTTACAGTAGCCAGTTCACCAATGAGCTTGTTGAACCTATCAAAAGTTTGAGTCATAGACTCATTCTTTGAGGAAGTAAAGTTCTCATACTGCTGCTTTAGAACATCTCTTTGATTTCTTTTGATGCTCTTAGTTCCAGCAAATCATTTCTCTAGAGCATTCCAAAGAATCTGAGCATCAGTGCAGTTGCAAAATTGATGCTGATATTCATTGGGGATGGCCAAGAGCAGAGTGATCAAGGCCTTCATCTCTGTCTGTCTGATCTTCCTTTCACCATCTGTCTTTGGTGGAGGTCTTTTTCCATCTGGTCCTATCCTTCTAGCTTCAGAAGGACCATTCTCAATGATATCCCACATTGAGTAGTCAGTGAGAAGAATATATTGTCTGATTCTGATCTTCCACATGTCAAACTCACTGGGTTTGAGCATTGGAACCTTAGAGACCAAAGTACTGCTTGATTCTGTAAGATTTTCCATGATGAATAGATGTTTCTGAGAGAGTTTGGCTCTGATACCACTTGTCAGGATCGAATTCTTAACAAGAATTAATTCTCAGAAACAATATCAAAGAAGTTTGCGGAATAACACTTTGATATTCAATGAAACAGTAAATCAATATAGAAAATATGAAGAACAAACTGTAAACTTGTATTGAATGCTTTAAAGTTACAAGATTACACACTCAACCTCAATATTGATGAACAGGCTCACCAATACGAATTCTACTTTTCTAGAATTAGGATCTATGCCTTGAGGTTGATTTCTCTCTAGAAAAACTTAGAATTAATCTATTCTATAACTTCTATACATATACTGAAAGAAAAAGATAATTACAATAAATAAACAAATCTTCAGTATATCTTCCATGTATATCTCTAAGCATTCCATGAATATCTTCAGTCCATCCAGCTGTTATTCTTTCATGCGAATCTCCATCTTATAAGCAGTATTAATCTTCAGCAGCATTAATTTTGTTCTAGCAGCATTAACTACTAAGCAGCACTAACTACTAGCAGTACTAACTAGCTAAGCAGTACTAACTTTGTTCAAGCAGCACTAACATTGACTAGCAGTATTAATTCTACTAGCAGTAGTAATACTCAGCAGTACTAACCTTGAAGTCTTCTAGCAGCAGTAACTCTGCACCAGCAGCATTAACCACACTTAAGCTTTTCTTCAGTTCCCAACAATTAAAATTGATGTACTCACAGTATCTCGTTAAATCAGAAGCTTAATCATTGAAGAACGAGTTCTAAACTGTTGTGTTTAGAAGGCGAGTCTATGAAGTACGGGTCCTGAGCTGAATTACTCAGAAGCCAAAATCCTCTTACTCCCCCTTAACATGTGATGCCTGCAACTTTGAATCAGATAAAGATTTGGGTACCCACTTGAATTTGGGCCCGTGTTTGTTAGTTGCAGTTCTTATGGGGAAATATTTGTTAGATTTAACATTTAAAGCACGAGGAATATCATCAGAAAAATATGCACAATCATTAGAAGAGAAAGCATAATCATCTGAACTAGAATCAGAAGACGAATATGAGACATTTTTGGAAATTTGAAACATTTGCTTTATAGAGTATTTTGAAATTTTATTACAATAAGCAAATGAATCACTATTGTAAAGTTTGTCTACACATCGATCTCCATCAAACATAGAATCAGTTGATGGCCGCCTAGCTCTCCAGATTTGCTTCTTTGACCGGTCACAGTCTTATCTGAAAGAATAGTATTGGAATAATTAGAATTGTCAGTAAGAACTGTATCTCGTTTCTTCGACTTCTTTGACCTTCTTCTTTTACGCTTAGGTTTATAAAATTGATCATTGAGCGTAAAAGAATTATCAAGAATTTTAGACGAAATATTTAAATCAGAAGAAATAAATTTATCCAAGCAACCAATCTGATCAACTAATAAATCTGAATTTACCTCGGAGTTAGAAGAAATTTGAGAAAAGATTTAAAATTGGAAACTTCCTTTTTATTTTTCTTATCAGAATTTTTAGAATCAGAAGATAGACTAGAAATGGAATCTGATTTTTGAGAAAATAAATTTTCTTCAAGACTTGAAGTCATAAAAGAAAGAAAAATATCAGATTCAATTTTCTTCAAAATATTTTGATCTTCTATCTGATCTTCAAGATCTATGATTTTTCTTCTAATATTAAAAGAGGAGTATATTTCTTCGAATCATAAATGATTGGAGAAATATTTTCTTTATCAGAATCAAGAGCATAAGAAGGAACAAAATCATTAGACATTGAAGATTTAACAGAAGATATATCATTTAAAACTCTTTTTCCTCTTATTGATTTGTCAGAAAAATATTTTGCATTTTCGGACGTATAAACAAAAGGAATTTCATTTTTCTTATTATTTATCCTTTTCTCATTTTCGATTTCTAACACTTGCTTCTCATTCATCCAATCAATTTTAAATTGAGGAGCATAATGAGCAAGAGTCAGATAATCGTATTTATATAAAGTTGGGGATTTTTCAATTGCATTGTTTAAACAATGAGGATTTTCAAAACCAAGTCCCCACCTTTGTTTTAAAGCTTCTTCACTCCTCGGTTTGTTCATATAAATTGTTTGTTCAGATTGGTCTCTTCGATAAAGTTTTTCTTCTAACTTATTTATTTTATCTGAAAATTCATTTTTTAAATTAGTCATAGCCGTTAAAGATTCAAGATTTGTCTTATTTGAATTTTCCAAATCGTCCAATTTCTTTTGAAAGATGTCTTTAGTATTTTCTAAAATAGATTTTTCATCTTTCAAAGAAATTTTCAGTTTGTCAATCAAATTTGACTTTTCAGAATTTAGATTCTTTTTAGATAAATCTTTGAACGCAAATCAGATAAAGCATTAATCATGATATCAAACTGAGAGGTAATAAATTTGTAGTCAAATTTAGAATATACCTCATCCTCATCTGTATCAGAATCATCTGTCTGGTCATCTCCGACTAAGCACATGTGAGCGATCTCGACATTGGAAGCTTCGCCGTCGGAATAATCCAGCCAGAATTCTTCTTCGGCCAATAAAGCAGTTTCGTTTTCTCTCTTTTCTGCTAGTTCCATTTTCTTTCGGTAGTAGGCCGAGTCCCTAACCTTCTTTGCTCTACACTCCTTTGACATGTGACCCGACTTTCCACAGTTGTAGCAAGCATTAGTCTTTGGCTCGGGTACTTTGGATTTGAAACTGGAAGTGAAGCATGAAGAGTTGGAACCAGATCTAGGTTGGAACTTCTTCTGGTAATGATGAGAGAGAAGGATCATGGCTTTTGTTGATCCAAACTCTCTCAGTGATTTGATAACGACCCTCTTCTATACTTAGTGAAAATTACGTTTTAATATGTATTAGTGTTTCACCATCAGCGATCAGACTAAGTCTGTTCAGTTATCACTGATAGTCTCTCTCATAAACATTTCTATGTATTAGTGTTTCACTATCAGTGATCAGACTGAGTCTGTTCAGTTATCACTGATAGTTTCTGAAGTAAACAGCCAACGTAATCCCTGAAGACAAGTATCGCGTCAACATATGTTCATAGCTGAATCGAAGACGAAGCTACTGAACAAAGAGAAGTCTACTAGTGACCTGATGCGGATATCAGTGAAGCAAAGACAACTCTACATATACGTGAAGGAACATGAAGAAAAGCTTCAGCGATAGCTGAACCTCTTTATCTCTAAAAGAAAAGGGATACTCAGCGATCAATCGATCACAAAGCTTATGCCTCAAGTTTCCTTTTGTCTATCCTTGCACAACCTAGTACAATGGGTCAGAACGGACATGTCTCTGCAACCATTCGTACAACAACTTTGTCAACTACACTGTTCATGACCCGATCGAAAGCATGTCTCCCAAAAGTCAGACTCCCAAAGCCAATCAGTGAACGCCACGTGTAAAGTGCCCTGCCATGCATTTAATGCAAAGGGTATAAATAGGACGTTCACCCTTTCATCTGAATAGAGTGCTCAATTCCTTGAACTCATATAGAAACCCTTGCTTTCTATATCTCTAAAACCCCCATTCTCTGAATTTCTAGTGCAACCATCTTAGTGTTTCTTAAGTTTGTTTAGATTGAGTCTGTCTTAATCTTATTCCGCAACAAACTTGTAAATTGTATTTGATTTATCAATAAACAATTTATTAAACTTTAATTTCTGTGTTTGTATTCAACCCCCCCCCCCCTTCTACAAACTTGTTAAGCACCTTCGGGACCAACAAGTGGTATCAGAGCAGTTTGTTTAATCTAATAAACAAGATCTTGCTGTATACTCTTCCTTGCTATTCTAAAATGGCACTAAACACAAACACAAACTACTATGATAACGGTTCACTTTCTAAACCTCCTCGATTTAGCAGAGATAACTTTTCTCTATGGAAAAATCGAATGATGCTATTTCTTGAAGGTGCGGATCCTACTATACCTGAATATATAGAAAACGGACCCTATGAACCTGTTAGAATTATAGTTGCGGTTCCTGCTACTGCCACCACTGCAGCTGTCCCTGAACGATATGTCGTTAAGGAAATAAGACAGTGGAGTGATGAAGATAAAAAGAAGGTAGGCATAGATGCAAGAGCAAAGACCATTATCTCAATGGCTCTGCCTGATGAAGTTTTCCATTCCATCATGCATCTGAAAACTTCTAAAGAAATGTGGGAAACCATATGTGTTCAATATGAGGGCACCACTGAAATCCAAGAGACTCGAAAGATTAACTTGGTAAGACAGTATGAAAGTTTTATCGCTGGTAAGAATGAATCTCTTTCTGACGTTCATCAGCGGTTTAACTGCCTAATCATTGACCTAAGAACTGTTGGTAGGACCTATTCTAATTCTGAGGTCCTAACAAAATTCTTGGAAAGTCTTCCTGAAAGCTGGGACAGTTATTCAATATGTCTTAAGCTGACAAAAGACTTACATACTCTCTCTCTAAGCACTCTGTATGGAATATTTCTCAACTATGAGCAATCTAATCTCCTAAAGAAGAATCTTGTAAAAGATTCTAAAGACTCCAAAAGCACTCCTGTTGCTTTAGTCTCTTCAGAGATAATTCCATCTCAGCGATCTACTCTCACCATCACTGAGTTAGATTCTGAATCTGAGGATCTATCAGACCCTGATCTTTCAGAATTTGATGAGTCCTTAGCACTATTGACAAACTCTTTTAAGAGATTTGCAAGAAAGAGCAACTTCCAAAGAAGTAAACCTCTCTCTCTTACTACTGCCACTTGCTATAACTGCGAAAAGATTGGACATTTTGCTAGTGAGTGCAGGTCTAAAAATGTCACACCCCGCTAAAGCGGAAACACGGGGTATAACAGTTTTCGATAAACAATCCACAAGCATAAAGTTCAACCACCATACATTTAATAAAAATATATTACAAAGTTTAGTAGTAGAAAGTTTATCGTGAAATTACAATCCCGAGATATTTCAAGATAGCATTGTCCAAAAGTTTGTACATCCCCCAAGCATATTTGGATCATACGCAGAACGACCCTTAAAATTTACCTTCTTGATTTCCTGAAAAGCATGTACAAAAATATGGTCAACTACGAGAGTTGGTGAGTTCACAGGTTTTAAATATGCACAAAACATTTTATATGCAAGATTTGATAGTTGGAGCATGTTCGTGCTCAAAAGCTTAACTTGAATACTTAGAGCATATACGTGCTCAAATACTTGGAGCATATCCGTGCTCATTAGTTTAACTTGAAAATTTCATGAGTATTGCTTTACGTATGACTTGAGTCGGTATAACTTAAACTTGGTTGAGCCACTACTAAACCGTCCCCGACCCTTGCTTTTGCCCCGTGTGCCTTGACTCAGAGGTGGTCTCAAGCGCCACATGTTCAATCACTTCTCTAGTATAGTGCACTCCTAGCTCGTCAGCTGTAAGAAGTGGGGTTGGTCAAGCCCAAATAGCGCTATCCACTAATACTATAGGCCCAATTTTCTGGGTTAATAGTAGTGTCGTCTGGGGACTAACTCTTAAATACTCAACATACCAACTATTTAGCGTCATACATCTTACTTTTTAAAATGCTTGAAAACAAGCCTTGGCGACTTAACAGCGCAAAACATTTCAATTAACTCATGAATCATTATAATCGTACTTAAGCATGCTTTTCACCCCAAAATACGTAAAACGATAAAAGAGGGGCTGTGAATACTCACCTTGAGAGTGAACTTGGAAACTTAATGATAGTGCTCAAAATAGGTGCCGCTTCCTTGGTTTCCTATAGTGAAGGTTGCCATAGAGGAAATACATTAATACCCATTCCTATGTCCAAATGACCCGTCCCAATAACCTATGAAATGCCATTAAATAGGTTTCAATAACCAAAACTATATTTAGATCAATTATAGACTTATTATGCCTTAACACTATTTTAGAACTCATTATAATCACTTTTCTGAAAATTCAGCAGAAGCTGTCCAATATTTTAGTCAACAAAACCACTATAGAAACATATCTTCCCAAAGGAATGAATTCACCAAATTTTTTTTGGTAATACTATAGTGTGTCAAGAGTAAATCTGCACTTTTTCATAATTTTTGGATGAGTTTTGATACCTGAAATAATTTCCACAAAGCAGTGTGTCGCTGATTTTCGGATCAGTGACATACCTCACTTGTAGCATGCTTTTGGGGTATCAATTCTTTGAATTAGCCCATAATCCTTATATGGGTGTAAACCTAACTCAAAATCCTATCATTTGGAAAAAGATTCACTTAATTTGGGATAAGAAATGAGGAAGTTATGGCCTCCACAAGATAGGTGTTTGAATCTGTCTTCACTGGACAGATTGCACCATTTTCTTGTAAAATCCATTTAAGTGCTCAAATCATCTCCAAAATTAGTGTTTTCGGACTTTTTAGAAAGCTAACACTCTAAATTAAAGTCTATAAGCAAAAATCCCAAATTTTGACATGTAGAACATGATTTATGCATGTTGGAAGTAGGTCCATTTTCTGGACAACAAACCTGCAGTAAGTTAAGATTATGAAATTTTGAAATGGTGATCATTTTCCCATTGGTTTAATAAAATAACCATATGTTATCACACCATAATCAATCATCACATATTCTTGAGATGAAAACCTTTTGATTTATGGACTCATAGCAATCTTTAGATGCTCATCCAATACCCATATGAACAATCTACTAACTAAAGTGATATAAACATCACTTTTATGTTCTTAATCATTTGGATTTGAGAATTTCCATCTTAAGAACATATGTAAGTTGAACTATTCTTCATGCAAACATAATCACTATACTATTATCATCAATACTTCAAACTTTATATGCATGCATTCTTTAAGTGAAAGAATAAGCCACTAATGTATCAAAATTCTTTATGCATGAACATCAAACCAAGATTCTTGATGAAAACCAATTTCTTTCTTTGATATTGAAATCAAAACTTGCAACATAACATTGTATCTACCAAAAGTAATCCATTTCATGAACAAAAATCCAATTTTCATAACCTCATCATGCATAATTTCAATATTTCAAGTTAAAACCAAAAATACCTAAATGTAGACAATAAAAGTAGGTTTTTGGATGATACCTTGTGAAATTGATGTGCAAACTTTGTTATAATCTTCAATTTGATGTTCAATTTCTTGATTATTCTCTTGAATTAGCTTGATTTTTGAAATTGATATGGAGATGGGTTGGGGAGGGGGTTCGGCCGATGTAGGGAGAGAGAGAGGGAGATGAAGGGTGTTTTTGATTTAAAATGAGATAATGAGCTCCTTTCTTGTTTTTAAATAAAATGGTTTTTAAAAAAAATAAATATATATAATGACTAATTTTTATTATCATGACAAGTGTCCATGACTAATTAAAGGAATAATAAAAAAATTTAATTAAAATACTTAGTCTATTTCATTAAAATATCAGATATATTCGAGAACCGAAATACCCGATTTCTCAATTTTTGCTTAAAACAACTTTTATAAAAAAAAATGAAAGTATTTCAACTAAAATAATATAACTTTATAATTTTATATATTTTGGACCTTAATCAATATTTTTGGCATTTCTAAGTTGTGACGGTCAGTTACTGGACTGTTCCGGGCATTCTACGCAACCTCCTAAATTTTTAGAAAACTTTTATCTTAAAAATTTTATGCAATTTAAGGAGTGGCAAATACTTAAATCTTAATTTTCATTAACTTAGAAATTAACCTGAGCACTAATCTTGACGGTTGTCACAAAAAAGGTCTTCAAAACTTCTACCTCAAGAAGATCCAGTGATGACAAGTACCTAAAGCTGAAGAATAAATATCAAAAACTGAAAAGCTACAAGCGAAAAGGTAAAGGTCTCATCGCTGAAGAACATGACTGGGCTGAATTAGAAAAATCAAGCTCTGATGAAGAAGAAGTCGCTAATCTTTGCCTCATGGCTGATATTAAAGAAGAAGTAGAAGAACCATCTGAGGTATCTATCTCTACAAACCCCTCTCTGCCTGACGCTGAGAGAAGTCGCGCTGTTGATGTGCTGATGATTGACCTTTATAATGTTCTAAACGACAAAACTCAAGCTGAAAATAAAAATGTACTATAACACCCTAAAAATAGGGATAACAAAAATCCGAAAAACGGACATGAGGTATACCAAATATTGCCATAGCAAGAGCCTCCCAAAAGTGGGGAATATAATCGAATAACCTGTTTAATCACAATTTGTAATTTAACGAACAATAAACAACAACCAACTAATCTAATTTCTACAACTAGAAAAGAGATTACAAAAAGGGTTGTCATCTATAGACCCAAAAAGTCTCTATCCAAAAGTATAGCGCGTCCATGTGCACTTTCCCAAGCTATCTCCCCCAAAGCGACTAAACTTGCTTAAGACCGCCGCCGCTAGAACCTGAGATACACATCGACACCAAACAAGTGTTAGGCCAAAAAGCCTAGTGAGTCGAACAATAATAAGCATGCAGGAATAAATACAATTCTTATCAGCAGTTAACCAGTGTTCAACAAATGTGGAGTCATTAGGGGAGACCCAAAGCACCAATCAAGTCCCACCCAAGAGTCGATATACCTTGATGCCCTTAACAAGGAACACCCCAAAGGCCCGACCCATCCGAAGACTATCGCTAAGAAAATTCCCCGGATGGTGGAGGTCTAGACACATACCATCACAGTGGCGCCCAAGACTACATCCTCCTAGTGTACTGACTTGGTTCGTCCACATAACATTTATAAGGGGGTCCTTTAGGTATATTTCAACCCATATAATTCAATACCAACTACGGTATAATTTTACCACCTTATCCTCATGATGTCTAACAAAAGACCAATGTAAATCATACATCATCATGCATATAAACATATCACCCAAATGGTACTCCAAATAGAAACATCATAATACTCATTTATGCATACCCTTAACATATCAAGATGATCACATCATAAATCCATGAGACAAGTCCCAAACAATGATACATAACAATATCCATGGCATATCACCCATATATATAGATACATCTTTTAACTATTTTCGGGAAGAAATCCCCAAACATTGAGCATATAGAGATAAAGTAACAAATAGAAGATTATGATGTGTATCTAGTTTTAACAAAGGTTTTGTTAGCTTAAATTAGTCCCCAATTAATTGAATGTTTTATAAAGAATTGTATTTTGGGCTTTTTAAATTAGTTTTATGGGATTGAGCCTTTTCATTGTAAATGGGCCTTATATAAAGGTTCCCATGGCTCATTGTATCATTAGGTTTTGGGAGAACACTTTTCACACAAACAGACTAATGAGAGTCGTTTACTAGTTTACTGTGGTGTTCTTCCTAATTTTCTCCTCCATTGTTATTCAATCAAAGCATATGAGATGAGTTTTATGATGATTCTTCTTCTTAATTTCTATCTTATATGTATATTTTATGGAGTTCTTCATTTGTTGCTGGAAATGGGATCTAACAATTGGTATCAAAGCCAAATGAAGAAACTCTTCTTCATTTCGGTCATCTATGGCAACAATTGAAGATTGGATGATTATTTGTTGTTTTGGTGCTTAGATTGATTCAATCACATGAGCCTTGACACAAATATCCTTTCTGTGATTTATTCAATGTTTTGTGCTTACTTGAGATCTATCTGATTGATTTTGATATGTTTTAGATGATCTTTGATAGATTATTTGCTTGATTCTACACAAAATCTGTTTCTGCACACCACATGTATGATGAAATGCCTATGTGAAGATTTAATTTTATTTTGGTTAAATCTGATCAGTTTTATTACATGTTTGTGTTCTTGATCCTTTCTCATTTATTGGTCTAACATTTGATAAGCACTAAGTACATGGTTGATCAATGATCCCATCCTTGTGTGTGCTTTAGTTCATTGCTATTTTAGCATCTCGATAGTTAGGTCGTTGATCTCAGATCTGACCTTGATATCATTCGAGATTGGACTCTCTTTGATCCATATTTTGTTTAAAATTCCGCTGCTCATAATTGATTCAATGAAAGACCAAGTCATTTGGGTCTTGAAAAAGTTGCTTGATCCAAATTCGGAGAGGTACAAATTATGAACTCTGTGTGCAGTACAGAGATGCTCTGCAGATGAACATTTTCAGAATCATCGTAGTAGCAACAAATTTGAGAATTTTTGTTGTAAGCTCATTTGAGTCTTCTGCAATGTTTGGTTGTTACTGCTGTCCATTCAAAGTGTTCATAGCAGAAAACCATTGCTGTCGTGTGCAATCTAAAGGGAAGGATATGGTATTTAAAAAGGTGCAGATCATGTTCAAGTTTGTACAAGTTTCGAAATAACAATCCAGCTGCTGCTATGCAGCAAAAGCAACAGATTTGTGTGATTTCGAAGTGAAACAAAATCAATGTTAATGCAGATTTCAAAGTTCAGCAATTGTCCAACGTTTCAAGCAAATTTTATTGCTGCTTGTGTTCAATTTACATCAAACGAATCAAAGCATAAAATCGTTGTTGTGCTCGATATGTGAAACAGAATGTTGTTCAAAACAGCAAGTTGCTGTCAGATTTGCGCAACTGTAGAATTCTGATCATACCTCTCTCATTATCGCTCCAAATTTCATGATTCCAGATGCGTTAGATTCCTAAGACACAGATGAACATTTTTCATGTTTTGAGTTTGTTCTGAATCAGTGTGCTGATTGGCCAGAATCTGTGTTAAAGTTGGTATATGGCTGTTGTGAAAACAGAATTTGCTGCTGTTTGTACTCAAAATATGCAGCAAAAAGGTTTAAAATAGAAAGTTCCTCAATCTGTTCATCTGCAGAAGTTAAATGACAGATTTGAAAAAGTGCAGCATGTTTTTTTTTCTCTAGAGGTGTGACCACGCAGAAACATAGTTGTTGCCAAACAGATTGATGCTGTTGTTAAGTTCAAAACAGTAGCTCAAAAACAGGAAGATATGTGCAACAACAGTTGTGTAGTGCAGAATCTAATTAGTTGATGTTTGTGTTCATGCTGTGCATCAAAAGGGATTGTCAAAAAGGATGTTTGTTGCTGTCAACGTCGATTTGTGCAGAATTCTAGGTCCAACAGCAGCAACACAGCATAAAACAAAAATAAACTGTGCAGCAAGCAACATATCTCGAAATGATGAACGTGCAGGCAAGAAAAATAACAGGTTGTGGTATTGCTACTCGTATTCTAGATTTGTACATGGCCTCATAGTGTTCATTTGCATAGTTCGAATAAAGTTCCATGTACCTTCAGATCTCATTGACAAAACTCAAAGTTTGATCGTGCTCGAGAGAGTTAAGTGTTTGAGGCTGCTGCAGAGGCAACAACACAAGAAAAATGGGAAAGATCTCGATCATCTCTTATGGAGTTATGACAGAAGGCTCGAAGAACAATATGCACAGATTCAAAATATCTCTTCAGAAATCGAATCAAGACTTATTCATTCTGTAGATCGTGGTTGTTTATGCAGTTTACGATGAACCAGAGGCAATCCAGAAGGAACAGAGGCTCTTTGCTTGTATACATGTTCTGTCCAAAGAGATTGTTCTCTGATCAATCAGAGGTGCAGAAATCTCTGTTCATCCAGAAAGTCATGTTTAATTGGAAAAGTAAAGCACACTCCGAGATTTGAAAATGATGCTGATTTTTAGTAAGGCTATTCAGAGACTGAATTCTCAGAGTTTGGTCCAAAGATTGATCGAGATGCGCAGAGGTTGTCATGTACAGAGGCATGTGCAGAACCTCTGTGCACGTCCAGAACCTTCATAGGCTATGAGATGATTATGCTCTGCAGAGGCTGTCCAAGCACGTGCAGAAGCTCTGTGATGCAGAACATACACATCAGGCATATCGCAGAGCCTCTGCAGATTTGTGCAGAGCTCTGTGCACGTGGAGAAAGTTGTCAAAACAACTCCAAAGCAAAAAATTAGCAATATTGGCAGCAGTTTCGATAATGAGTTATGGCAGAAGACCTCTATTCATTTGATCAGAGGTTGTCCATAACTCCAGAGCTTGATTGGAGGCATGCTCAGAGCCTCTGAACTCATGTAGAGCCTGCCCAGAGCTGTGTATATGCAGAGATGTTGTGATGGTTCAGTGATCTTAGAAAATGAACACAAAATGTTGCTGTTGGGTTGCTCAAATTAGATTAAGCACGGTTCAGAATGACATACCACATGTGTTTAATATTCATGTTTAGATCAATAGAGAAGCTGTTGTCCATTCGAAACAACAACAGAAAGTTGTTGATGTTCAATCTCTGAAGTTTGTTACTTGCAGAGGTGCTGTCAAGAAGTTAACCGTAGAGGTTCTTCACATCAGAGGCATGTGTAGAGCCTATGTGAAGATGTCTAGACTGTTGTGCACAGGCTCTATGCAAAACTTTATCAGAGGCAGATCACAGAGCCTCTGAAGATCTATTCAGAGCCTCTGAGGAAGTCCAGAGCACGTGCAAAAGTTAGAAAATGCATCAGAAGATGTACAGAGCTCTTAACTTGTCCACAGAGCCTCTGTGGACCAAAACCTCTGAAGAACAGCGACCAGAAAGGAAGGACCAGAGGTAGACCCAAGAACGCATATCAGAGGTCGATGGTCCAGAGATCGAAATGAGCCAAGTGCCCGAAGCCCGAATTTTTTGAATTTTCTGACAGCATTGCGCTGTTTCAGAAACACGCGCACAACTTTGTACTCAAAGCTCCAATTTACATGAGTCCAGTTGCGTTGGATTTCTAAAACACAGACGTACGACTTTGATGTTTTGAGTTTTCTCAAATTCCGTGATCTGATATGCCAGAATCTACTTCAAAGTCTGCGTTAGAGTGCTGGACCGAAAGCATCGCATTTCACTCGCGCTCTTTCCGCTTTCAAGAACGGTGTTCTCTCGACGTTTCTTCATGGTTTCAAGCTGATACTGTGAAACATAGTTTTTCAATACCTCCTCCGTTATTCAAGTTTAAGGCTCGGTGCTTAACGTTTACTCAACGAGGTTCGAAGAGTCAAATTTTCTGTTTTGACAACCATTTTGCGCAGCTGAGGAAAATCTTGCACAACTCACTCAATTTTCATCCAAAATGGATGAATCAAAGCTTGTTGAAAATCTATAAGGCTGGAGTTCAATGTGCATGCTTTATGTTTTCTCTCAATAAGACTCCTTGATTGTCAAAAACAGTGGTAAAGTTGAGACATGAAAGTTGGACAAATTGGGATAATTCGTCTAAGTGTTTCAAGAATATGAGCCTACATTTGAGGGGGAGCTTGTGATGCTTTGAATACTCGAAGAATGACACACCAAAGTTTCTAAAGAAAGAAAGGGGGAGACTACAAGATGATGCTTTCTTTATAAAACATTAGGGGGAGATTGTTAGCTTAAATTAGTCCCCAATTAATTGAATGTTTTATAAAGAATTGTATTTTGGGCTTTTTAAATTAGTTTTATGGGATTGAGCCTTTTCATTGTAAATGGGCCTTATATAAAGGTTCCCATGGCTCATTATATCATTAGGTTTTGGGAGAACACTTTTCACACAAACAGACTAATGAGAGTCGTTTACTAGTTTACTGTGGTGTTCTTCCTAATTTTCTCTTCCATTGTTATTCAATCAAAGCATATGAGATGAGTTTTATGATGATTCTTCTTCTTAATTTCTGTATTATATGTATATTTTATGGAGTTCTTCATTTGTTGCTGGAAATGGGATCTAACAGGTTTAGTAAACTCACAATCTAGGTTTTGAACCCAAAACCTAGAAAATATGGAAACCCTAGAAGTTGGAGAAGATGAGGCTTGAAGATGAGGAGTGAGATTCTTGAAGAACACTTCAATGAGAACACTTGAATGTAGCTTGACGACCACTTAATGCTCCCAACCACCCAAAAGCTTAGAAGTAAATGTGGTAGATGAAGAAACCCTAAAAATCACCTCTAAGAAGAACTCTCCCGTTTTTGCAAAGTGATCTTGTGAAAAAATGAGACTGCCAAGGTAATTTAAACCCTTCAGATGTCGCGGGCGATAGTGCCCAAAGGGCACTATCGCGAGTCACAATCGCGAACACACATGCACCCGCGGTACGTCTTCCGCGAGTATGCCCGGCGATAGTGACAAAGGTCACTATCGCGTGACACACCCCCCTCTCGGTACCACTTGGGCGATAGTGCCCTCCGCGATAGTGCCAGGGCACAATCGCGGGGCACAATCGCGAGTCACCCAAAATGGCCCAAAACTCAACCGAAAACTATAACGAGCACAAGGTTTGAACGATTAACGAAGGTAACTTAATTATACGTCGTTTAGATTTGAACATGATAATAAGACGTACACAAGGACACATATTCTCACAAAAGCGAATTAAATGCATTTAATACCACAAAATACTTACCTTAAGAATTTACGGGTGTTACAATCCTCCCCACCTAACGGAGATTTCGTCCCCGAAATCTTACCCTAAGCAAACAAGTGAGGATAACGCTTCTTCATATCATCTTCCGATTCCCAAGTAATGTTGGCACCCCGATGGTGCTTCCATTGGACTTTAACCACGACCACGTCTTTATGCCTCAACTTCTTCACTTTCGATTCTAAAATCGACTCCGGTTCTTCCACACAACGATTCCCATTGTCCACCCGAATTTCCGACAAAGGGATCACGCTTTCCTCTTCGGCTAGACATTTCCGAAGATAACAAACGTGAAATGTAGGATGTATCCCATCCATTTCCGACGGTAATTCCAACCGATAGGCCTACAAGCCAATCTTTTCCAAAATGACAAACGGTCCAAGGAAACGAGGACTAAGCTTCCCACGCTTCCCGAAACGTATGATACCCTTCCATGGAGACACCTTCAACATAACCCGATCACCCACTTGAAACTCCACCGGTCTTCTCTTCTTGTCCGCATAACTCTTTTGTCGATCTTGTGCCGCCTTTAGCCTTTCCCGGATTTCTTTCACCTTGTCGGCCGTCTCTTGAACTATTTCCGGTCCGGTGAATTGCTTTTCGCCCGCTTCTAACCAACAAACCGGGGTTCGGCACTTCCGTCCATACAAAGCTTCGAACGGTGCCATTCCGATACTAGAATGATAACTGTTGTTGTACACGAACTCCACCAACGGTAGATGTGAATCCCAACTTCCCCCGAAGTCTATCACACACGACCTCAACATATCTTCTCACTTTGGCCATCCGTTTGAGGATGGTAAGCCGTGCTCAAATTTAGTCGAGTACCCAACTCCTTTTGCAGACCAGCCCAAAAGTTCGAAGTAAATCGACTGTCCTGATCCGACACAATAGATTGCAGAACTCCGTGCCTCGATACCACCTCATCAATATAAAGCTTGGCCAATTTCTCCATTGGCAAGGTCTCCCGCATTGCCAGGAAATGCGCGCTCTTGGTCAACCGGTCAACGATTACCCAAATGGCGCCGTGGCCACGCAAGGTCTTTGGTAACTTGGTCACAAAATCCATAGTGATATTGTTCCATTTCCACTCGGGAATGTACAACGGTTGTAAACTTCCATACGGTCTTTGGTGTTCCGCCTTGACTTGAAGGCACGTGACACATTTCTCCACATAGCTAGCTACATCTAGCTTCATCACCAGCCACCAATACATTAACTTTAAATCTCTATACATATTGGTGCTACCGGGATGTATAGAGTATTTCGACTTATGCGCTTCTTCGAGGAGTAACTTCCGGTTTCCTCCCAACTTCGGTACCCAAATCCGTCCTTGAAATAGTTTGAGTCCACGACTGTCTTCCGTTAAGAGCTCTTTTTGTTTCACCATGACCTCGTCTTTGAGGTTTTCTTCCTTAAGTGCTTCCTCTTGACTTGCTTTAACATTCTCCAACAAACTTGACACCACATCGATCATTGCAAGGGACATTTTGACACCATCACCATGACTCCTCCGACTCAATGCATCCGCCACCACATTGGCCTTACGGGGTGATAGAGTAGGTCACAATCGTAATCCTTCAAAAGCTCTAGCCATCTCCTTTACCGCATGTTGAGTTCCTTTTGGTCGAAGATGTATTGAGACTTTTGTGATCCGTGAAAAGAGTACACTTGGTCCCATACAAGTAGTGTCGCCACAACTTTAACGCGAAAACCACCGCCGCCAACTCCAAATCATGAGTCGGATAGTTCTTCTCATGATCCTTTAATTGTCACGATGGATAGGCTATTACTTTCCCTCTTTGCATTAGCACGCACCCAAGCCCCATCTTGGAAGCGTCGCTATACACCACAAAGTCTTCCGATCCTTCGGGTAAGGACAAGATCGGAGCTTCACACAATTTCCTCTTGAGCGTCTGAAACGCTTGCTCTTGTGCATCGGTCTAAAGAAACTTGACGTTCTTCCTCGTAAGAGAAGTGAGCGGTGTTGGGAACTGAAGATTCTACCAAGTATGGTTAATGCTGCTAGTACAGAATTACTACTGCTGATTACTACTGCTAGTTCAGAGTTAGTACTGCCAGAGTACTTTGAAGGATAATACTGCTGAGTATTACTACTGCTAGTAGAATTACTACTGCTAGTCAAAGTTAGTGCTGCTTGAACAAAGTTAGTACTGCTTAGCTAGTTAGTACTGCTAGTAGTTAGTACTGCTTAGTAGTTAATGCTGCTAGAAGAAGTTAATGCTGCTGAGCATATTTAATGCTGCTTAAGAGATCCGGATGGAAAGAATGACAGCTGGATATACTGAAGATATACTAAAGATATACATGGAAGATATACTGAAGATTTGTTTATTATTTGTAATTATCTTTTGATCAGTATATGTATAGAATGTATAGAATAGATAGAAAAACAACTTTTGATAATTTTTTAGAAAAAAAAAATCAACCTCAAGGCATAGATCCTAATTCTAGAGAAGTAGAATTCGTATTGGTGAGTCTGTTCATCAATATTGAGGTTGAGTGTGTAATCTTGTAGCTTCAAGCATTCAATACAAGTTTACAATTTATTCTTCATATTTTCTGTGTTAATTTACTGTTTCATTAAATATCAAAGTGTTATTCCGCAAACTTCTTTGATATTGTTTCTGAGAATAAATTCTTGTTAAGAATTCGATCCTGACAAGTGGTATCAGAGCTAACTCTCTCAGAAACATCTATCTATCATGGAAAATCTTACAGAATCAAGCAGTACTTTGGTCTCCAAGGTTCCAATGCTCAAACCCAGTGAGTTTGACATGTGGAAGATTAGAATCAGACAATATATTGTTCTCACTGACTACTCAATGTGGGACATCATTGAGAATGGTCCTTCTGAAGCTGGAAGAATAGGACCAGATGGGAAAAGACCTCCACCAAAGACAGATGGTGAAAGAAAGATCAGACAGACAGAGATGAAGGCCTTGAGCACTCTGCTCCTGGCAATCCCCAATGAATATCAGCATCAATTCTGCAATTGCACTGATGCTCAAATTCTCTGGAATGCTCTAGAGAAAAGATTTGCTGGAACTAAGAGCATCAAAAGAAATCAAAGAGATGTTCTAAAGCAGCAATATGAGAACTTTACTTCCTCAAAGAATGAGTCTATGACTCAAACATTTGACAGGTTCAACAAGCTCATTGGTGAACTGGCTACTGTTGGAGTGAAGATGGATCAAGATGACATCAACAGGAAGTTCCTCAGATCTCTTGGGGATGAATGGACTATGTACACTGTCTCTTATAGGCAAAGTGACAATCTGGAAGAGAAAGAACTTGATGATCTATACAATGATCTAAGAGTTTTTGAAACTGAGGTAGAGATCAAGAAGAAGCCTACTGGTTATGTCCACAATTCTGCACTTCTTTCAGCAGCCACTGATACTACTGCCATCCCTGAAGCAGTTAGTACTGCTAGTGGAGCAAGTTCAGAAAAAGGATCTGAAACAATCTTTGAAGCCTTCTTGTCCAGTCATAGTAGCAATTCATTAATCAATGATGATCTGGATCAACTTCATCCTGATGATCTGGAGGAGATGGATATCAAATGGCAGATGGCCATGCTATCCATGAGGGTGAAGAAGTTCATTAAAAGAACAGGAAAGAGTAACTTCTCTCAAAGAAGAGAAGATGGAGCTGGCTTTGACAAGACTAAGGTGGAATGTTATAAGTGTCACATGAAAGGACACTTTGCTAGAGAATGCAGGAGTGTTGTTCCTTACAACAACCACCAACAAGCTCAGAATGGAGGCTACACTCAGAACAAGAATCCTGCTCAAGCTCTTGTTTCTCAACAAGGAATGGGTTTTGACTGGAGTGATCAAGCTGAGGAAGCCATTCAGAATCAAGCTCTTATGGCAGAAGTGTCTGATCTTCCCTCTGAGGTAATTTCTAACCTTTGCACTAAAACTTGCATTGACACTGTCAAAAGATACAGGGATCACAATCAAAGTATGTGTGATGATCTCAAAAGGTTAGAAAAGGATAGAAGAGATTATGTGCTAATAGTTGAGAGATTTGAAGAACAAATCAAAGGCTTTCAAGCTAATGAACTTCAACACTCTTATGACATTAACTATTGGAAGTGGGAAAAGAATGAGTTAGAGACTAAACTGTCTAAATCCTTAGAAGAGAGTGATAAGCTAAAGGAGGAACTGTCTAAAGTTAAACTTGACATAGAGAAGTTTTCATATGCTTCAAAAGCAATGGATTCTCTTCTAAAGGCTCAGATTCATGATAAGATGAAGCCTGGCATTGGATACAACAGTACACCTCCTCCTTATAACAACAATTATATCTCTCCTACTTCAGACTTGTTGGAAACCAAGGAGAAAAAGGACTTATCTGAAAAAGCCTTTAAGATAGACCCTTTGGATGAAGTAGTAATTAAAGATTTAACTGAGAAAGAAGCCAGTAAGAAGAGAGATAATGATATAAGTAAAGAGATCCAAGTAGAAAACAATATAATCACCAATGAGGGATGTGGGAAAATCTGGGTCAAATCCAAGGAAATAGAGAAGACCAAAGGAAAAGATAACAAGGTTCATTACAAACAAACCACAGTTGTGAATCCTGGATCTTGTAAACAGTGTGATTGCAGTAAAGCCAAGAGCCTAAATTCTGGTTTAAAAAGAGGAAATCAAAGAAACTGGAATAATCAATGGGCTCAGAAGCAAGGAGTTGATCTGAGTAAAATCAATAGACCAAAACCTTGCTTCATATGTGGCAAGTTAAATCATCTGGCTAAATACTGCTTCTTCAATCCTATTAATCAACAGATGACCTTTCAAAGATATAAGCAAAAATCTGTTGATTATAGGAAGGCTGGAAAGAAACATGGTGAAAAGAAAGGCCCCATGAAGAAGTGGATTTTAAAAGAAAGCATTAAAATGTGGGTCCCCAAAAGCACTAAAACAATTAGTGCTGCTGACAGGGTTAGTGCTGCTGGAAGTATTACTGCTGCTAACAAGGTTAATATTGCTAAGCATGCAAGTGCTGCTAAGGCAGTTAGTACCTCTAAAACCAGTACTGTTTCTAGCACACATGTTTCCAAGCCTATTATTGTGACAAAGTACTCCAAGTATGAGGAGTTAAAATTCAAAAATCTTGTCAAGAAGGAATGCAAGTATTTTGATGAGAAAGGGGTACCCAAGACCACGTTGGCTTGGGTTCCTAATTCATACTAACTGATCTATCTTATGTGCAGGTCAACCAACAGCTCAAGGGAAGGAGCATATGGCATGTTGATAGTGGTTGCTCTAGGCACATGACAGGCAACATGTCATGCCTTCAGGATTTCAAGCATATCAATGGAGGACATGTTGCATTTGGAGATAATCTTACTGGTGGTAAGATAAGTGGAAAAGGTAATGTCACCAAAGGTAAGATGACATTTGAGGATGTCTACTATGTTGATCAATTGAAGTACAACCTGTTAAGTGTATCACAGGTTTGTGACAAACAACATAGTATATTATTTACAAATACTGAGTGTATGATCCTTGCTCCAGGGTTCAAGGTAGTTGATGAAAGCATGATACTACTTAGAACTCCAAGAATGGACAATGTTTACTATCTAGATATGGACAATGTTAAAAGTGATTCATCTCTAAATTGTCTTGTTTCAAAAGCTTCTGTAGATGAATCCTCTCTATGGCACAGAAGGATGTGTCACATGAATTTTAAGACTATGAACAAACTTGTTAAAAACAACCTTGTAAGAGGCTTACCTTCTAAAGTCTTTTCATGTGATGATCATTGTGTTGCTTGCCTCAAAGGCAAACAACATAAAACTTCTCATAAGACCAAAGAGATAAATTCTATTTCTTCTTGTCTCCAGTTATTGCATATGGATCTGTTTGGTCCTACAAATGTTATGAGTATTGGCAAGAAATCTTACTGCTTGGTTATTGTTGATGATTACTCTAGATTCACCTGGGTATATTTTCTAAGAAATAAGGATGAGACAAGTGGACTGATCAAATCCTTTATCCTAAGAATTGAAAACCAAACTAATCAAAAAGTAAAAATCATTAGATCAGATAATGGGACTGAATTCAAAAATCATGATCTAAACACCTTTTGTGAAGAGAAAGGGATTGAGAGACAATATAGTGCTCCTAGGACTCCTCAACAGAATGGTGTTGCTGAAAGGAGAAATAGGACACTAATAGAGGCTGCTAGATCTCTGTTGGCTGATTCAAAACTGCCAATTACCTTCTGGGCTGAAGCAGTTAATACTGCATGTTATGTCCAAAACAGAGTTCTAGTGGTCAAACAAAAGAACAAGACTCCTTATGAACTTTTGAATAAAAGAAAACCCTTTATTGGATTTTTCAAACCTTTTGGGTGTCCTTGTACCATTGTCAATACCAAAACTCACTTAGGTAAGTTTGATAGCAAAGCAAATGATGGATTTCTTGTTGGTTATTCATCTCAGAGTAAGGCCTACAGAGTGTTCAATTCATCTTCTAGAATAATTGAAGAGAGTGACAATGTCAAATGCAATGAGAACACACCAAATCCTATTGGAACTGGTCCTCAATGGCTATTTGACATTGATTCACTAACTAACTCCTTTGGTTTTAGTAGTGATGATTATGCAGGTTCAGGATGTGGAGGATCAGGGTCTACACAAGTTCAAGAAAGTATATCTAAATCAGTAATCTTTCCCATACCCATAGTGAATTCTTTTGAAGACTGTGAAAAGGAACCATCTACTGGACCAAGTCAGAGTAGAGATGAAGAGATACAAGAAGATAAAGAATCAAAAGTAGCTGCTGAAACCACCTCAGTTGAGTTGAATGACTCTAATCTGGAAGCTGAACTTAATGAAGAACCTAGTCATAACACCAGAGTTCAAAAGAATCATCCTCCACAGCTGGTAATAGGAGATATATCCTCTCCTATGATGACTAGACATCAAAGCAGACTTCAAGAAATGCATGATCAACAGCATACAGTGCTTTCTTGCTTTCTATCCCAGCTTGAGCCTAAAAAGGCACATGATGCAATGAAAGAATCCAACTGGATAGAAGCAATGCAAGAAGAACTGTTACAGTTCAAGCTACAAGATGTATGGGATCTAGTAGACCTTCCTAAAGGTCACAGAGCAATTGGCACAAAGTGGATCTTCAGGAACAAAAGAGATGAAAGAGGAATTGTAATAAGGAACAAGGCAAGGCTAGTGGCTCAAGGGTATACTCAAGAAGAGGGTATAGATTATGAAGAGGTTTTTGCACCTGTGGCTAGGATAGAAGCAATCAGATTATTCCTAGCCTATGCTTCTTACATGAACTTCAAAGTCTACCAAATGGATGTAAAGAGTGCTTTTCTCTATGGCTCAATTGAAGAAGAGGTATATGTCTGTCAACCACCAGGGTTTGAAAACCCAAGCTATCCAGACAGGGTATACAAACTGAAGAAAGCTCTTTATGGACTGCATCAAGCTCCAAGAGCATGGTATGACACTTTGTCATCCTATCTCTTGGAAAATGGATTTGAAAGAAGAGTCATTGATAAGACTCTATTTATCAAGAGAAAGAAGAAGGATATCTTGCTGGTCCAAATCTATGTTGATGACATTATCTTTGGATCTACAAGAGACAACATGTGCAAGGAGTTTGAGGATCTAATGCATCAAAGGTTCAAAATGAGTTCTATGGGGGAACTTACTTTCTTTCTTGGACTCCAAGTTCAACAGAAGTCAGATGGCATCTTCATCTGTCAATCCAAGTATGTGCAGGACATTTTAACCAAGTTTGGTTTCTCAGATTCAAAACCTGCCAGCACACCTATGGAGACACACAAGCAGATAACAGCAGATCTTGAGGGGGAGGATATGGATGTGCATCATTATAGATCCATGATTGGCTCTCTCATGTATCTCACAGCATCTAGGCCAGATATAATGTTTCCAGTCTGTGTATGTGCAAGATTCCAAGTTAGGCCAAAGCAATCTCACTTTCAAGCTGTCAAGAGGATATTCAGATATGTCAAAGGGCAACCCAGATTGGGACTTTGGTATCCTCATGACTCACCCTTTGACCTAATAGCATACTCAGACAGTGATCTAGGTGGGGCAAACTTGGACAGAAAATCTACTTTTGGAGGATGTCAGTTTTTGGGTGCTAGACTAGTTTCATGGCAGTGCAAGAAACAAACCACAGTGTCCACATCTACAACTGAAGCAAAGTACATAGCAGCTGCAAGTTGCTGTGCTCAGGTCTTATGGATTCAGAATCAAATGTTGGACTATGGGGTAACCTTTCTACACACTCCCATCTTTATTGATAATAGCAGTGCTATCAGCATTGTAAATAATCCTGTCAAGCACTCTAAGACAAAGCACATTGAGATCAGGTATCACTTCATAAGAGACTGTAATGAAAAGAAACTTGTTCAAGTTGTGAAAGTTCATACTGATAACCAGTTTGCTGATCTATTCACCAAAGCTTTTGATGTGGGTAGATTCACTTTCTTGGTAACAAGTGTGGGAATGATCAACTCTGAATAAGCATTCTCTCAAAAAGTGGTTAAATATATGTATATTATAGTTTCTTGGTGTTACTAATCCTCATTTACAGGGCACACATAGCAGTACTCAATTCATCCTAAGCTTCAAAGAGTAAGTATGGTTAATACTGCTAGTCAGTTAATACTGCTAGTTGGTTAATACTGCTAGTTGGTTAATACTACTAGTTGGTTAATACTGCTAGTTAGTTAATACTGCTAGTTAGTTAATACTGCTAGTCAGTTAATACTGCTAGTCAGTTAATACTGCTAGTTGGTTAATACTGCTAGTTGGTTAATACTGCTAGTTGGTTAATACTGCTAGTTGGTTAATATTGCTAGTTGGTTAATACTGCTAGTTAGTTAATACTGCTAGTCAGTTAATACTGCTCGCAGTTAATACTGCTAGTTAGTTAATACTGCTCTCAGTTAATACTGCTAGTAGTTAATACTGCTCTCAGTTAATACTGCTAGTGGTTAATACTGATTTTAGTTAATACTGCTCTAGGTTAATACTGCTTATAATCCGAATACTATAAATACCCATTGCCCGCCTAAAAGTTCATAACGACTCTTTGCTTACTATTCTCTTGTGCTCTAAACCCTCTCTCTCTCAAGTATCAAGTTTTCAGGCAAGAACTTTCAACGATCAATGGCATCAATGGCATTCATTGACGAGCACAATGAAATAGCGATGCTCCAAAAGCCAAAGCAAGCTGCAGGTTTTCATCAGATAGTGGATTTTCTGAAAGCTAGTCATATCGCCTATGCACTGACAGTATCTCCATCAATTTATATTGAGCATCAAAGGCAATTCTGGGCACATGCCACCATTGTTACTGAGGATGGTGTGCAAATGATAAAGACGACAGTGTGTGGCAAGCCATTGACAGTTACTGAAGAGGTGATTCGCATCAGTCTACGTCTAGACGATGCCTCTGGTATAACTTCTATCTCTAATGATGAACTGTTTTCTACTATTACAAGAATGGGGTATGGAGGCCCATTGGGTGTGTTCAAGTTCTTAAAAGCAAAATTTTCACCTCAATGGCGTTTCTTTGTCCATACTCTTATGCATTGTATATCTAAAAAGACTACTGGATGGAGTGAGTTCAGTAGCACCATTGCTTATGCTCTGGTATGCTTAGCCACTGCCAAAAAGTATAATTTTTCACAAATGATTTTCAATGATCTTGTCTCAAACTTGGGAAACAAAAAGAGCTTTTATATGTATCCCAGGTTTGTTCAAGCAGTAATCACCCATGAATTGTCGGATATACCTCAACCTGTTAGGGTATATGTACCTAAACCCCCCAAAGGCAAGGTTTTCTCAAATATGAGAAGATCTGCTGGGGACTCGGAAGGAGTTGACACCCCATTGTTCTCTACAATGATGGTGGTGTTCCAAACCACTGAAGGTATGGCAGCAGGGTTAAGGCCCCCATTAGACCATCCCACTGCTAGCCAAGCCCAACCTTCCCACTCAAAAACAATTCCCCAGTCCCTTCTTGCAAAACCAACCTCTCCTATTACTCAAACTTACAAGAGGAAACAGGTAAAGAAGGCTCCTTCCCTTCTTGTACCATCACCCCCAAGCCTTTAAGCCCTTTAAAGAAGAATTCTCCTTTAGAGAATATCCATAGGGAAACCACAGGGGTGTCTCCCAGCCCCAAGGAGGTGCTCTCTGAGGAGGAGGAAGAGCATATGGGTGATGAGGCTGCCACTACTCCTGCTAGCACAGAGGAGGAAAGTGGTAACATCAATAAGACCTCCCCCATGGCAACTTTAAATGAGCAATCATTTGAAGGTCCCTGGTGCCAAGAAACCACGGGGGTGGATAGTGCTTCTGCTAGGCAGAAGACATCTACTAATAAAAGATCCAATGATCCTTCAATAGGGGGTAACACTCCTGGAGAAGGTGAGGACAGATATAACTATGATGAATTGATGGAGACCATAGGAAACATCAACCAGGATGTCATCAAGCAAGGAAAAGAAATAGAGGAGATGAAACTGGTTATCCTATCTCAACAAGTTCAGATCACCAAACTAAAGAAAATGGTGACAAGATTGTTACAGAAAAAGAGAAGGAATCAGTTTGTGTTAAAGAGGAGGACAAGTGTTCAAGATGATTTCAACAAGGGGGAGAATTCAGAGGCTGAAGCAGAAAAAGAAAGTATGTCTGAGATAGGATTTGATGGTAAGGGGGAGAAAGCTGCAGAAACAGAAGCACAAGAAGTAGAAACAGATAATGTTCAAGCAGCAACAGGGCTATCTGTTGAAGAATTGGAAATAGCTGAAACCTTAGTAAAAGCAAAGAATGACACTCCTAAGGCTACTCAAAAGGCTAAGGGAGTGGTCATCAATGAAGGAGGCCTTGAAAAGAAGACACAAGAAAGAAGTGAGGCAGAGTTGAAGGATACAAAGGGTAAAGCTAAGATGATTGAACCTGAACAACCTGCAAAGAAGAAAAATCAGATAGAACTGGATGAAGAAGTGGCAAAGCAGCTTCAGGCAGAAATGGAAAAGGAGGAACAGCTGCAAACAGAAACTGATAGAGATCTTGCAAGGATAATGGCCAAGAAGTTAAATGCAGAATACCAAAAGAGTTTGAAAGAAGCAGCTCAGACAGCAGCTCAGGTCAAGAAACTTCAAGTTAAGAGGATGCCTATTCAGAAGCAAAAGCAGAAAAGACAACCCTCCAAGACCTTTTTGGCTAATCAGGAAAGAAGAAAAATGATTAACTTCATGAAAGGTGCAATTGGTGTTAAGGGGGAGATGTTTACCCATATGGCATACTCTCAGGTTGAAGAATTATATAACAAGGAAATGGCCAAACTCCAAGGGGACTCAGCACAAAGGGAGGAGGCTGAGAGAAGGATGAAAGAGAGACATGATCTCAACATCCAACAACCATTCCCTGAGGAAACTACACCCTCCAAAGAAGAAGCAGAAGAGAAAAAGGAAGAACCTGGGAGTGTTTGTGTTGAAGCCAAAGCTGGAAAAAGGGTGAAGACAATTGCTTCCAAAAGGCAGTCTAAAAGGCCCAGAGTAGAAGAAACAGCTGGTACTACAATAGAGCATTCAGAGGTACCTATAGCAGAATCAGTTCAACTTCCAGAACAGACTAGTGAGCCAACAGATGAGAATATGGATACGTACATGACCATAGTGGAACCTTTGAAGGCTGATCCAATTTCTATGCAAGCTCCAGAGATCATCTTCTGGGATATTCTAAGAGACAATGGAAAGAACTTCTTCAGAATCAAGAGAGCTGATGGTTCATTTGAAGCTTATTCAACATGGGGGAGAGTTATTAGAAGTTGCTCCAGAGCTGATATGGAAGAATTATACAAAGTGGGGATGAAACTTTATGAACCTGTGTTGAAAGGTACTAAAGAGAATCTTCTCAAAGTGACATTAGAATACTTGTGCATGATGTTTGATCCAGAAAGAGTACACCATAGGATTAAAGATCATAAGCATGAGTTCATATTCAAGAAGATTGACAAATGGATACTATTTGAAAACTGCGGAGTATACATGATTACTATTGATAACTGTTATCATGAATACTACCTGGTGGACAAAATATATGAGCATAGCAAGGAGAAGTTGGAAGGGATGCTTAAAGCTACACTGGTCTGTACAAAGGATTCAGAGATGGCCAAGATTGTGGTGAGAAGAACTGTGAATCAAAGCTTGGGCCTAGACCCAAATTTGGGAAATTGAACCAGAGGTGTTGAAAGCATCTTGGAGAGCATCTGGAAGAGTATCTGAAGAAATTGACTTCTCTGCCTAAAAGTCAAGTTAGGGGGAGATTGTTGGGAACTGAAGATTCTACCAAGTATGGTTAATGCTGCTAGTACAGAATTACTACTGCTGATTACTACTGCTAGTTCAGAGTTAGTACTGCCAGAGTACTTTGAAGGATAATACTGCTGAGTATTACTACTGCTAGTAGAATTACTACTGCTAGTCAAAGTTAGTGCTGCTTGAACAAAGTTAGTACTGCTTAGCTAGTTAGTACTGCTAGTAGTTAGTACTGCTTAGTAGTTAATGCTGCTAGAAGAAGTTAATGCTGCTGAGCATATTTAATGCTGTTTAAGAGATCCGGATGGAAAGAATGACAGCTGGATATACTGAAGATATACTAAAGATATACATGGAAGATATACTGAAGATTTGTTTATTATTTGTAATTATCTTTTGATCAATATATGTATAGAATGTATAGAATAGATAGAAAAACAACTTTTGATAATTTTTTAGAAAAAAAAAATCAACCCCAAGGCATAGATCCTAATTCTAGAGAAGTAGAATTCGTATTGGTGAGTCTGTTCATCAATATTGAGGTTGAGTGTGTAATCTTGTAGCTTCAAGCATTCAATACAAGTTTACAATTTATTCTTCATATTTTCTGTGTTAATTTACTGTTTCATTAAATATCAAAGTGTTATTCCGCAAACTTCTTTGATATTGTTTCTGAGAATAAATTCTTGTTAAGAATTCGATCCTGACAAGCGGTGTATCCGTCTTTGAGAAATCTTGAATGAAACGCCGGTAGTAACCCGCTAGACCCAAGAAGCTTCGGATCTCCGTCGGACTTGTTGGGGGTTCCCAACTCAACATTGCCTCGATCTTTGCCGGGTCCACCTTTACCCCGTCCTTTGATACCACGTGCCCCAAGAATTGCACCTCTTGGAGCCAAAATTCGCACTTTGAGAACTTCGCGAACAGTTTCTCCTTCCTTAGAACTTCCAATACTTCCCGTAAGTGTCTTCCATGCTCGGACTCATCCTTTGAATATATTAAAATATCGTCGATGAAGACGATCACGGATTTATCCAAGAATGGGCGACACACACGGTTCATTAGATCCATGAATACGGCCGGAGCATTGGTTAAGCCGAAAGGCATCACCAAAAACTCATAGTGACCGTATCTCGTCCGGAAAGCCGTCTTCGGAATATCTACGTTCTTCACTCTCACTTGGTGATAACCGGACCGAAGATCAATCTTCGAGAAGCATCCCGCTCCTTGGAGTTGATCAAAAAGTTCGTCGATACGAGGTAGAGGATACTTATTCTTCACCGTGACTTTATTTAGCTCCCAATAATCTATGTACATCCGCATAGATCCATCCTTCTTCTTCACGAACAGTACTGGTGCTCCCCAAGGTGACGAACTCGGTCGAATGAAGCCCTTCTCCAACAACTCTTAAAGTTGCGCCATCATCTCCTTCATTTCTGTCGGTGCCAAACGATATAGAGCACGTGCTATCGGAGCCGCTCCCGGTGTGAGATCAATCTGAAACTCCACTTGCCGCTCCGGCGGTAATCCGGGTAAGTCTTCCGGAAAGACGTCCGGATAATCTTGTACCACTTCCACAATTTCTACCGACTTCTTTTCTTTCTTTGCGTCCACAATGTAGGCCAAGTACGAAGGGTAACCCTTCACTAAGAACTTGCGAGCTTTTAGAGAGGAGATGATAGGATTATTCCTCCTTCCTTTCTCTCCATAAATGATAGCCACTCCATTTTCTGGCAATGGAACTTGGATCATCTTTTTGGAACAAAAGATGTCTGCTTTATGCCTTACTAACCAATCCATGCCTATGACTACATCGAACCCTCCTATAGCCATAGGTAACAAATCTAATCCAAAAGAATTTCCATCGATCTCTAGAGTGCAATCACGAAAGCGGTCACGAATGATCACTTGATCTCCATTAGCTATTTCTACTACTAACGCATCGGGAAGAACACTAACAGGAGTGGAGAATTGTTTACAGAAGGTATCAGACACAAAGGAACAGGTAGCACCCGAATCAAACAAGACGCGAGCAGGCATGGAGTTTACTAGAAACGTACCCGAAACGACATCTACGGTCTCCTTTGCCTCCTCGGTAGTCATCCGGAAAGCTCGACTCGGTGCTCTTGGTGGTTGCTCGACTCTAGCCGTCGAACCCACGGAATTTCCACCATTTCCTCTAACTAGTCTCGGGCACTCCCGCTTCATGTGCCCCGGCTCTCCGCATTCATAACATACTGACCCACGAAGGGAACATTCTCGGGTCGTGTGGTTTTTCTTACCACACTTGACACACCCGGCTGGACCGAAGTGAGTTCTTGTAGCACAAGGTCCCGAGTGCTTTGACCTGCATCTGTGGCACCACCGCTCTTCACGACGTTGATCACCCGACCTCCCGCTCACAAAGGGTCTTGATTGACGAACGGGCCCAGATGGCCCCTCCCACTTCCGTTTCTCCCCAACGTACCTCTTCTCATCCCTTTCCGAATTGATGTCGTCCTCCACGAGTAAGGACTCCTTGATAACTTCTTGTAAAGTCGAACACTTTGCATTTCTCACCGCCGTTCGCATCTCGGCCGGTAATTCTTGATGATAAGCTTTAATCTTTGACCTTTCGTCGGTAACTAGATGTCCCACCAAGTTTAATTTCTCCAAAAAGAGTTTGGAGTAGACAACAATCGATGTATTCCCTTTCTTCAGATTTCGGAACTCTCGCTCCAACTTGTCCAACGAACGCTCACTGCAGTACTTGTCCATCATCTTTTCCTTGAACACCGGCCAAGTTAACTTAGCCAGAACTTCCGGGGTGAGGGCGTATCGAGTGAGATTCCACCAAATCAGAGCCTCTCCCCGAAGTAATTGAGAAGCAAATTTGACCCGTTGAGAGGGATCACACTCACTTGCCTCGAAATCCATTTCCATCTCCTTGAGCCAGTACATACAAGCAACTGGGCTATCGGAACCTGCAAACTCCTTAGGATGACACCCCAGAAACGTCTTGTAGGTGCACCCTTTTGTCTTTGTTCTGACTCCCTCGACGGATGGCTCTTCGACCGTCACCACATTCGGTCCTCCCGACCCCACAATAACGTTTTCAGCCATAGTCTCGGGCTGACGGTTACTGACGTCACAATCTTCTAGAAGCTTCATGAAAAACTCTTGTTGTTGGGTCATGGCCGAAGTCATGGCCAACTGTTGTTGAGCCAAAGCCGCATTCATAGCCAACATCATGCTATCCCGAAGCCGGGTCTCCATGGTAACTTCCTCCAAGATGGCGTTACCTGTGTTGAGGTTCCGGCGCGGAATATGCTCAGGCCCTCCTCCCAATATTCTGGGTATGGGAATGTCAACAGAGGTTGCTCCCACCGGGGGTCGTGCCGCTGCAGATTCCACTTCGGGTTGCCCTTCTGGCATGTCCGGTAATCTACTACGAGTGTTCACCATTAAAATCTGCCATGAACGTACGAGAAATAGATTGAGAAAAGACTACACGAGTTGAACTCATTGTACGTACTAATACCGTCATCAATTATCATAATAATAGTAAACCAAGTATGCTCACGTAACAATGCATTCATAATAGCAGTAGCTAAGTGAAATTATGAACGAACCATACACAAGAATTCTTGTCACCATCATCACAACTTTTAATTAAAGTAATTCCGTAATCCTAATGCTCTCCCCACCTAGGATTTCTACCCCAATTGGACAGTGAGGTCAAAAGTCTAAAGCTTAAGTCTAGATATGCTAAACAATACCTAGTTCACTTAAACTAAAGCTCTGATACCAACTTGTAACACCCTAAAAATAGGGATAACAAAAATCCGAAAAACGGACATGAGGTATACCAAATATTGCCATAGCAAGAGCCTCCCAAAAGTGGGGAATATAATCGAATAACCTGTTTAATCACAATTTGTAATTTAACGGACAATAAACAACAACCAACTAATCTAATTTCTACAACTAGAAAAGAGATTACAAAAAGGGTTGTCATCTATAGACCCAAAAAGTCTCTATCCAAAAGTATAGCGCGTCCATGTGCACTTTCCCAAGCTATCTCCCCCAAAGCGACTAAACTTGCTTAAGACCGCCGCCGCTAGAACCTGAGATACACATCGACACCAAACAAGTGTTAGGCCAAAAAGCCTAGTGAGTCGAACAATAATAAGCATGCAGGAATAAATACAATTCTTATCAGCAGTTAACCAGTGTTCAACAAATGTGGAGTCATTAGGGGAGACCCAAAGCACCAATCAAGTCCCACCCAAGAGTCGATATACCTTGATGCCCTTAACAAGGAACACCCCAAAGGCCCGGCCCATCCGAAGACTATCGCTAAGAAAATTCCCCGGATGGCAGAGGTCTAGACACATACCATCACAGTGGCGCCCAAGACTACATCCTCCTAGTGTACTGACTTGGTTCGTCCACATAACATTTATAAGGGGGTCCTTTAGGTATATTTCAACCCATATAATTCAATACCAACTACGGTATAATTTTACCACCTTATCCTCATGATGTCTAACAAAAGACCAATGTAAATCATACATCATCATGCATATAAACATATCACCCAAATGGTACTCCAAATAGAAACATCATAATACTCATTTATGCATATCCTTAACATATCAAGATGCTCACATCATAAATCCATGAGACAAGTCCCAAACAATGATACATAACAATATCCATGGCATATCACCCATATACATAGATACATCTTTTAACTATTTTCGGGCAGAAATCCCCAAACATTGAGCATATAGAGATAAAGTAACAAATAGAAGATTATGATGTGTATCTAGTTTTAACAAAGGTTTAGTAAACTCACAATCTAGGTTTTGAACCCAAAACCTAGAAAATATGGAAACCCTAGAAGTTGGAGAAGATGAGGCTTGAAGATGAGGAGTGAGATTCTTGAAGAACACTTCAATAAGAACACTTGAATGTAGCTTGACGACCACTTAATGATCCCAACCACCCAAAAGCTTAGAAGTAAATGTGGTAGATGAAGAAACCCTAAAAATCGCCTCTAAGAAGAACTCTCCCGTTTTTGCAAAGTGATATTGTGAAAAAATGAGACTGCCAAGGTAATTTAAACCCTTCAGATGCCGCGGGCGATAGTGCCAAAGGGCACTATCGCGAGTCACAATCGCGAACACACACGCACCCGCGGTACGTCTTCCGCGAGTATGCCCGGCGATAGTGACAAAGGTCACTATCGCGTGTCACTATCGCGTGACACCCCCCCTCTCGGTACCACTTGGGCGATAGTGCCCTCCGCGATAGTGCCAGGGCACAATCGCGGGGCACAATCGCGAGTCACCCAAAATGGCCCAAAACTCAACCGAAAACTATAACGAGCACAAGGTTTGAACGATTAACGAAGGTAACTTCATTATACGTCGTTTAGATTTGAACATGATAATAAGACGTACACAAGGACACATATTCTCACAAAAGCGAATTAAATGCATTTAATACCACAAAATACTTACCTTAAGAATTTACGGGTGTTACATGTACATTTAACTCAAGAGCTAGAGAAATGTCATGAAAAAATCAGTGAACTAAATCTTTTAGAAGAAAAGTTGAAAGATCAAGTCATTATAAATGAAATCATCAGCATTGAAAGCGAAGAAGCCATCGCTGCTCTAAAAGCAGAAAAGGCTCATGTTGAAAAATGGTGCAAATCATCAACAAAGATATCTTTGATAATAAATGCTCAAACTCCTGAAATTGATAAAACTGGTCTTGGTTTTTGGACACCACGGGATGATCCTAAAGAAGAAAGTTCCTCGCTTAAGTTTGGAACTTTTGTCACATCTTTCTTTGACACTTCTTATAATCAATTCTATCCCTGTTCTTCTTCAAATCCCATCTCTGAGGAAAAATCCAAAGACACTAAGTCTACGGATAAAGGAAAGTCCATTCTCCTTCCTCAGAAGGCAACCAGGAAAGCAAAGCTGAAAGTTCCTTCTAAACCTTCAGCTAAGCAATCCTCTAGCTTTGTGATAGAAAATTTTGATCTCTGTCCTCCAAAGCTAAAGATTGACCTTAGACCAACGAGATCTGGAGAAATGAAAATTCCTCCCATATCTCATGAGAAAAGCCTTCTCGGACCTGGTCCTGCTCATCTTAAACTTGCAAAACCTTCTACTGATCCTAAAACCGTTTTCAAATACAGAAAATGTTATCACTGTGGTTTTACTGATCACATTGCAAGCAAATGTCCAAATGTCACTAAAGCAAATAAAACAGCTAAAGTGAAAAATCAACCAAATGTCTCTAAGGCTGAGAAAGTCACCAAAGTTGAAAAATCAACCAAAGTGAAAAATACCACTAAGGTTAAGAAATTAACCAAAGTAAAGATTACCACTGAAGCTGAATCTTCATCAGCTGTGAAGACTGCTGAATCTTCTTTATCCACTAACTCTGAAGGACCCATTGAAAAGTGGGTACCAAACAACGCTTAATCTTCCTTATGTGTGCAGGGATCAAAGGGCATCTGGTATCTCGATAGTGGATGTTCTCGTCATATGACTGGACAAAGAGACCTACTCACTGAATACAAGGAAGAAAAAGGTCCCTCTGTGACCTTTGGTAGAAATGGAAAAGGATTTACCCGAGGGTTTGGTGTCCTCAGCAATGGGACAACTACCTTTCGAAGAGTCGCTTATATAGATGGACTGAAGCACAACCTTCTAAGCATCAGTCAGATATGTGACAAAGACTATGAAGTTCGCTTTTCTAAGAAAGTATGTTCAGTGGTAGATGAAAAAGGAAAACTTGCTCTCAGTGGTTATCGCAGAGAAAATGTCTATGTAATAGATATGGACTCTACTATCACTGAAAACTTATGTTTTCTCTCTAAGGCCTCTTCTGATGTCAACTGGCTATGGCATAAAAGGCTCTCTCATCTAAACTTCAAAACCCTGAATTCTCTCTCATCTAAGGAACTGGTTTCTGGTCTTCCTCAACACTCATATGCTAAAGAATCTCTCTGCTCAGCATGTGAAAAAGGAAAACAAACAAAAGCTAGTTTCAAGTCGAAACAAGTTTCCTTAGTGACAAGTCCTCTTCAGCTCTTGCATATGGATCTGTTTGGCCCTGTCAACATCCAATCAATAGCTGGAAAGAAATATACGCTTGTCATTGTAGATGAATATTCTCGCTACACCTGGATTATCTTTCTTCGCTGTAAGAGTGATACTCCAGAAGAACTAATATCTTTTGTTAAAAAGATGGAAGTGCTGAACAATCTTACTGTTCGTTCAATAAGAAGTGATCATGGAACTGAATTCAAAAACAGTTCCCTGAACAATTTCTTTGAGAACAAGGGAATCTCTCACAACTTCTCTTCAGTAAGAACACCTCAGCAAAACGGAGTCGCTGAAAGAAGAAACAGAACGATCATAGAAGCTGCTAGATCAATGCTCAGCGATTCTCATCTCCCTACTCAGTTTTGGGCAGAAGCTGTAAACACTGCATGTTTTACTCAAAACAGATCGCTGATAATAAAGCGATTTGGGAAGACAGCTTATGAACTTTTTCTTGGAAGGAAGCCTTATATCAGCTTTCTTCATATCTTTGGTTGTCAGTGCTTTATCTTAAACAACAGAGATCAACTTGGAAAGTTCGACCCAAAAACTGATGATGGAATATTTCTAGGATATTCCTCCATCTCCAAAGCCTACAGAGTCTTCAACAAGAGAAGACAAACCGTAGAAGAAACAATTCACATCACTTTTGATGAAACTCTCTCAGCAAACTCTAAACCAATCGCTGACAATGAAGAATTAAATGCTTGGATGCTTTCTCACTACAGAGAAACAGAACCTTTCTTGTCAAACCATCAGCATTCTGATCCTCCAACCGCTGATGATGATCCGAACATTATACATCCTAACGTTGAATCCACCTCATGGGTCTCAGCAGAACCTCTAAACACACTACTACCATCAAATCTGCCTTCGTCTGAAAACCTCTCTAGTGAATCTACTCAATAGTTAATCGCTGATGAACCTCAAACGTCCTCATCAGTAAACATTCCAATTGTTGATCCAACCTCTGAGTTAAGCAATCATGCTCCTGCTCAGCGATGGACCAAAGATCACCCAATAGATCAAATTCTTGGTGATCTCGAAGCAAGTATTCAGACACGACGAAGCTCAGGTAATATCTGTCTCTGTGTAAATTTTCTCTCTTTAATAGAACCAAAAAAGACTGATGATGCCCTCAGAGATACAAACTGGGTCAGCGCTATGCAAGAAGAGCTGACTGAATTTTCTCGAAACAAAGTTTGGAATTTCTTTCCTAGACCATCTGATAAAACTGCAATAGACACCAAATGGGTGTTTAGAAACAAGTTAGATGAACATGGAACTGTAACCCGCAACAAGGCTCGACTTGTTGCTCAGGGATACAGACAAGAGGAAGGCATAGACTATGATGAAACCTTTGCCCCTATGGCCAGGCTCGAAACAATTCGACTATTCTTAGCTTATGCAGTCTATAAAGACTTCATCGTTTATCAAATGGACGTAAAATCAGCATTCCTAAATGGAAAGATGAATGAAGAAGTCTATGTAGAACAACCACCAGGGTTTTATGACCCTAAGTATCCAAATTATGTTTATAAATTGGATAAGGATCTCTATGGTCTAAAACAAGCCCCTCGTGCTTGGTATGACACTCTCTCATCTTTTCTTATCTCTGAAAATTTTGAACGTGGCAAAATTGATAATACGTTATTTTTCAGAAAGATAAAAGGTCATATAATTCTTGTACAAATATATGTTGATGACATAATATTTGGTTCTACTAACCCATCTCTGTGTACTCGCTTCGCGGAAAGAATGAAGAAAGAATATAAAATGAGTATGATGGGTGAGCTGACATATTTTCTTGGTCTACAGATTAAACAATATGACAAAGGTACTTTTATCTGCCAAGGTAAGTATGTTAAAGATATGCTGAAGAAGTTTGATCTCACACAAACTTCAGCGATGAAAACTCCTATGGCACCACCCCTGACACTTAACAAAGATCCTTCTGGAAAACCTGTTAATGTCACTGCCTATAGAGGAATGATAGGCTCCCTGCTGTATCTTACAGCGAGTCGACCTGACATTATGTACTCTACTTGTTTATGTGCACTCTATCAATCTGAACCCAAGGAATCCCATATGATCGCTGTAAAGCAAATTTTCAGATATCTGAAAGGAACTCCTAACCTCGGTCTTTGGTATCCCAAAGACTCAGGGTTCGATCTAACTGGTTATTCTGATAGTGATTTTGCAGGCTGTAAACTCGACAGAAAGAGTACCACTGGTGGATGTCAACTCCTGGGAGGAAAGCTAGTAAGCTGGACAAGCAAGAAGCAAAATTCTGTGTCCACTTCCACAGCTGAAGCTGAATACGTAGCCGCTGGAAGCTGTTGTTCTCAAATCTTGTGGATGAGAAATCAACTATTAGATTATGACCTTCAGCTGTCAAAGATTCCTATCTATTGCGACAGCACTAGTGCTATCGCTATAGCAAATAATCCAGTGCTACATTCAAAGACGAAACACATTGAGATCAGGTATCACTTTATCAGAGATTATGTGATAAATGGTGATATTGAACTTCATTTTATCCCTACTAACTTTCAGCTTGTTGATCTATTCACCAAACCTCTTGATGAGACAAGGTTCAACTTTCTCATCAGTGAGCTTGGAATGCTGAACCTTGAAGAATAATTCTTCAGCGTTCATGTATTGTGTCAGTAATCAAAAGTTCCCCTTTCATCATTCTCTCTGATAAACATTCTGACTCTCAGGTATGTTCTCTCCATCCCTTCAACTGAATCTTAACTCAGTTACGATGTTTTTTAAAATATAAACTTTAATCACTAAACTTTCTTCAAATGATTAAAAGTGTTTTGAAAAATACATTAATCACTGATATTTCTGGTCAGTGATCCTTAAAAAGAAAATCTATCCCTATCTTTTCCATCAGGGATATTTTCAAAAAGAAAATCTATCGCTGTTTTTTTCTTCAGGGATAAATTCAAAACGGAAAAATGAACAGTCTCTCCTCTATGACGTCATTTTGAACCGACAATCCACGACATGACTTTTCCTGACACGTTCGTCCGTTGCCCTTCCATCCAATCAACTTCGTGGGACGTGTCCATGTCATGATGAGCATTTGTTTTCCCGCTTCACACACACTCTCTCTCTCTCACATATAAAAAGAATGTTTTTCCATTCTTATCAATTTACGCTTTCTGGAAATACTTTCAAAGCAAGAATACTCTCTCAAGCATTCTAGCAATTCTCAAGCATTTGCATCTTCAACCTCAAAGATCAACAGGTTATTCTTGATCTTCTTCTTATTCTTTTCTCAAATCTCATTCATAAAATCATTTTCATTTTTGATTTTATTCTATAAAAACCACTTTACTTTGATTTTCTCTATTCAAAATCTTTGGTTTTTCTTCTTGTTCTTAAATCTTGTTCTAAGATAAACTATTTTCCTCTACAAATATGTTGATTTCCTACGTTTCTTTCCTCAAATAGAAACTAGCAAATCTTCTTTATTATAAGACTAAAAACCTTTCTTCTACTCGTTTATCTACTCATCATTCAGAATGGCTCAATCTGCACTTGTCGCCTCAAAGAACGTCAAGTTCGCCATCTCCGATTCTGAGCTTCCAAAGAACAATCATCTCGCTCGTCTGGAATTTAACAACAACAAATACCCACATCTGGTGGAAGCTGGATAGTTTCTAAGGAAATCCTGCATTTCCTACGCTATCACTGTGGATCCCACACCTTCTAAAGCTCTACTTCAGCAATTCTGGTTCACCGCTGAAGAAACCTCCCTCACCAACAAAAAGGGTGAACTGGTTCCTGCCATCTCCTTCAGCACTCAACTGGGCTCAGGGATGATGACTGCTATAGGTCTAAGGAAAGCTCTTCGATATCCTGACAAGCCCAGGAATGGATTCGACGCATTTCCAACTGACGCTGAACTCATCCAATTCCTGGATGCCATGGAATACGCTTGGGAACCTAAACCAAGAACTACGATTCCCAACAAGAAGCTGACTCTTGTGAAGAAGGCACTGATGCCTTCCCAGCTCAACTACATCTTCTCCCACATCATTCAGTGTATGAGTGGGAAGAGTGGGTCACTGGACCAAGCCAATAAGGTTCAGGTCCAGATGGCTTACTCAGTGATCGCTGGACGCAACTTCGATTACTCCACAGTTATCTTTGATGACCTGAAGTCAAAGATAGAGAAGACTGAGAGGGATCCCAAAGTCCCTTACGTACGCTTTATCTGCGCGTACCTGAAGTTCCTCTACCCTTCTACTTACCCCACTGACGCGGATGCATCCTTTCCAAAAGTGGGACAACGATCCTTGGAAGTCAAGCCGTTCCCCAACGAGGTAAGTATTTCTGAACTTCGCTCCCGACTCTCTCTCTCCTCACCTCTTCGACTTCAGCGGCTACGCACGCTACACCTTCCAAACGACCATCAACTGGTTCCCCTGGTCCTTCAAAGAAGGCCAAGATGACCAAGGAGAAAGCTACTTTGTTGGGAACTGAAGAAAAGCTTAAGTATGGTTAATGTTGCTGGTTCAGAGTTACTACTGCTAGAAGACTTCAAGGTTAATACTGCTGAGTATTACTACTGCTAGTAGAATTAATACTGCTAGTCAAAGTTAGTGCTGCTTGAACAAAGTTAGTACTGCTTAGCTAGTTAGTACTGCTAGTGGTTAGTGCTGCTTAGAAGTTAATGCTGCTTGAAGAAGTTAATGCTGCTGAGCATAGTTAGTGCTGCTTATGACTTGAAGATCCGAATGAAAAGGATGACAGCTGGATAAACTGAAGATATTCATGGAAGCTTAGAGATATACATGGAAGATATACTGAAGATATGTTTTGTAATTATCTTTTGATTAGTATATGTATAGAATGTATAGAATAGTTTAGATTATTCATTAGAAGTTCTAGAGAGAAAATCAACCTCAAGGCATAGATCCTAATTCTAGAGAAGTAGAATTCGTCTTGAAAGAGTCTGTTCTTCAAGATTGAGGTTGAGTGTGTAATCTTGTGATTTCAATTATTCAATACAAGTTTACAGTTTGTTCTTCATATTTACTGTTTTGGTTTACTGTTTCATTGAATATCAAAGTGTTATTCCGCAAACTTCTTTGATATTGTTTCTGAGAATTAATTCTTGTTGCGAATTCGATCCTGACAAGTGGTATCAGAGCCTAATTCCCTCAGAAACATCTATTCATTCATCATGGAAAACCTTGCAGAATCAAACAGTACTCTGGTCTCTAAGGTTCCAATGCTCAAACCCAGTGAATTTGACATGTGGAAGATCAGAATCAGACAATACATTCTTCTCACTGACTACTCAATGTGGGATATCATTGAGAATGGTCCTTCTAAAGCAGGAAGGATAGGACCATATGGGAAAAGACCTCCACCAAAGACAGATGGTGAGAGGAAGATTAGACAGACAGAGATGAAGGCCTTCAGCACTCTGCTCTTGGCCATCCCCAATGAATATCATCATCAATTTTGCAATTGCACTGACTTCTAGCTCTATACCTAAGGATGTTTCTCTACAAACTTCCTTGGATGCTTTCGTGGGTCTCTCCTCCACATCCTCAGCAACAACCACTTCAACCGTGCCAGCGATCTCGGTCGCTGTCACAACAACAGTAACGCAACCTACGATCTCAGCTCAACAACCTGAGGTAACTACCCCTATCCCTACATCTTCTATCCCCATCTCTAGTCCTTCTATTTCTTTGATCTCTAACCCTCCTTCTATCTCTACTCCACAGTTTGGACCCATAGGACCTGAACATCAATCTTTTGAGGAATCTTTACAATTCTACAAAATGTTTGATAATTCAGGTATCCCTATAACCTTAAACACTTCTCCCAACTCACCATATAAGCCTGGTTCTGAAAAACTAACTTATCTTTCAGGTCCTAGCTTGGCGACTGTTGACACCAATGTCAACAATCTGAGTGCAAAGGTGGAATCCATGACAGTTTCTCTCAACACCACCACCAACGCTGTTCAATCAGCTGGTGAAGCGCTGAAGACGCTGACTGCCACCTGCTCCTCCAAAGCTGACATCTCTTAAATCGCTACTCTTCAGGAAGCGATTGTCAAAGTCAGGGAAGAATCCAAGCAGCAGTATGATGACCTGTCTGCAAAGATCGACTCCTGCACTGCTACTCTTCAGCAAGTCCTCGACAAGCTGAAGGCACCAACTCCAGTTCCTGCTCCATCATTTACAGAAGATGATCGTTCCGCTCTGACCATAGCTGTGGAATTCATTCATCAAGCTACGTCCGACATCCCTGAACTTGAAGGACGTCTCACAGGACTGGAGGCTGAAGTCCAGAAGTTGGCTGCCGCAAAAACTTCATCTCCTTCCAAAGATCTCTCCCTTGTTGATAATGACAAAGAGGGGGAGAAGACCGCTGAAGAAAATACGGAGGTTGAAGTCGATGCTGAACAACTGAAGGAAACTCCCTCTCATGTTGAGGGGGAGTAAGCTGCTGAAAAAGTCCCTCCTTCCATCGCTGATCTTGTAGATGATGAAGAAGAGGAAGAGGAGGAAGAAGATGATGAAGCCCTTGATCTTGAATATCAAGAGGATGAACCTCATCAAGATGATGATGATGACGATGAAGAAGATCAATCCTTATGGTGTTCTTCAGCCGTCACTTCATCAGCGATAGCTTCGAAAGAAGTTATCAAGGCAGGGGGAGTCAAGGAACACCTTCAGGAACCCCTTCCCAAAGCAAAGGTGCATCTGCTGAGTGAACCCTGAAGATGATTTCACTACCTGAGGAGAATACTTCTCAGGTATGCCTTACTCTTGTTCCCTTATCTTTTTATACAAATCCTACCCCTGTTTCTTTCTAGCCTTTATCTCTCTTCTTTCTCTAAAAATAATCTAACCTTTTTCATTTTCTGACCAGATAGTTCTCTCCCCTGCTTAAGGGTAAAGAACTCCAAATAATCCCAGCTGTTGAAGCTGATGACCAAATAATCCTAGTCTCTGTCAGAGAGATTGATGAAGAGGATGAAGAAGAAGAAGAGTCCCTGCAACATCATGGAAGGCCCTCTAGACCATCTCACTGGTCTGAGGAAGAGAGAAAGAAAAGAACAGAGATTATCAATCATCAGATCTGAGATTCCTGACTGAAGCTGAAATTGAAGAATCCGTCAGGGCTGAGAAGCTGATTGCTGACTGTCAAAGAGATGCCTCTCTGGCTCTCAAAATTCAGTCTTCTCAAGTCAAAGACAAGAAGCTGAAATGAAAACCAGTAGAAGTCCAGGCAGCTCTGTTGAAAGAGATTGAAGAGGAACGCTCAAAAGAAAAAGCGGTCGGCGATAATACAATCGATTGGTGCAAGCAAAAAATCGACTATCGCTCTGACCCACTGAAGATCGTAGCGGTTGCTATCTCTGGAAGAAAGAAGAAGGATAAACTCTCTGTCACCATGGAGATTACCAGAGAGGATGGAAGCTGCAAGGCTATGTTCATTTCAAAGCTGGAAGACTTCGGCTACATGGAGTGGCTTGAGTTCAAAGATGCACTGAAGAAATCAAAGTCTACATACAGAGGCTACGTTGAAAGGGTGAATGATGCTCTCATCAACAAAGTCGCTGCAATACTAAAGGTGCCATCTACTCTTCCCTCAAAATCCATGCAAGTCAAGAGAAAGCCCGTCTCCTCCTCGTCTGATAATGTCGCAGTGATAAGGAATGAAACCTCCATCAAATTCTCCAGAGAAGCTCTGTTCGGTCCTCCTCCTGATCTTTCAGTTCTGGATCTCTCTCTGCCTCCTGGCGGACCATATGATGCAGGACATGTTCTTGAAGAACCTTTTGGAATCTTCTTTAGAGATGACGAGGAACAACTCAGATTTGAAAGGGTCTCTGAAATCCCTATCTGTCCCCTCGCTCTTCTCAAGGATCTCATGTGCCTATGGTGTACTCTCTCTCCTGCTGCTGAGCCAATCATAGCGATTATCTGCAAAGAATCTTTAGAGCGAAGGCAAAAAGGAGAAGAAATACCTGAGTATTTGATTAACCCTCCTAAACCCTCTTTAGATAGCTGATAGATTAGTTTTCTTACTTGTAATCTATTAGTTTAACTTACAGTAGTTAGTACATCACTTGTACTTGTAATTTTCATTCCTTGTAATTCTTTTCTTGGATTAATGAAAATTTCAGTGAATTACTTAACTCCATCAGTGCTGTAAAAGATCCCTCAAAACAGTAATTGGGACATGTATGTTATGAGTCCTGATTATTCCATCATTTTGAACTATAAAGTAATTTTCTTCAGTTACTTTGTCATTATCAAATAGGGGGATATTGTTGATCCAAACTCTCTCAGTGATTTGATAACGACCCTCTTCTATACTTAGTGAAAATTACGTTTTAATATGTATTAGTGTTTCACCATCAGCGATCAGACTGAGTCTGTTCAGTTATCGCTGATAGTCTCTCTCATAAACATTTCTATGCATTAGTGTTTCATTATAAGTGATCAGACTGAGTCTGTTCAGTTATCACTGATAGTTTCTGAAGTAAACAGCCAAAGTAATACCTGAAGACAAGTATCGCGTCAACATATGTTCACAGCTGAATCGAAGACGAAGCTACTGAACAAAGAGAAGTCTACTAGTGACCTGATGCGGATATCAGTGAAGCAAAGACAACTCTACATATACGCGAAGGAACATGAGGAAAAGCTTCAGCGATAGCTGAACCTCTTTATCTCTAAAAGAAAAGGGATACTCAGCGATCAATCGATCACAAAGCTTATGCCTCAAGTTTCCTTTTGTCTATCCTTGCACAACCTAGTACAATGGGTCAGAACGGACATGTCTCTGCAACCATTCGTACAACAACTCTGTCAACTACACTGTTCATGACCCGGCCGAAAGCATGTCTCCCAAAAGTCAGACTCCCAAAGCCAATCAGTGAACGCCACGTGTAAAGTGCCCTGCCATGCATTTAATGCAAAGGGTATAAATAGGACGTTCACCCTTTCATCTGAATGGAGTGCTCAATTCCTTGAACTCATAAAGAAACCCTTGCTTTCTATATCTCTAAAACCCCCATTCTCTGAATTTCTAGTGCAACCATCTTAGTGTTTCTTAAGTTTGTTTAGATTGAGTCTGTCTTAATCTTATTCTGCAACAAACTTGTAAATTGTATTTGATTTATCAATAAACAATTTATTAAACTTTAATTTTTGTGTTTGTATTCAACCCCCCCCCCCCTTCTACAAACTTGTTAAGCACCTTCGGGACCAACAACTTTCTGTAAGGCCTCTCCATCGTCATCAGTTGACCCGGTGTAAGCGTTATCAGACAACGCTTGTTCAGCTAGTTGCATCGTGAGAAGAGCAACCGGATCAACTGTCTTCTTGTTCTTTTTGTCTATCTTGGCCGTTTTCTCTATCACCAAGCTCTCATCAGTTAGCATAATCTCATACAGCTCTTGAATCTGTATCGTGGAAATTCTGACATCGTTCCTCAGTCTATGACATAATTTGTTCCACTCTGGCTGAAGAGAATTAAGGAATTTCAGATTCGTCTCAAGAGCAGTCTTTTCCACTTTAATCTTTCTAAGATCATTAAGCACAACGCAAAACCGGTCAAAGATAGCCTTCAGAGATTCATTGTCCTTCGCCTTAAATTCCTCAAAGTTGTTCATGAAGCGTGTCTGGCGAATCTGAGTAGCAACTGATGACGCAAGCATGACTTTTCTAATTGAGTCCACATCATATTTGGATTATGTTTGAAATAATCAATTCGATTGTAGATTGTGTTGGGCAAACCGAGCATCAAATTGGAGTTTGCTTCTCTATCGGCTTTATTGCGTTTGATTTCATCAGCAGTCAAAGGAATGTCATCTTTTGGCCTGACAAACTGTAACACCCTCAAATCTGGAAATAACAACTTATTAAAAATTTACTAAATACATCAATAAATAAATCATCTTCAACCACGAATTATGACTTAACCTCAAAACAACCATTCATTCTATTCAAAAGTCTACGATAAGGACGGGTGCTACTAAAACCCCATAATAGTTACTACCTCCAACGTTGCGGAATACTTCCCCAATGTTGGGAACTGAAGAATTTATCAAGTATGGTTAATGCTGCTGGTTCAGAGTTAATACTGCTAGAAGACTTCAAGGTTAATACTGCTGAGTATTACTACTGCTAGTAGTTAATACTGCTAGTCAAAGTTAGTGCTACTTGAACAAAGTTAGTACTGCTTAGCTAGTTAGTACTGCTAGTAGTTAGTGCTGCTTACAGTTAATGCTGCTAGAAGAAATTAATGATGCTGAAGATTAATACTGCTTATATGATGTAGATTCGCATGAAAGGATAACAGCTGGATAATCTGAAGATATACATGGAAGCTTAGAGATATACATGGAAGATATACTGAAGATATTTTTATTTCTTGTAATTATCTTTTGATTAGTATATGTATAGAATGTATAGAATAGATAGATAACTTTTGGTTTTTAGAATTATTCATTCTAAGTTATAGAGAGAAATCAACCTCAAGGCATAGATCCTAATTCTAGAGAAGTAGAATTCGTATTGGTGAGCCTGTTCATCAATATTGAGGTTGAGTGTGTAATCTTGTAACTTCAAAGCATTCAATACAAGTTTACAGTTTGTTCTTCATATTTACTGTGTTGATTTACTGTTTTATTGAATATCAAAGTGTTATTCCGCAACTTCTTTGATATTAGTTTCTGAGAATTTATTCTTGTTAAGAATTCGATCCTGACAAGTGGTATCAGAGCCAAACTCTCTCAGAAACATCTATTCATCATGGAAAATCTTACAGAATCAAGCAGTACTTTGGTCTCTAAGGTTCCAATGCTCAAACCCAGTGAGTTTGACATGTGGAAGATCAGAATCAGACAATATATTCTTCTCACTGACTACTCAATGTGGGATATCATTGAGAATGGTCCTTCTGAAGCTGGAAGGATAGGACCAGATGGGAAAAGACCTCCACCAAAGACAGATGGTGAGAGGAAGATCAGACAGACATAGATGAAGGCCTTGAGCACTCTGCTCTTGGCCATCCCCAATGAATATCAGCATCAATTTTGCAACTGCACTGATGCTCAGATTCTCTGGAATGCTCTAGAGAAAAGATTTGCTGGAACTAAGAGCATCAAAAGAAATCAAAGAGATGTTCTAAAGCAGTATGAGAAATTTACTTCCTCAAAGAATGAGTCTATGACTCAAACTTTTGATAGGTTCAACAAGCTCATTGGTGAACTGGCTACTGTAGGAGTGAAGATGGATCAAGATGACATCAACAGAAAGTTCCTCAGATCTCTTGGGGATGAATGGACTATGTACACTGTCTCATATAGACAGAGTGACAATCTGGAAGAGAAAGAACTTGATGATCTATACAATGATCTAAGAGTTTTTGAAACTGAGGTAGAGATCAAGAAGAAGCCCACTGGTTATGTCCACAATGTTGCACTTCTTTCAGCATCCACTGATACTACTGCCAACCCTGAAGCAGTTAGTACTGCCAGTGGAGTAAGTTCAGAAAAAGGCACTGAAACTATCTTTGAAGCCTTTTTGTCCAGTCATAGTAACACTTCATTGATTAATGATGATCTGGATCAACTTCACCCTGATGACCTGGAGGAGATGGATATTAAATGGCAGATGGCCATGTTATCCATGAGGGTGAAGAAGATCATTAAAAGAACAGGTAGGAATAACTTCTCTCAAAGAAGAGAAGATGGAGCTGGTTTTGACAAGACCAAGGTGGAATGTTATAAGTGTCACATGAAAGGACACTTTGCTAGAGAATGCAGGAGTGCGGTTCCAAACAACAGCCACCAACAAGCTCAGAATGGAGGCTACAATCAGAACAAGAATCCTGCTCAAGCTCTTGTTTCTCAACAAGGAATGGGATTTGACTGGAGTGATCAAGCTGAGGAAGCCATTCAGAATCAAGCTCTTATGGCAAGAGTGTCTGATCTCCCCTCTGAGGTAATTTCTAATCTTTGCACTAAATCTTGCATTGACACTGTAAAAAGATACAGGGATCACAATCAAAGTATGTGTGATGACCTCAAAAGATTAGAAAAGGATAGAAGAGATTATGTGTTAATAGTAGAGAGATTTGAAGAGCAAATCAAAGGCTTTCAAGCTAATGAACTTCAACACTCTTATGACACAAACTAATGGAAGTGGGAAAAGAATGAGTTAGAGACCAAACTGTCTAAATTCTTAGAAGAGAGTGATAGGCTGAAAGATGAAATGTCTAAAGTTAAACTTGACATAGAAAAGTTTTCATATGCTTCAAAAGCAATGGATTCTCTTCTAAAGGCTCAGATTCATGACAAGATGAAGCCTGGTATTGGATACAACAATACACCTCCTCCTTACAACAACAATTATATCTCTCCTACTTCAAACTTGTTAGAAACCAAGGAGAAAAAGGACTTATCTGAGAAAGCCTTTAAGATAGATCCTTTGGATGAAGTAGTAATTAAGGATTTAACTGAGAAAGAAGTCAGTGAGTATAGGGATAATGATGTGAGTAAAGAGATCCCATTAGAAAACAACATTATCACCAATGAGGGATGTGGGAAAATCTGGGTCAAGTCCAAGGAGATAGAGAAGACCAAAGGAAAGGATAACAAGGTCCATTACAAACAAACCACGGTTGTGAATCCTGGATCTTGTAAACAGTGTGATTGCAGTAAAGCCAAAAGCCTAAATTCTGGTTTAAAAAGAGGAAATCAAAGAAACTGGAATAATCAATGGGCTCAGAAGCAAGGAGTTGATCTGAGTAAATTCAATAGACCAAAACCTTGCTTCATATGTGGCAAGTTAAATCATTTGGCTAAATATTGTTTCTTTAACCCTATTAATCAACAGATGACCCTTCAAAAATTTGTGCAAAAACCTGTTGGTTATAGGAAGGCTGGAAAGAAACATGTGATAAAGAAACATGGTGAAAGGAAAGGCCCCATGAAGAAAAAGATTTTAAAAGAAAGTATTAAAATGTGGGTGCCTAAAAGCACTAAAACTGTTAGTACTGCTGACAAGGTTAGTGCTGCTGGAAGTATTACTGCTGAAAACATTAATGCTGCTAATACAGTTAGTACCTCTTCAAAGGTTAATACTGCCAACACAGTTACTTCTACTAACACAGTTACTACTGCTAACAAGGTTAGTACTGCTAAGCATGCAAGTGCTGCTAAGGCAGTTAGTACCTCTAAAACCAGTACTGTTTCTAGCACAAATGTTTCCAAGCCTATTATTGTGACAAAGTACTCCAAGAATGAGGAGTTAAAGTTCAAAAATCTTGTCAAGAAAGAATGCAAGTATTTTTATGAGAAAGGGGTACCCAATACCACTTTGGCTTGGGTTCCTAATTCATACTAACTGATCTATCATATGTCCAGGGCAACCAACAGCTCAAGGGAAAGAGCATATGGCATGTTGATAGTGGTTGCTCTAGGCACATGACAGGCAACATGTCATGCCTTCAGGATTTCAAGCATATCAATGGAGGACATGTTGCATTTGGAGATAATCTTACTGGTGGAAAAATAAGTGGAAAAGGTAATGTCACCAAAGGTAAGATGACATTTGAGAATGTCTACTATGTTGATCAGTTGAAGTACAACCTGTTAAGTGTATCACAGGTATGTGACAAACAACATAGTATATTATTTACAAATACTGAGTGTATGATCCTTGCTCCAGGGTTCAAGGTAGTTGATGAAAGCATGATACTACTTAGAACTCCAAGAAAGGACAATGTTTACTGTCTAGATATGGACAATGTGGATAGTGATTCATCTCTAAATTGTCTTGTTTCCAAAGCTTCTGTAGATGAATCCTCTCTATGGCACAGAAGGATGTGTCACATGAATTTTAAGACTATGAACAAACTTGTTAAAAACAACCTTGTAAGAGGTTTACCATCTAAAGTCTTTTCATGTGATGATCATTGTGTTGCTTGCCTTAAAGGCAAACAGCATAAAACTTCTCATAAGACCAAAGAGATAAATTCAATTTCTTCTTGTCTCTAGTTATTACATATGGATCTGTTTGGTCCTACAAATGTTATGAGTATAGGCAAGAAATCTTACTGCTTGGTTATTGTTGATGATTACTCTAGATTTACCTGGGTATATTTTCTAAGGACTAAGGACGAGACAAGTGGACTGATCAAATCCTTTATCCTAAGAATTGAAAACCAAACTAATCAAAAAGTAAAAGTCATTAGATCAGATAATGGGACTGAATTTAAAAATCTTGATCTAAACACCTTTTGTGAAGAAAAAGGCATTGAGAGACAATATAGTGCCCCTAGGACTCCTCAACAGAATGGTGTTGCTGAAAGGAGAAATAGGACACTAATAGAGGCTGCTAGATCTCTGTTGGCTGATTCAAAACTGCCAATTACCTTCTGGGCTGAAGCAGTTAATACTGCCTGCTATGTCCAAAACAGAGTTCTAGTAGTTAAGCCAAAGAACAAGACACCATATGAGCTTTTAAATATAAGAAAACCTTTCATTGGATTCTTCAAACCTTTTGGGTGTCCTTGTACAATTCTCAATACCAAATCCACTTAGGTAAGTTTGATAGCAAAGCAGATGATGGATTTCTTGTTGGGTATTCATCTCAGAGTAAGGCCTACAGAGTTTTTAACTCATCTTCTAGAATAATTGAAGAAAGTGACAATGTCAAATGCAATGAGAATACACCAAATCCTATTGGGTCTGGTCCTCAGTGGCTATTTGACATTGATTCACTAACTAACTCTTTTGGTTTCAGTAATGAGTATACAAGTTCAGGAAGTGGAGGATCAGGGATCACACAAGTTCAAGAAAGTATGTCTAAATCTGTGATATTCCCCATACCCACAGTGAATTCTGTTGAAGACTGTGAAAAGGAATCATCTACTGGACCAAGTCAGAGTGAAGAAGAAACTAGAGTTGAAGAATCAGAATCAGAAGAAAATAAAGAATCAGAAGTAGCAGCTGAAAACAATTCAGCTGAGTTGCATGACTCTAATCTAGAGGCTGGATTTAATGAAGAACCTAGTCATAACACCAGAGTTCAAAAGAATCATCCTCCACAGCTGGTAATAGGAGATATATCCTCTCCTATGATGACTAGACACCAAAGCAGGCTTCAAGAAATGCAAGATCAACAGCACACAGTGCTTTCTTGCTTTCTATCCCAGCTTGAGCCTAAAAAGGCACATGATGCAATGAAAGAATCCAACTGGATAGAAGCAATGCAAGAAGAACTGTTACAGTTCAAGCTACAAGATGTATGGGATCTAGTAGACCTTCCTAAAGGTCACAGAGCAATTGGCACAAAGTGGATTTTCAGAAACAAGAGAGATGAAAGAGGAATTGTCATAAGGAACAAAGCAAGGCTGGTGGCTCAAGGGTATACTCAAGAAGAGGGTATAGATTATGAAGAAGTCTTTGCACCTGTGGCTAGGATAGAAGCTATCAGATTATTCCTAGCCTATGCTTCTTACATGAACTTCAAAGTCTATCAAATGGATGTAAAAAGTGCTTTTCTCTATGGCTCAATTGAAGAAGAGGTATATGTCTGTCAACCACCAGGGTTTGAAAACCCAAGCTATCCAGACAGGGTATACAAATTGAAGAAAGCTCTTTATGGTCTGCATCAAGCTCCAAGAGCATGGTATGACACTCTGTCATCCTATCTCTTGGAAAATGGCTTTGAAAGAGGAGTCATTGATAAGACTCTATTTATCAAGAGAAAGAAGAAAGATATCTTGCTGGTCCAAATATATGTTGATGACATTATCTTTGGATCTACAAGAGACAACATGTGCAAGGAGTTTGAGGAACTAATGCATCAAAGGTTCAAAATGAGTTCCATGGGGGAACTTACTTTCTTCCTTGGACTCCAAGTTCAACAGAAGTCAGATGTCATCTTCATCTGTCAATCCAAGTATGTGCAGGACATTCTAACCAAGTTTGGTTTCTCAGATTCAAAACCTGCCAGCACACCTATGGAGACACACAAGCAGATAACAGCAGATCTTGAGGGGGAGGATATGGATGTGCATCATTACAGATCCATGATTGGCTCTCTCATGTATCTCACTGCATCAAGGCCAGATATAATGTTTCCAGTCTGTGTATGTGCAAGATTCCAAGTTAGGCCAAAGCAATCTCACTTTCAAGTTGTTAAGAGGATATTTAGATATCTCAAAGGGAAACCCAGATTGGGACTTTGGTATCCTCATGACTCACCCTTTGACCTAATAGCATACTCAGACAGTGATCTAGGTGGGGCAAACTTAGACAGAAAATCTACTTCTGGAGGATGTCAGTTTTTGGGTGCTAGACTAGTTTCATGGCAGTGCAAGAAACAAACCACAGTGTCCACATCTACAACAGAGGCAGAGTACATAGCAGCTGTAAGTTGCTGTTCTCAAGTCTTATGGATTCAGAATCAAATGCTGGACTATAGGGTAACCTTTCTACACACTCCCATTTTTATTGATAATAGCAGTGCTATCAGCATTGTGAATAATCCTGTCAAGCACTCTAAGACAAAACACATTGAGATCAGGTATCACTTCATAAGAGACTGTAATGAAAAGAAACTTGTTCAAGTTGTAAAAGTTCATACTGACAACCAGTTTGCTGATCTATTCACCAAAGCTTTTGATGTGGGTAGATTCACTTTCTTGGTAACTAGTGTGGGAATGATCAACTCTGAATAAGCATCCTCTCAAAATGTGGTTAAATATCTGAATACTATAGATTTTTGGTGTTACTAATCCTCCTTTGCAGGGCATACATAGCAGTACTCAATTCAGCCTAAGCTTCAAAAAGTAAGTGCAATGGTGTTACTAATCCTCCTAGTGGTTAATACTGCTCGCAGTTAATACTGCTAGTTAGTTAATGCTGCTAGTTAGTTAATACTGCTAGTTAGTTAATACTGCTAGTTAGTTAATGCTGCTAGTTAGTTAATGCTGCTAGTTAGTTAATACTGCTCGCGGTTAATACTGCTCGCAGTTAATACTGCTAGTTCGTTAATACTGCTAGTAGTTAATACTGCTCGCGGTTAATACTGCTAGTAGTTAATACTGCTCGCAGTTAATACTGCTAGTTCGTTAATACTGCTAGTAGTTAATACTGCTCGCGGTTAATACTGCTTGTCCGTTAATACTGCTCTAGGTTAATACTGCTTATGTCCCGAATACTATAAATACCCTTTGCCCGCCTAAAAGTTCATAACGACTCTTTGTATACTGTTCACTTGCGCTCTAAACCCTTTCTCTCTCAAGACTCAAAGTTTTCAGGCAAGTTTTTCACTAAGATCAATGGCATCCATGGCATTCATTGATGAACACAATGAGATCGTGATGCTACAAAAGCCAAAGCAAGCTGCAGTATTTCATCAGATTGTGGATTTCCTCAAGTCAAGCCATATTGCTCATGCTCTTACTGTATCACCTACAATCTATATCGAGCATCAAAGGCAGTTCTGGGCTAATGCCACCATTGTTGCTGAGAATGGTGTGCAAATGATCAAGACAAGGATCTGTGAAAAACCACTAACAGTTACTGAAGAGGTTATTCGCATCAGTCTACGACTAGACGATGCCTCTGGTATAACTTCTATCTCAAATGATGAACTATTCTCTTCTCTTACAAGAATGGGGTATGGAGGCCCATTGGGTGTTTTCAAATTCTCTAAAGCCAAATTTTCACCCCAATGGCGTTTCTTTGTCCATACTCTTATGCACTGTATCTCCAAAAAGACTACTGGATGGAGTGAGTTCAGCAGCACTATTGCTTATGCTTTGGTGTGCTTGGCCACTGCCAGAAAGCATAACTTTACTAAAATGATTTTCAGTGATCTTGTCTCAAACATGGGAAACAAAAAGAGCTTCTTTATGTACCCCAGGTTTGTTCAAGAAGTTATTACTCATGAATTGATGGATATACCACAACCTGTTGGGGTATATGTATCTAAACCCCCCAAATGCAAGGTTTTCTCAAATATGAGAAGATCTGCTGGGGACTCTGAAGGAGTTGACACCCCATTGTTCTCTACAATGATGGTGGTGTCCCAAACCAATGAAGGTATGGCAGCAGGGTCAAGGCCCCCATTAGACTATCCTACTGCTGGCCAATCCCAACCTTCCCTCTCAAAATCTATCCCCCAGTCCCTTCTTGAAAAACCAACCTCTCCTATCACCCAAACTTACAAGAGGAAACAGGTAAAGAAGGCTCCTTCCCTTCTTGTACCATCAACCCCCAAGCCTTTAAGCCCTCTAAAGAAGAATTCTCCTTTAGGGAATATCCATAGGGAAACCACAGGGGTGTCTCCCAACCCCAAGGAGGTGCTCTCTGAGGAGGAGGTTGAGCATATGGGTGATGAGGCTGCCACTACTCCTGCTAGCCCAGAGGAGGAAAGTGGTAACATAAATAAGACCTCCCCCATGGCAACTTTGAATGAGCAATCATTCGAAGGTCTTTGGTGCCAAGAAACCACGGGGGTGGATAGTGCTTCTGCTAGGCAGAAGACTTCCACTACTAAAAGATCCAATGATCCTTCAAAGGAGGGTAACACTTCTAGAGAAGGTGAGGACAGTTATGACTACCAGGAATTGATGGAAACCATGGGAAACATCAACCTAGATGTTATGAAACAAGGAAAAGACATAGAGGAGATGAAGTTGGTTATCCTGTCCCAACAAGTTCAGATTGAAAAATTTAAGAAGATGGTGACCAGGCTGGTTCAAAAGAAAAGAAGGAAACAATTTGTACTCAAAAAGAGGGACAAAGTTCAAGATTCTTTCAACAAGGGGGAGAAGCATGAAGGGGAAACTGTTGAAAAGAAAGCTGAAGTTGAGGGGGAGACAGAGGAAGAAATGGAAAAAGAAACAGTTACTGCTGCTGAAGTAAAAGTAGCAGCAGAAACTGAAGCAGCATAAATAGGACTCTCTGTGGAAGAAATGGAGATAGTAGAAACTTTAGTCAAAGCAAAGAATGATACTCCTAAGGCTACTCAAAAGGCCAAGGGAGTAGTTATCAATGAAGGAGGGATCTCAGAGAAGGAAAAAGAGAAGGAAGTTTGAAAGAATCAAAGGGAAAAGGAAAAGAGAAGATGGTTGAAGCTGAAATGCCTCCAAGACAGAAGTCTCAGATTGAAATGGATGAGGAAATAGCAAAGCAGTTGCAAGACCAAATGGAGAAAGAGGAGCAGTTGCAAACAGAAAAGGATAGAGAACTTGCAAAGATTATGGCCAAGAAGTTAAATGCAGAATACCAAAAGAGCTTAAAAGAAGCAGCTCAGACCAAGAAACTTCAAGTTAAAAAGATGCCAGTGATGAAGCAGAAAAGACAACCCTCCAAGACCTTTTTGGCCAATCAGGAAAGAAGAAAGATGATAAATTTCCTGAAAGGTGCAATTGGAGTCAAGGGGGAGATGTTTACCAATATGGCATACACTCAAGTTGAGGAGCTCTACAGGAAGGAAATGGCAAAGCTCCAAGGGGACTCCTCACAAAGGGAAGAGGCTGAAAGAAGAATGAAGGAGAGACATGATCTAAACATTCAGCAACCATTCCCTGAGGAAGTCACACCTACAAAAGAGAATAAGGAAGACTCAGAGAGTGTTGGTGTAGAAGCCAAAGCTGGAAAAAGGGTAAAGACAATTGCTTCCAAAAAGCAGTCTAAAAGGCCCAGAGTGGAAGAAACAGCTGGTACTACAGCAGAGCATTCAGAGGTACCTATAGCAGAATCAGTACAACTTCCAGAACAGTCTAGTAAGCCAACATTTGAGAGTATGGATCCTTACATGACAATAGTGGAACCTTTGAAAGTTGTTCCAATCTCTATGCAAGCTCCAGAGATCATCTTCTGGGATATTCTAATAGACAGTGGAAAGAATTTCTACATAATCAAGAGAGTTGATGGTTCATTTGAAGCTTATTCAACATGGGGGAAAGTTATCAGAAGTTGTTCAAGAGCTGATATGGAAGAATTATACAAAGTGGGGATGAAACTTTATGAACCTGTGTTGAAAGGTACTGAAGAGAATCTTCTCAAAGTGACATTGGAATACTTGTGCATGATGTTTGATCCAGAAAGAGTGCACTATAGGATTAAAGATCATAAGCATGAGTTCATCTTCAAGAAGATTGATAAATGGATACTGTTTGAAAACTGTGGAGTATACATGATTACTATTGACAACTGTTATCATGAATACTACCTGGTGGACAAAATCTATGAGCATAGCAAGGAGAAGCTAGAAGGGATGCTTAAAGCTACACTTGTATGTACAAAGGATTCAGAGATGGCAAAGATTGTGGTGAGAAGAACTGTAAATCAAAGCTTGGGCCTAGATCCAAATTTGGGAAATTGAACCAGAGGTGTTGAAAGCATCTTGAAGATTAATTCTGAAGAACTTGACTTCTTTTCCTAAAAGTCAAGTTAGGGGGAGATTGTTGGGAACTGAAGAATTTATCAAGTATGGTTGAGTGTGTAATCTTGTAACTTCAAAGCATTCAATACAAGTTTACAGTTTGTTTTTCATATTTACTGTGTTGATTTACTGTTTTATTGAATATCAAAATGTTATTCCGCAACTTCTTTGATATTAGTTTCTGAGAATTTATTCTTGTTAAGAATTCGATCCTGACACCCAACTACTTACATTTGCACAAAGCTAAGGCTCGACTCTTCATAGGATTGCTAGGACCAACTCCCAACCTTGAAACCTGATGCACATGCCGACAAATAAAAAGGTTAGGCTTGACGCCTAGTGAGCTCAAGAGTTTTCAACATATATAAAATAATCGTTTAAAAGAAAGGATGCAATTAAAATCGTAGTCCTTCAGTATGATACGTCTTACATGTGAAAACGACTCATTTTCCAATGATATGCATTTTAAATAAAGAACACAAATCTGGACGTTTTCCAAACCCAACCCCTACCAAGATGATAATACAAATGTAAGCCGCCCATTTATAAGTTAGCTTTAACCCAAAACTCACTCAAAGCGTAAGTATAAATTGAACTCTCCATTTACGAAGATACGGTTAAACCTTATATCCCAAAGCACCCCAAAACACGGGTGGGGAATAATACTCAACCTATAAATCAAGGGTAAAACCCAATTATACAAAACGTCACCGAAAACTTGGATAATAAACTCAATACCCAAAAACAACAACTTTCGGTGACGGGGGATTCCCGATTCCATAAAATGTGGCGGTCCACAAAGTAAGCCCATTTTATGTTGTTATGACCAGTCATATAAACAAAAGTACACGTAAGAGATGTCAGGCTCAGTAGCTTTAAACGTACACCCACGGAAACTCGAGTTCAACCCCGTCGGGTTCCTATGTCGAGCCCCTCATCTAATATCGTAATACTTGAGCACGAAGGACTTATACCGCACCCCGGTACCTTAACGTGCAGCACAAAGGACTTACATCGCACCCGATACCTAACGTGCAGCTCGTAGGACTTACATCGCACCCGATACCTAACGAGCTTCATCCAAAATTGCCAACAAGGCTCGAAGTCGAGTCACCAAAACTGGACAATTGTCCAAGACTCCATCAAAATAACAATGCCAAGCCGCAGGCTTAGCAACCCAATTGACTCATTGATAAATGAAAATAACAATACGATAAAACGCACTCGACCAACGGATATGTCAACACCACGACCAAAAGTAAGATTAGTTCAAAACTCAACATTAGTTGAGACAACCCATTTTCCAAATGAACTTATACCCTTATAATTTTTCCAAATGTCTCATAACACAAAATATGCATTTTTCAACTTTAACTGCTGATAAGAATGAAAATCATAAAATGAGACTATAATCGTTCTTTCCAGTACCTCGCATAAATGTGCAATTAATACTTTACAAAACATTCCATTTCGTGAATGATGAATAAAACCCGACAAACATTTAAAGTGTATGTTTTTTACCAAAGATCTATTTATGCAATAAGACCTCAAAACACATTCATTTGTGACACATATATTAAATGCCCAAAATTCCAAATGTAGGTATTATACAATGTTTGTAAGATTGAATACTTCAAATAATCAAGATCAACAAATAACCCAACATTTGATAATTTCATGTAGAATACATAAACACTTTAAAATAGACATTTTGGCATGTACACCGTTTTCACAAATCAACTTGAACTCACCTTGCTAGATTTAGGCTAAATCTAGATTTTACCCAACGAGCTCTTTTGAAGACCAGTTGAATCTTCAAGCCGAAAACTTCAAAAACCTAGATCCAAAGTTCCAACCCATAAATAACCATTTTCAACCATAAGGAAACGTTCTCCAAACATAAAAAAAAACAAGATCCCAAACAAGATCAAAACCCTAATTTCTTCAAAACCACCAAATCCGAGATTTGAGATATCGAACCTTAAGAAACCACCTATGGAGCATTTATAACCTTAATACAAGAAAACTTACCCTTGAAGACGAAGAGGCTTCCGAGAACACCCAATCCAACACTTCAACCCGAGCTCCCAACCGATGAACTTGATGAGGAAGATGAAGATGGGGGTTTTGTGGTTTAAGGTTCCAACTAGTTAGATGATGAAGAATCATGTGGTTCAAGGGGGAAAAGCCATCAAAATGGGTTAGGGTTCGGTTTTAGTGTTTGGGAGAGAAAAGAGAAGAAGATGGAAGTGAGAAATGAGAAGTGAGAGAAATGGTGAGAAATTCGGGCATTTAGGAACCAGTGGCCGCGGGCGATTATGCCACGCGATAGTGACATTGTCACTATCGCGAGGGCACTCTCGCGGGGAATGTACCGCGGGTGGTACACCCCCGGTGATTGTGCCACGCGATAGTGACACGTGTCACTATTGCGAGTCACAATCGCGCCACACGTACCGACCCCCGAAATGGTTGAAACTCGAGATTCTCGCATGGGTTGACTCAAGGTTCGAAAGCACAACATTTACCTATCAAAAGATAGGCGGGAAAGGCGAAGGGATAACCAACGAAGGATGGAACTTGTTTTATGAAAAAATGGGTGTTACAATCCTCCCAACCTTAAAAGAGATTTCGTCCTCGAAATCTGGAATCACCAAGCACCCAACATTCACATTTGAAAGATCGATTGATTCCCTATCCCAAAGGGATGCCTTCATAAAACTTCACCTCATATACAGACACGATTACATTCCGAATGAGATTTTCGCTGAGTCTCTCATAACGTACCGTTACAAACTAAATCTCAACGTTCAAAATATTTCTCCGATGCCAGGATGAAAGTTGAGTCCTTGATTAATCATTTTCTAAATCGTTCACTCTCGGTTGCCTCCCAACCTTAGATTTCTCATAATACCCCGAAAGCAACTCACGACCTTATCTAGTCATTTCCATCAAGAATACCCCAATCCGAACTATTCCCTTAGATACTTCTGATTACGACGCATCAAAGTCTCCTCAAAGTTCATTGGTACTTAAAGTCCACCTCGACATTCCCACCAAATGTCTCCAAAATCGTCATCACTAAGGAGTTATTGTCCTTTGACGAAATTTCCTAACGACTAGTTTGGTCTGAACCATCGCAACCTTTAAATCCGCTCCTCAATTCTGACCCGAACACAATGCCTGCAAGTGCTCCCACACTTTTATAGACCCATGCATTGTTTTTCCACCAGAAACATACCATTACGCTCTACAGATAATCGATTATCCCAAATCCCATGAATCCTCAGATTCCTACAGATCCACTCCTAATATTGATGAAGGTGTCCTTCCAAGGCGCACCAATGCGTCCTTTAGGTAACTGGTTAACCCAAATTCGGCTATCACTCAACTCCGTTCCTACCCCAACCAAACAACATTCCTCTAACAAAATCTCTATCACCACGGGAATGCTTAAACACATCGATATTTAATCCTCAACACCCAGACTCCTTCCAAATGCCATCACTGAAGGGTCAATATATCTCATGGTTCGACCGGAATACATCCAAACATTCCCAGCTCCACTGACTCCAAGAAAACAAGTCGACACCTAGGGCTAAACGGTGACCTCGAAAACATGGACATCCTGTCCGAAATCCCAATCTAGACAGATAGCCGTACTAAGTTTGACACTTAACCGAGTGCTAAATTTCAAATATTATATTACTAACAGACCGACCACCAAAATATCTTTTTATCGCTGAACCCACTGAGACGATACACCATTAACATAAACCATGGTGTCGCACCGACGAGCAATCTACCAAAACGAACCCAATCTAATCGCAGGTAATCACTTAAGACCTTATCCCGCATGATTACCGAGGTATAAGATTGCTTCCGTAATTAACGAGGAAGACGTAAATCTACTATTTCCATTAATACCAACGCGAGAATATTCACAAACCGAAACCTCAAACATTCAAGACTGACCGCAAATCGGATCATCCGACGCTTCAAATCCCAAGGGCTCCCTTAGTCCTTAAACACCACTCCTTTCATGACGGGGTTAAACCTATAGGCCTAATGAGTTCAAGGTTTTTCAAATAATATGCCAATTTAAACTTTTATAATACTTTCAAATACATAAGTTTTATAACGATTAACCGTACAGTGATACCACACTATCGCCCATCCGATAGGCTTCAAAACTGGTTACCAATACAACACATATAAAACCATTTCCAAAACTCGTTTGATCAGTAATTACGTTAATAAAAACGGTAACAAGAGTTGCGCAACAAAATTTTCAAACGGACTACCATGGCCCTAGTAATGCATCAATTTATACTATGCATATGAAAGATAACTTTCCGCACTACAACATGGACAACAAAAGTTTGTACAATTCCCAAAAGAGACATTCACAAATAAATTTTAAAGTTCTGACTTCCCAACCCAAAAGTCGTTACGACATAAAATCATTAACAACTTCGTATGCAACAGTTTATTCCCCAAAGTTCGATGAAATGATAAGAATGCAAATAATTCTCAGATCGAGTTTAAAACTTTAAGTCGTCTCGATAAGACACATTTGACCAAGATGGTAATTACGATGATATGCAATTCGAAAATTCATTTCATGTATTGCGGAAAATTTATAACAGCAAGGTCAACAAGCGAAGCACACTTAGATTAAAAATTAATTTAAGACTATATAAATATTTCGCATATTTACTCACGCGAGTGAAAGTCGGGTTCAACCCAAAAGTATGCACATATACTCGTGTGAAACTCGAGATGCAATCATGCGACATTTAGATTTTTGAAGGTGCCTCTTACGGTTGCAAAAGTGTCGATGCAAGACTCGCATGAAACAAAGTATTGAACACAACTCGTAAATTAACGCATACAATGATGCATATGCACATGTTCTCAAAATTATTTTACGCAACGCAAAATGACGTAAAACGAGACACCCTAAACCCAACTGAATTTTCGCAAAACTTAATAATGCTAAAATCATGCAGTGACAAGTTTTCATTTCTCAACAAGAATGTAAAACAACAATATGATTGAAACACTAAGCCTTTAAGAGTCTCCTATTTTAATGCAATGAAATGTAAAATGACACCTTTAACAAAATTCACATGGGACACGACGCCAACTAACTCGTAGGCTTAAAAGAAGCAAAATTAAAACTCACGCATGGACAGACATCGTATAAAACAATACTCCATGAAATCCCAACAAAACTCACACAAACTAAAATTCTCAAGAAAAATTCCGACTCAACGCGTGGGAATAACTTTTCCTTTAAAACCATTGACATATGTGGAGGAGATCCAATGCCTAGGTTAAAATCTCATAGTTACTTGCCCAATACTCAAATGACATTAAAACATGGATATTACAATATCCATAAATAGCGTTAAACAAGAGACGTGAATAAAGAGATTTTCGATAACAATTTGCAGTTACGTGCAACAAAACAATTTATGCATGCTTAAGCTCACAGTTTAAAATCCGATGCGTGTTAAATGCTTTACCAAAACTTTATAATATAAACCACTTTCCGTTTTCACAAATCAACTTGAACTCACCTTGCTAGATTTAGGCTAAATCTAGATTTTACCCAACGAGCTCTTTTGAAGACCAGTTGAATCTTCAAGCCGAAAACTTTCAAAACCTAGATCCAAAGTTCCAACCCATAAATAACCATTTTCAACCATAAGAAAACGTTCTCCAAACATAAAAAAAAAAACCAAGATCCCAAACAAGATCAAAACCCTAATTTCTTCAAAACCACCAAATCCGAGATTTGAGATATCGAACCTTAAGAAACCACCTATGGAGCATTTATAACCTTAATACAAGAAAACTTACCCTTGAAGACGAAGAGGCTTCCGAGAACACCCAATCCAACACTTCAACCCGAGCTCCCAACCGATGAACTTGATGAGGAAGATGAAGATGGGGGTTTTGTGGTTTAAGGTTCCAACTAGTTAGATGATGAAGAATCATGTGGTTCAAGGGGGAAAAGCCATCAAAATGGGTTAGGGTTCGGTTTTAGTGTTTGGGAGAGAAAAGAGAAGAAGATGGAAGTGAGAAATGAGAAGTGAGAGAAATGGTGAGAAATTCGGGCATTTAGGAACCAGTGGCCGCGGGCGATTATGCCACGCGATAGTGACATTGTCACTATCGCGAGGGCACTCTCGCGGGGAATGTACCGCGGGTGGTACACCCCCGGTGATTGTGCCACGCGATAGTGACACGTGTCACTATTGCGAGTCACAATCGCGCCACACGTACCGACCCCCGAAATGGTTGAAACTCGAGATTCTCGCATGGGTTGACTCAAGGTTCGAAAGCACAACATTTACCTATCAAAAGATAGGCGGGAAAGGCGAAGGGATAACCAACGAAGGATGGAACTTGTTTTATGAAAAAATGGGTGTTACAATCCTCCCAACCTTAAAAGAGATTTCGTCCTCGAAATCTGGAATCACCAAGCACCCAAAATTCACATTTGAAAGATCGATTGATTCCCTATCCCAAAGGGATGCCTTCATAAAACTTCACCTCATATACGGACCCGATTACATTCCGGTTGAGGTTTTCGCTGAGTCTCTCATAACGTGCCGTTACAAACTAAATCTCAGCGTTCAAAATATTTCACCGATGCAAGGATGAAAGTTGAGTCCTTGATTAATCATTTTCTAAATCGTTCACTCTCGGTTGCCTCCCAACCTTAGATTGCTCATAATAACCCGAAAGTAACTCACGACCTTATCTAGTCATTTCCATCAAGAATACCCCAATCCGAACTATTCCCTTAGATACTTCTGATTACGACGCATCAAAGTCTCCTCAAAGTTCATTGGTACTTAAAGTCCACCTCGACATTCCCACCAAATGTCTCAAAAATCGTCATCACTAAGGAGTTATTGTCCTTTGACGAAATTTCCTAACGACTAGTTTGGTTTGAACCATCGCAACCTTTAAATCTGCTCCTCAATTCTGACCCGAACACAATGCCTGCAAGTGCTCCCACACTTTTATAGACCCATGCATTGTTTTTCCACCAGAAACATACCATTACGCTCTACAGATAATCGATTATCCCAAATCCCATGAATCCTCAGATTCCTACAGATCCACTCCTAATATTGATGAAGGTGTCCTTCCAAGGCGCACCAATGCGTCCTTTAGGTAACTGGTTAACCCAAATTCAGCTATCACTCAACTCCGTTCCTACCCCAACCACACAACATTCCTCTAACAAAATATCTATCACCACGGGAATGCTTAAACACATCGATATTTAATCCTCAACACCCAGACTCCTTCCAAATGCCATCACTGAAGGGTCAATATATCTCATGGTTCGACCGGAATACATCCAAACATTCCCAGCTCCACTGACTCCAAGAAAACAAGTCGACACCTAGGGCTAAACGGTGACCTCGAAAACATGGACATCCTGTCCGAAATCCCAATCTAGACAAATAGTCGTACTAAGTTTGACACTTAACCGAGTGCTAAATTTCAAATCTTATATTACTAACAGACCGACCACCAAAATATCTTTTAATCGCGAAAACCACTGAGACGATACACCATTAACATAAACCATGGTGTCGCACCGACGAGCAATCTACCAAAACGAACCCAATCTAATCGCAGGTAATCACTTAAGACCTTATCCCGCATGATTACCGAGGTATAAGATTGCTTCCGTAATTAACGGGGAAGACGTAAATCTACTATTTCCATTAATACCAACGCGAGCAGATTCACAAACCGAAACCTCAAACATTCAAGACTGACCGCAAATCGGATCATCCGACGCTTTAAATCCCAAGGGCTCCCTTAGTCCTTAAACACCACTCCTTTCATGACGGGGTTAAACCTATAGGCCTAATGAGTTCAAGGTTTTTCAAATAATATGCCAATTTAAACTTTTATAATACTTTCAAATACATAAGTTTTATAACGATTAACCGTACAGTGACACCACATTATCGCCCATCCGATAGGCTTCAAAACTGGTTACCAATACAACGCATATAAAACCATTTCCAAAACTCGTTTGATCAGTAATTACGTTAATAAAAACGGTAACAAGAGTTGCGCAACAAAATTTTCAAACGGACTACCATGGCCCTAGTAACACATCAATTTATACTATGCATATGAAAGATAACTTTCCGCACTACAACATGGACAACAAAAGTTTGTACAATTCCCAAAAGAGACATTCACAAATAAATTTTAAAGTTCTGACTTCCCAACCCAAAAGTCGTTGCGACATAAAATCATTAACAGCTTCGTATGCAACAGTTTATTCCCCAAAGTTCGATGAAATGATAAGAATGCAAATAATTCTCAGATCGAGTTTAAAACTTTAAGTCGTCTCGATAAGACACATTTGACCAAGATGGTAACTACAATGATATGCAATTCGAAAATTCATTTCATGTATTGCGGAAAATTTATAACAGCAAGGTCAACAAGCGAAGCACACTTAGATTAAAAATTAATTTAAGACTATATAAATATTTCGCATATTTACTCACGCCAGTGAAAGTCGGGTTCAACCCAAAAGTATGCACATATACTCGTGTGAAACTCGAGATGCAATCATGCGACATTTAGATTTTTGAAGGTGCCTCTTACGGTTGCAAAAGTGTCGATGCAAGACTCGCATGAAACAAAGTATTGAACACAACTCGTAAATTAACGCACACAATGATTCATATGCACATGTTCTCAAAATTATTTTACGCAACGCAAAAATGACGTAAAACGAGACACCCTAAACCCAACTGAATTTTCGCAAAACTTAATAATGCTAAAATCATGCAGTGACAAGTTTTCATTTCTCAACAAGAATGTAAAACAACAATATGACTGAAACACTAAGCCTTTAAAAGGCTCCTCTTTTAATGCAATGAAATGTAAAATGACACCTTTAACAAAATTCACATGGGACACGACACCAACTAACTCGTAGGCTTAAAAGAATCAAAATTAAAACTCACCCATGGACAGACATCGTATAAAACAATACTCCATGAAATCCCAACAAAACTCACACAAACTATAATTCTCAAGAAATTCCGACTCAACGCGTGGGAATAACTTTTCCTTTAAAACCATTGACATATGTGGAGGAGATCCAATGCCTAGGTTAAAATCTCATAGTTACTTGCCCAATACTCAAATAACATTAAAACATGGATATTTCAATATCCACAAATAGCGTTAAACAACAGACGTGAATAAAGAGATTTTCGATAACAATTTGCAGTTACGTGCAACAAAACAATTTATGCATGCTTAAGCTCACAGTTTAAAATCCGATGCGTGTTAAATGCTTTACCAAAACTTTATAATATAAACCACTTTCCGTTTTACGAACACAAGAGATAATTTATGCAAATTTATTTCAGAAATAAATTTTAGTGCATGAATTTGGCCGGCATTCACCCTTCTAGACTACGCTTCTCAATAACCCGACAAACTAATACCATCCGGGTGTATCAAGCATCTTAGGACAACAACCTCAATTTCCTACTATTGTCATCCGGATACTCCACATCTTAAAGCGACACTCGGATAATTCATCGGTTCACCTTACAATCTCTCCTCGTATGACATCAATTCCATAAGCTCAAGATTCCACTCCAACCAATTATTCTTACTCAGGACGATCAACTTAATGCATTCAACGCACTTAACTATCACTTCAACGTGACATTGCTATAGACATCAATGTTTCCTTAGATTACTCCCTTAGAAACCTTCTCACTACCCCAACGGTAATCATACCAAGGTAGTTCAAGTATACACATGTAGTATCTAGGTTCACCATAACACTGGCCAGGTGTCATTATGAACGTACCACACATGTTCATCCTTGCGACCCTCGACAAGTTTCCCGTTTCTAGTGACTCGATCAACTCCATAATATCTTATCTTAAGGTTCCTAATGTGCAACTTCACTTACAATCGCTTATAAAAACGCTAGTTTGAGTCTAGGCATCCTACAATTAATACCTAATTCTCTCAAACTTATGCTCTGATACCAACTTGTAACACCCTCAAATCTGGAAATAGCAACTTATTAAAAATTTACTAAATACATCAATAAATAAATCATCTTCAACCACGAATTATGACTTAACCTCAAAACAACCATTCATTCTATACAAAAGTCTACGATAAGGACGGGTGCTACTACAACCCCATAATAGTTACTACCTCCAACGTTGCGGAATACTTCCCCAACTACTTACATTTACACAAAGCTAAGGCTCGACTCTTCATAGGATTGCTAGGACCAAATCCCAACCTTGAAACCTGATGCACATGCCGACAAATAAAAAGGTTAGGCTTGACGCCTAGTGAGCTCAAGAGTTTTCAACATATATAAAATAATCGTTTAAAAGAAAGGATGCAATTAAAATCGTAGTCCTTCAGTATGATACGTCTTACATGTGAAAACGACTAATTTTCCAATGATATGCATTTTAAACAAAGAACAAAAATCTGGACGTTTTCCAAACCCAACCCCTACCAAGATGATAATACAAATGTAAGTCGCCCATTTATAAGTTAGCTTTAACCCAAAACTCACTCAAAGCGTAAGTATAAATTGAACTCTCCATTTACGAAGATACGGTTAAACCTTATATCCCAAACCACCCCAAAACACGGGTGGGGAATAATACTCAACCCATAAATCAAGGGTAAAACCCAATTATACAAAACGTCACCGAAAACTTGGATAATAAAACTCAATACCCAAAAACAACACCTTTCGGTGACGGGGGATTCCCGATTCCATAAAATGTGGCGGTCCACAAAGTAAGCCCATTTTATGTTGTTATGACCAGTCATATAAACAAAAGTACACGTAAGAGATGTCAGGCTCAGTAGATTTAAACGTACACCCACGGAAACTCGAGTTCAACCCCGTCGGGTTCCTATGTCGAGCCCCTCATCTAATATCGTAATACTTGAGCACGAAGGACTTATACCGCACCCCGGTACCTTAACGTGCAGCACGAAGGACTTACATCGCACCCGATACCTAACATGCAGCTCGTAGGACTTACATCGCACCCGATACCTAACGAGCTTCATCCAAAATTGCCAACAAGGCTCGAAGTCGAGTCACCAAAACTGGACAATTGTCCAAGACTCCATCAAAATAACAATGCCAAGCCGCAGGCTTAGAAACCCAATTGACTCATTGATAAATGAAAATAACAATACGATAAAACGCACTCGACCAACGGATATGTCAACACCACGACCAAAAGTAAGATTAGTTCAAAACTCAACATTAGTTGAGACAACCCATTTTCCAAATAAACTTATACCCTTATAATTTTTCCAAATGTCTCATAACACAAAATATGCATTTTCCAACTTTAACTGCTGATAAGAATGAAAATCATAAAATGAGACTATAATCATTCTTTCCAGTACCTCGCATAAATGTGCAATTAATACTTTACAAAACATTCCATTTCGTGAATGATGCATAAAACCCGACAAACATTTAAAGTGTATGTTTTTTACCAAAGATCTATTTATGCAATAAGACCTCAAAACACATTCATTTGTGATACATATATTAAATGCCCAAAATTCCAAATGTAGGTATTATACAATGTTTGTAAGATTGAATACTTCAAATAATCAAGATCAACAAATAACCCAACATTTAATAATTTCATGTAGAATACATAAACACTTTAAAATAGACATTTTGGCATGTACACCGTTTTCACAAATCAACTTGAACTCACCTTGCTAGATTTAGGCTAAATCTAGATTTTACCCAACGAGCTCTTTTGAAGACCAGTTGAATCTTCAAGCCGAAAACTTCCAAAACCTAGATCCAAAGTTCCAACCCATAAATAACCATTTTCAACCATAAGGAAACGTTCTCCAAACATAAAAAAAACCAAGATCCCAAACAAGATCAAAACCCTAATTTCTTCAAAACCACCAAATCCGAGATTTGAGATATCGAACCTTAAGAAACCACCTATGGAGCATTTATAACCTTAATACAAGAAAACTTACCCTTGAAGACGAAGAGGCTTCCGAGAACACCCAATCCAACACTTCAACCCGAGCTCCCAACCGATGAACTTGATGAGGAAGATGAAGATGGGGGTTTTGTGGTTTAAGGTTCCAACTAGTTAGATGATGAAGAATCATGTGGTTCAAGGGGGAAATCCATCAAAATGGGTTAGGGTTCGGTTTTAGTGTTTGGTAGAGAAAAGAGAAGAAGATGGAAGTGAGAAATGAGAAATGAGAGAAATGGTGAGAAATTCGGGCATTTTGGAACCAGTGGCCACGGGCGATTATGCCACGCGATAGTGACATTGTCACTATCGTGAGGGCACTCTCGCGGGGAATGTACCGCAGGTGGTACACCCCCGGCGATTGTGCCACGCGATAGTGACACGTGTCACTATCGCGAGTCACAATCGCGCCACACGTACCGAGCCCCGAAAAGGTTGAAACTCGAGATTCTCGCATGGGTTGAATCAAGGTTCAAAAGCACAACATTTACCTATCAAAAGATAGGCGGGAAAGGCGGAGGGATAACCAACGAAGGATGGAACTTGTTTTACAAAAACCGGGTGTTACACAAACTGTCCTTCAGTAAAAGATTTCATCATATTTTCTCCGTTACTCTGACGCTCAATGAAATTTATGAACCTATCTTGCCACTGTGTAAACTCATCTTCGTTGATTAAGACTGGTGGACGAGTATATGTTCCCAATTGCATCATCAGATCACTGCTGTAGAACTGAGCTTGGAAAGCAAACTTGGAAGAATCCATTGCTGATGATCAGAAAAAAAAAAATCGAAAAAAATATTAAAAAAAGTAAATTTGAAAAACACTTGTGATGACACAAAATTTTTTTAAAAAAAATTATAGATGACACACTAAAAAAAAAATTGCGGGTGTAGGCGAAAACGCAAAGTTGAGCTTTGCGGGTGTAGAAGGAAACGCAAAGTTGAGCTTTGCGGGTGTAGTGGGAAACGCAAAGTAAACTTTGCGGGTGCAGAGAGGAACGCAAAGTGAGCTTTGCGTTTGCTTCGTGAAACGCAAAGTGAAGCTTTGCGTGTGTAGACTTCGCGGGTGAGAGACTTTGCGGGTGAAGACTGAAACGCAAAGTAAACTTTGCGGGTTGAACTAGAGCCGAGAACTTTACTCTTTGCGTTTCCAAAGTGAATCGCAAACCTGAAAAAAAACGAGCAAAGTTAGTAGAATATGCAAATCACAAGATGAATGATACGCAAAGTATCATGAATGAAACGCAAAGTATATGATAGAGGCGCAAACATTATGAATGAAACGCAAAGTTGTAAGAACAAACGCAAACTGCATAAACTCAAATAAACTCACAAGATCAAACAGAAACAAGAAATTTATGAGAGAAAAAAACACTCTCTGAGTTTCGAAAACAACTTTAAAACCACTTTTAACAAACAATTTCGATTAAAACACACTAAAACTCAAATTCAAGAATGTAACAGTACCGAAACTCGCTTTTTCAGAAAATCACAATTTTGCAAAATCGAATATCTAAACTTGAATTTTATGCAAACCAATATGAATCAAGTATGATCGAATATCAAAAACGCATCTAAAGAAATCAAAATCAACCAAATTCGACCACAAACACTTCCAAATTTGATGAGAAATCAAGAAAACGAGATTTTCTTGAAAAATTCAAGAAAATCGATCAAATTTTCGATTTCAATCAACAAATTCAGAAACAGTAAATCAATCTCTCAATCCTCTCAAGATTCAGTTGGCTCTGATACCAATTGAGAGTCCAAGATCACTAATTCTTAGAGAGAGAAAGTAGAGAGAGAGACTTGGAAGCGCAAAGTATATTATCCCAATATTGTGCGTGTGAAACTTACAAGGAACCAAGACCAAAGGGACTTAAATACCCTTGGTCAGATACAACACTGATAATACTCTAAACACAGTATTTGACCAAACCCTATAAATACAATGATTACTATAAAATTAGACCTAACAATCTCCCCCTTAGTAATCATTGGCGCTTTGTTCTTCAAAAATCATCTTTTATAACAGCACGGACCAACAAAGCGACTTTATGAAGCTTTCTGATTTTTAAGAAAAAATTTCTTCTCAGCATCTTGCAGATTGAAATTTTTTTTGCTGCCTAAGCTCAAGACGATACACCTCTTTTGAATGATCTTGAATGAACTGTGGTATTCGGAGCAAGAACAACAAAAAAATCAGTTGTAACTGAGAGAATAGAATCTTCGAGCGAATCTTGATCAGCAGATAAACTTTTGAGATTTTCTTGAAAAATTCAAGAAAATCAGTCAAATTTTCGATTTCAATCAACAAATTCAGAAACAGTAAATCAATCTCTCAATCCTCTCAAGATTCAGTTGGCTCTGATACCAATTGAGAGTCCAAGATCACTGATTCTTAGAGAGAGAAAGTAGAGAGAGAGACTTGGAAGCGCAAAGTATATTATCTCAATATTGTGCGTGTGAAACTTACAAGGAACCAAGACCAAAGGGACTTAAATACCCTTGGTCAGATACAACACTGATAATACTCTAAACACAGTATTTGACCAAGCCCTATAAATACAATGATTACTATAAAATCAGACCAAACAATTTTAAAGGATCATAATTTAAGTTGCATTATTTTCGTTTAACGATTCTTATAATCATGTTGAAAACTCTTGAATTCACTAGGCGTTAGCCTAACCTTTTTTATTTGTCGTCATGTGCATCAGGTTCCATTTCAGGATTAGTTCTAGCGACACTGTGAAGAGATGAGTACTAGTTGTGTGCTCGAAGAGGTGATTTAGCTTGATGAAGTCTTCCGCACTTATATTGGAGTTAGTGACTATTATTGAATTGTAGTAACACCCAACTCTAATTAGTCTTTATGTAAGACTTGAATTATTTGTTGATGGTTCAACCTATGTTGGGAACTGAAGATGTGACAAAGTCATTAATGCTGCCAGTTCAGAATTAGTACTGCCAGAGCATGTCAAAGATAATACTGCTAGGCATTACTACTTCTAGTAGAATTAATACTGCTAGTCACAGTTAGTGTTGCTTGAACAAAGTTAGTACTGCTTAGCTAGTTAGTACTGCTAGAGGTTAGTGCTGCTTAGTAGTTAATGCTGCCAAGAATCAGTTAAAGCTTCCAAGGTGATTAGTGCTGCTTATGAGATGGAGATCCGAATTACAAGAATGACAGGTGGATAGATTGAAGGTATTCATGGAAGATATTCTGAAGATATTTTATTAATTGTAATTATCTTCTATTCAGTATATGTATAGAATTGATAGAATAGTTTAGATGGAATTGATTCTAAGTTTTTGTTCGAGAGAAAATCAACCTCAAGGCATAGTTCCTAATTCTAGAGAAGTAGAATTCGTCTTGAAAGAGTCTGTTCTTCAAGATTGAGGTTGTGTGTGTAATCTTGTGGTTTAAAGCATTCAATACAAGTTTACTAGTTGTTCATCAAATTTATACTGTTTGTTTACTGTTCCATTGAATATCAAAGTGTTATTCCGCAAACTTCTTTGATATTAGTTTCTGAGAATTTATTCTTGTTGAGAATTCGATCCTGACAAGTGGTATCAGAGCTAGTATTCTCAGAAACCTACATTCAAAATCACATCATCATGGCTATAGATTCAGAGTCTTCAAGCTCAGAAATTCCTACAGAGGTAACATTTAATCTTTGTTCTAAATCCTGTATTGAAACTGTTAAAAGATACAGGGATCACAACCAGACAATGAGTGATGACCTTAAAAGATTAGAGAGAGATATAAAAGACTATGTAAGAATTGTTGAGAGTTTTGAGGAACAGATTAAGAGTTTCCAAGACAATGAACTCCAACACTCATATGACACCAGCTACTGGAAGTGGGAGAAAGATCAGTATGAGTTGAAGCTGAAACAGAAAGAAGAGGAAAATGAGAAGATAAATAGTGAGTTTGAGAAAGCCAAGTTGGATATTGAGAAATTTTCAAATGCTTCTAAAGCAATGAACTCTTTGCTCCAAACTCAAATCCATGACAAACTTAGAAGAGGAATAGGCTATAACACGACACCACCACCATACAACAACAATTACATCCCTCCTATATCAGACTTGCTAGAAACCAAGAATAGGAAGGAATTGTCTGATGAATCTACTAAGGTAGATCCATTAGACAAAGTGGTGGTTGAAACAGACTCTAAAGAAGAAAACTCTAATGATAAGAATAAGGAGAACACTGTGAGTGGTGAGATTCCCCTAGAAAATCATATTATCACCAATGAGGGATGTGGAAAAACTTGGGTCAAATCTAAGGACATAGAGAAGACAGAGGGAATGTCTGGTAAGGTCCATTACAAATAGACCACAGTTGTGAATCCTGTCCCTTGCAAGCAGTGTACATGCAATAAATCTGAGCCCCAAAAACATGATAAACCGAGGGGAAATCAGAGAAACTGGAATAATCAGTGGGCACAAAAACAAGGGATTGATCTGTGTAAAATCAACAGACCAAAACCTTGTTTTATCTGTGGCAAATTGAATCATCTTGCCAAATACTGTTATTTCAATCCTATTAACCAAAGAGTCACTTTTCAAAGACAACCACAAAACTCTTCTGGTTATAGGAATCAAAGAAGGAATCAAATGGCTGAAAAAAGAGCACCTAAAAAGTTTCATGCTCAGAACAAGTTTGCTAATATAAAGAAAAATACTCCAAATAAGCCAAGGAACAATGTAAAGACAAAGAAAGCAAACAACTTTGTTCACGTTTGGGTTCCAATTGTAAAGAAACCTGTTAGTACTGCTATTCCAGATAGTACTGCTAACTCAGTTAGTACTGCTAACCAAGTTAGTACTGCTAACAAGGCTAGTGCTACTTCTAGTAGTAATGCTGCCAAGCCTATAATCTTGACAAAGTATTCCAGCCATGAGATTCCTAAACAGCTCATCCAGACTAAACTTACAGATTATATTGATGAGAAAGGACAACCCAAGACCACTTTGGCTTGGGTTCCCGCCAAGACTAACTGATTTATCAAGTGTGCAGGGCAACCAAAAACCCAAGAGGAAGAGCATTGGGAATGCAGATAGTGGTTGCTCTTGGAACACAACAGGTAACATGGACTGCCTTCAAATTCTTCAAAAGATTTGATGGAGGACATGTTGCACTTGATTCAGAGGGAGGTATAATAAATGCTCAGGGCATGAGTTAAAAGGTAAGTTGACCTTGAAAGATTTCATTGAGCATGATGCTACTAACCTGTGTGTTTAAGTGTTTCAGATTGAAGTTTGTAATACTCCAGAGGGAGTGATGATCATGGAGGATCAAGAAGAAAAGGATCAGGGGATGAACAAAGTAGTAAAAAGAATGAGTAAAAGAAGGGTGTCAAGAAGTGTAAGTGTTGTTAATGCTGACAGTGCAATTTTAAAACTGCCAGTGCAAAGTTAATACTGCTAGTTAGTTAATACGGCTAATTAGTTAATACTGCTAGTGGTTAATACTGCTCTCAGTTAATACTGCTAGTTAGTTAATACTGCTAGTGGTTAATACTGCTCTCAGTTAATACTGCTAGTTAGTTAATACTGCTCTAGGTTAATACTGCTTATGTCCCGAATACTATAAATACCCTTTGCCCGCCTAAACGTTCATAACGACTCTTTGCATACTGTTCACTTGCGCTCTAACCTTTTTCTCTCAAGTACCAAGTTTTCAGGCAAGAACAATCACGTTCAATGGCTTCAATGGCGTTTATTGATGAACACAACGAGATAGCCATGCTCCAAAAGCCAAAACAAGCTGAAGGTTTTCACCAGATAGTCGACTTTTTGAGGACAAGTCACATTGCTCATGCGCTCACCGTGTCTCCTACCATCTTCATAGAGCATCAGAGGCAGTTCTGGGCTAATGCCACCATTGTTACTAAGAATGGTGTGCAAATGATAAAGACAAGGGGGAGAAGCAAGAGGGAGAAACAGAGAAAGAAAGGTCTTCTGAAAAGAAAGTTGAAGTTGAGGGGGAGACAGAGCATGGAATAGAAGCAGAAACAGATTTTGTCCAAGAAGCAGAAACTGTTAATGCTGCTGAAACAGCAGAAACAGTTAATGCTGCTGAGGCAAAAGAAGCAGAAACAGGGCTCTCTATAGAGGAAATGGAGATTGCAGAAACTTTAGTTAAAGCCAAGAATGATACTCCTAAGGCTAGTCAAAAGGCCAAGGGAGTAGTCATCAATGAAGATGCCAATTCAAAGAAGGGAAAAGAAAAGGCAGTCTTGAAGGATACAAAGGGAAAAGGAAAGGAAAAGATGGTTGAAGCTGAACTGTCTGCAAAGAAAAGACTCAGATTGAATTAGATGGGGAAATAGCAAAGCAGCTTCAAGATCAAATGGAAAAGGAGGAACAGCTGCAAACTGAGACAGATAGAGAACTTGCAAAGATCATGGCGTGAAAGCTAAATGCAGAGTATCAGAAAAGTATCAAAGAAGCAGCTCAGGCCAAGAAACTTCAAGTCAAAAAGATGCCAATTCAAAAGCAGAAAAGACAACCATCCAAGACCTTTTTGGCCAATCAGGAAAGAAGAAAAATGATAAATTTCCTGAAAGGTGCAATTGGAGTCAAGGGGGAGATGTTCACAAACATGGCATACAATCAGGTTGAAGAGTTATACAAGAAAGAGATGGCAAAGCTTCAAGGTGATTCAACTCAAAGGGAAGAGGCTGAGAGAAGAATGAAGGAGAGGCATGACCTCAATATTCAACAACCATTCCCTGAGGAGACCACACCCTCAAAGGACAAAGCTGAAGAAATGAAGAAAGAACATAAGAATGTTGATGTAGAAGCCAAATCTGGAAAGAGGGTGAAGACAATTGCTTCCAAAAAGCAGTCTAAAAGGCCAAGAGTGGAAGAAAAAGAAGAAACTGCAGCAGAACCAGTGCATAATCCAGAACAGTCCAATAAACAAACTGATGAGAATTTGGATGTTTACATGACAATAGTAGAACCCATTAAGGCTGTTCCAATCTCCATGAAAGCTCCTGAGATCACCTTTTGGGACATTCTAAGAGATAATGGAAAGGAATTTTTCAGAATCAAAAGAGCTGATGGTTCATTTGAAGCATTTTCAACCTGGGGGAGAGTTATCAGAGGTTGTTCAAGAGCAGACATAGAAGAAATGTATAAAGTAGGGATGAAACTCTATGAGCCTGTGTTGAAAGGTAATGAAGAAAATCTTCTCAAGGTGGCAATGGAATATTTATGTATGATGTTTGATCCAGAGAAGGTGGTTCACAGAATTAAAGATCTTCATCATGAGTATGGATTCAAGAAGATTACTCACTGGATGTTATTTGAAAACTGTGGTGTATACATGATTACCATTGACAAATGTTATCATGAATATTACCTGGTGGACAAAATCTATGAGCATAGCAAGGAGAAGCTAGTAGGGATGTTAAAAGCCAAGCTAGTATGCACAAAGGATTCAGAAATGGCCAGAATAGTGGTGAGAAGAACTATCAATCAAAGTCTGGGCCTAGATCCAAATTTAGGCAACTGATTATGAGGTGTTGAAAGCATCTTGAAGATCAGATCTGAAGAACTTGACTTCTCTTTCTAAAAGTCAAGTTAGGGGGAGATTGTTGGGAACTGAAGAAAAGCTTAAGTGTTTAATGCTGCTAGTACAGAATTACTACTGCCAGAGCATGTCAAAGATAATACTGCTAGGTATTACTACTTCTAGTAGAATTAATACTGCTAGTCACAGTTAGTGCTGCTTGAACAAAGTTAGTACTGCTTAGCTAGTTAGTACTGCTAGAGGTTAGTGCTGCTTAGTAGTTAATGCTGCCAAGAATCAGTTAAAGCTTCCAAGGTGATTAGTGTTGCTTATGAGATGGAGATCCGAATTACAAGAATGACAGCTGGATAAATTGAAGATATTCATGGAAGATATTCTGAAGATATTTTATTAATTGTAATTATCTTCTATTCAGTATATGTATAGAATTGATAGAATAGTTTAGATGGAATTGATTCTAAGTTTTTGTTCGAGAGAAAATCAACCTCAAGGCATATTTCCTAATTCTAGAGAAGTAGAATTCGTCTTGAAAGAGCCTGTTCTTCAAGATTGAGGTTGTGTGTGTAATCTTGTGGTTTAAAGCATTCAATACAAGTTTACTAGTTGTTCATCAAATTTATACTGTTTGTTTATTGTTCCATTGAATATCAAAGTGTTATTCCGCAAACTTCTTTGATATTAGTTTCTGAGAATTTATTCTTGTTGAGAATTCGATCCTGACAACCTAGAAATGTATCTCAATTATGGGCTTGTAGTAAGAGATTTTATTATACTTAAGGTATTGTTGAAATTTTTGAATTAGTCGTTCTTTCCAAATTTGAGGGTGTGACACACGACCTGTAACACCTGAGAAATTTGAGGTAAGTATTGTTGTTTTGAGTTACTTTTATCGCTCTAAGATTATTGGTTAACTCTTTTAGATAAAGACTTATTTGTATGGTATCTTATATGTTTTAAAAACCCTGAGTCTCTTATGTGCTTATCATGTCGAAAATGCCGAAAATCAGTGAGTCTAGGGGTTGGGGCGACAGTGACCAGCGACTATGACATTGGTCATAGTCGCGTGGAAAAGTCGCGGGCCGGGGGATGGTCTCGGTACATCCCCGGCGAGAGTGCCCTACGAGAGTGACAAAGGCACAATCGCCCTGTCACAATCGCGGGCAAGGTACCGAGAGTTGTGGAGAGGACGCGACTATACCCCCACGACAGTGCCATGGGCATAGTCTTCGGGCACTGTCGCCGGCGGGGTCTGGGATATAAAAAGGCCCTTGGCCGAATTTTAGGTCAAGACTTCACTTTGTTTCATTTGGTTCTCGGGTTTGGGAGATAGTTAAAGCAATTTTCCTCCTCCAAACCTCTTCCTCATTAATTATTAGGGTTTGGTGGGTGAAGATCATCAAGGAAGAGTTATTGGGTGGTTGAGGAGCATTCATTAAGTTTCCTAGTAAGGTTTCAAGCTTCAAGGACTTGAGCATTCATCCACTTCTTTTCTAGGGTTTTGTATAAAACCTAGATAGTGAGTTTTTCCTTACTAAAACCTTTTAAATGAGATACATATCTTGAATACTTACTTGTATTACTTCATATGCATGTATAAATCTGATCACCTGATAAGTTTGACCTAACTATTATATTTGAGATTACGGGAGTTTTGGCTATGTGTTCATCATGTGGACTATGTGAAAATATTAATTATATTGATGGGTCATGATTGTGTAATATTATGGGATTAGCGATTATCATTATGGGAATCGCGTGTTTTAGGGTTTTGGACCTAAAATGGGATTGGAACTATGTGAGGTATTATACATGGATCTTGTTGAGATGGAATATGTATAGAGATGGATAGTATATATATATATATATATATATATATATATATATATATATTGGATGAATCGTGTTTCAAATCATATTTTAAATACTTGTATGTGCTAAACATTTTTCCAAGATTTCGTAATATAAGCTACATGGTGATTTGGAAATATGAGAAATAACTGATGCAATTTATTTCAGAAATGAATTTTGCGCATGAATTTGGTCGGCACTCAACATCTTAGAACCACGTTCTCAATCTCCCAGCCATACTATTGTCATCCGGATGCTCAAACATCTTAAGGCAATAATCATGCTAAATTGGTTAACCTTACAATTTCTTCCTGAAATAAAGTCGATTCAATAAGCCTACGGTTCTAATTCAACCAATAACCCCGACCCAAAATGGTCAACTTAATGCATTCCTCATACTTAACCATCACTCCAAATGACACTGCCATAGACATTGACTTTTCTATTGGCTATTCGCTTAGAAACTTTTCACTACCCCTACGGTCATTATACCAAGGCAGTTCAAGCATGACCATGTAGCATGTACGTTCACCATAACACTGGCCAAGTGTCATTATGAACGTACCACACAGGATCATCCTCGCTATCCTCGACAAGTTTCCCGTTTCTCACGACTCAATCCATTCCGAAATATCCTATCTTAAGGTACCTAATGGTGCAATTTCACTTTCAATCACTTAAAAGAACGCTAGTTTGAGTCTAGGCATCCAAAATCAACACCTAAATCTCTCAAACTTAAGCTCTGATACCAACTTGTAACACCCTCAAATCTGGAAAGAGCAACTAAATTAAAATTTTCAATAATGCCTCAAAATAGATACGATCACTTACAACAAGTTTATACTTGAAAAATTAAACTAGATCTAACCATCGACGAAGGTAAATAAATTCTTCTACAAAGACTAGTTAGAGGTCGGGTGTTACTAAAACCCAAATACAAGTTGCTATTCCCAAGACAAGGCGAAATACTTCACCAAACTACTCACCCTCGAGCATACGTCTAGCACCTCTCTCTACCCAAGGTGTCACTAGAACCAATCCCCAAACGAACTTGTTGCACATGCTGACAAATAAAAAGGTTAGGCTAACGCCTAGTGAGTTCAAGAGTTTTACATGAATAAATATCTTTAAAATGATGAACTTCGCTTAAAAGTCATGACCTTTCAATTGATGTACTTTAAAACGTAGAAAACAACTCTTATCCAATGTTATGCACTTTCAAAGATGGACACCTCACTTCAAACATGTTTTATAAATTGATGCAACGTAAACTAACTCGAAACATGAATATGAAATGACTCCCATTTAAGAAACGCGGATAAAATGTTATATCCCAAATCACCCAAACATGGGTGGGGGCAAAATACTCGACCCATGATTCATCATCAAAACCACATATACCGTACGTCCGAAAACATGGACACTAGGTCCAATACTCACGCAACCTTAAACGAAAGGAATCTAACTACCAAAACAAGGGGTTGACATAATTCATTCAAACCTTAATATACGATGAGGGAGGTCCAATATTAAGTCCCTCATTCATTGTCGACCATAAAGAACAATGGCAATAAAATAAGACATCCTTTTATTTGAAATACTGATAGCCGACAACGGGGGAGACCCGCATTCATTGAGAGTGGAGGAAACATAAAAGTATGCCACCCAAGCAACGTTAATCGCATGACACCTCCCGACATCACAACTAGGTGTCCCTTCGACTTCTTTCACAAGTGTCATCCCAAGTCAGTTGACCTTGATGAACATTCCGAAGAACTCCATCCCAAGGCCTGACACACTTAAAGACTACCTCTCGGGCATTACTTCAAACGACGGAGGTCCTAGCGCCTACTTTGCCTGTAGCACTACCAGACTCAACCCTCCTAGCGATCACTTGTAAAGTTTCCGGTCATAAAACATGAGTACCAGAGTTTAACCCCACAATACCCAATTGACCATCCCAAAACAGACCGACCTACGTGCCTATGAATCCAATGCAACACAGTCTAACCAACCTCAATACGCAACACAACACATTAGTACGTACGTCATAACTGGACTCTACAATGAGCCATATAAAACCGGACAAGTGTCCTCAAGACTCCTTTAAAACGACATCGAGCCAAAATACTCAAAACCTCTTTTTGACCAATGATTAACGTTTTTTTTCAAATAATAAACGTACTCGACCCATACCATGAAATCACACTCTCCAAAATACTTGAATGGACTCCAACACCGTTTAAGTCGGGACAAAAGGTTTTTCAAATAGATTTATACTCTTTATCCTTTCAAAATGTCCCAAAACATAAAATTAAATATTTTACCCAAACAAACACTAAAAATGCCTTTTAACCAAATAATCTCATTTATGCAATAAATTACCAAACACACCCATTTATGACTCATTTATCAAATGCCAAAAAATCCCCAATATGAATGTTTTACAAGGTTTATAAAACTAAACTTCTCAATTAACCAAAATCCATCAAGTAATTCCACAAATGACAATTTCGTGTTAAACACATAAATACATTAAAATAAACATTTTGGCATGTACAACGTTTTCACAAATCAACTTGAACTCACCTTGCTAGATTTAGGCTAAAATCGAGATTTTCCCCCCAACTTGAGCTCCTTTGAAGAACACTTGGATCCTCAAGCCAAAAACTTCCAAAACCCTAGATTAATACATTTCCATCCATAAATAATCATAAACCACCAAGAATCGTTCCCCAAACTTGCTACATGAATAACTCAACTTATGTCAAAATCCTAAATTCCATAGATGAAGAAAAGAGAAGGTTACCTTACCCGCAACTTGAATCCATCAACAATGTACTTCTAGGTCACCAAAAAGAGCCACAACTTCCCATCTTCAAAATAGATAAAAAGATTGGGTGAAACCCTAGGAAGCTTGGTGGGGAAGATGAAGATGGAGGGATGATGTGTAACACCCCGTATTTTCATTCTGTTATCTTGTTATTCTTGAGTTTAAGCGTTGTCATTAGCGTCGTGTTTGGTTTGAAGTTGAGTTTGGATTTGGATGAGTTTGGGCAACACAAGCAATGAACTACGTGAGTTGTACCACGACTTGAGGTCGCGGCACAACCCACGAAACCCCTTGTATGTTTGGGTTTTGGTGTTAGCGGGCGAGTTATGCCGCGAGTTGAAGTCGCGGCATAACCCGCGAAGTGGTCTGGCCGACTTAAATTTGATTTTCATCAAATATCTCATTCTCAAGATTTTTCTCTCTCTCTTCATTTCTTTTCTCTCTCTTGTCTCTCTTTCTAGTTTTCTTTGGATCTTCAAGGGTCCATAAATTGCTAGTATTAAGTGCTTCTAGCAAGGGTTCGGTATAGAAATCTTTGTCTTCTCTCGGTGGTCGATATCTGGTTTTTCGGGTTTTCGTCTAAAACCTATTTGGTGAGTTCCTACTACTTTTTTCTAAACTTTATACATGTCAAAAGTTACATTTTGAACTCCTATATATCTCCATGGTTTTGGATCTAAGTTTACTACATTTTTGACATAACTTGAGTTTTTGGGAGATTTTAGGGTTCCCGATCATTTTCGACTAAAATGATGGGTTCCATCTTATTTGAAGTAAAATGATGTTTTACTTGCACGTTTATGTGGGTTACTTGAAAGAATGTTTAAAGTTCATTTTGATGATTTTCATTCTTACCAGAAGTTAAACTTGAAAATGCATTTTTATTTATAAATGTTATTTTATACCATATGACTATCTATGGTTGGTCACATATGTTGTTGTGACGAGTCTGTACCATTGCTAGTGGAACCCTAGGTATTTATTTTACTTACGCTTTTATGTGGTTCACTGGAAAGAAAGTAAAGTAAAGGACTACTTGCACATTAAGTTGTGAGGTTCTGGAAAGAAAGTAAAGTAAAGGACTACTTGCACATTAAGTTGTGAGGTTCTGGAAAGAAAGAAAAGTAAAGGACTACTTGCACATTAAGTTGTGAGGTTCTGGAAAGACTGTATATATAGTCTCGTTGTAATATTTCGTTCTTATCAACGATTTGACTTGGGATTGCTTATTGAAAATATTTCCTTTTGATACAAATGTTTATATCTCTTGAAATTTATAAACTGTATGTTCTCACTAGGATTTAAGCCTAACACTTTTTCTCAAATGATGTGTATAACAGGTTCCCATTAGCGGTGGGTTGCCAAGGGCTTGAGTGGCGAGCTTGGTCTCGGGGATTTTTTAGATGACTAGTATTGATGTTGGGCAATTGTTTAAGCCCCATTCTTTTGGCGGTATTGGATTAACAATGGATGTAATCTAGATAGGTTATGTTTAGATTAGTTTGTTGTTGAATTCCATATCCGTATCCAGGTTTTGTAATGGATATGTACATTTCCCCTTTCTAGGAGGTTTATACCAAGTGTTGATGCTTATTTGTCCAGTTTTTGCGTTTTAAATTCACTCTGGATTTTAGGGTGTTACATGATGGTTCTAGTTCCCAACCTGATAGATGAAGAAGAAACACTTAGATTTAGAAGGAAACTCTCCAAAATGAGTTAGGGTTCGATTTGGAGGTTGGAGGGTCGATTTGAGAGAGAAATGAGGGAATGATTTCAGGTTAGGGTGAAAAATGGGGTTTGGGGCCGATTTTTCCCCTTTTTGTGCACACAGCAGCTCCGCGCGGGTGGCCGCGCGGGTTCATCCATGCGAAGAGCCGCGCGGAGCTCTGTTGCCTGAATTTCTTGCCCGAGCATCGTTTTAGTCATAACTTCTTCGTTTTAGCTCTGATTTTGCTCCGAAAAGAACCGTTGGACCCGTAATTGAATCATTCATCTACCAAGACTATAAAATCTAGGATTCAAGTCTAAAATCCTATATCTTATTTTTCCCTAATATATTGGTTTCTGTATTAACTTGAAATGATACCTTTCGAAAATTGGGGTGTTACAGTAGTCTTCAAGTGTCCGGGTTTGTTGCTCATGCGAGTGAACATCAAGGTACATTGACTTGAGGTAAAACTCATTGGTGTGATGGGTCTCCCCCATTGATTCCCTTATGGCCTTGTGGACTAAATTGTTATAAATGTTCTTAACCTATCTTTTGAATATTATGCCATGTTCTTGTGCAACTCACTAAGCTCGTTTGGCCTAACACTTGTTGGTTTGATGTGTATCTCAGGTTCTTGCGGCGCGACCGCCAGGAAGGTCTAGATGACTTAGATGCGAGCTTGGGGACATTTTTGGGACACCAATTATAGAAAGATTATTTTTGGATTGGAAAACAACTTGTATTAATCTTGTTCCTAGATAGGATTTAGATTAAAGGGTTGTTTTCCCTCACATTATTATTCATTACAAACTTGTAATATTAACAGACGTTTATTGTCTCCTTTTTTGGGAGGAGCTCATGCTTTGGCATATTTTTGATTACCATGTTTCCCTTTTATGGAAAATTTTGTTTATCCCAATATTTGGGGTGTTACACGACCAAAATTTCAATTATGAAACCGCAGGTCCCGCTTTCAAAGAAATCACCAAACGTCAAGGACCAAAATTGGAGTTTACTCTAAAACTATTATTCTTAGTTGAGTTGATCGAGGTTGAAGGTATTTGAATAATTTTATTTAATGTTTGTAGTTTGAAAATTTTCAACTCGATCCAACTTAAATGAAAGTACAAGCCAAACCGTACGGATTAGGTTGGGTTACTTGGGTTGGTCAGATTGAAACTTTGATACATCAAAATATTATCGTATATATGTTACCCCTAGAATATGTGTTTTATTTACTTATAGTTCCTTTATTCATCATCAATAAATTGGTATAGCTTATCCATACTCTTTAAGTAGATCACATTCAACTATTTTTTTTAATTTGTAGATATATGATTACATTTATTGAACATATATATACACACATATATATACAGGGTCCCCTTCTTTTGTTAACCGTGTTAACCAATCACAACCGTAGATGCATCAGATTAATGGCTAGCATTTTTTTAATATTTTAATGTACAAAGTTATATAAACCCACACGCTTCTATTCATGTGCATAGATGAAGAGGGGTATATCGGTCAAAACACCCACATCTTTAATAAGGGAAAGAAATCCTATCAACAGTAACCGACACCGCAATTGAAGGAAAATGATTATTGAGTGGAGGTTGTTCATACAGTTGCCTATCTTTCACAATTGAAAGTTCATATCTCAAATTCTTGTTCATAAACGAAATTCGATAGAGATCGATTTGAATGGCGCAAATTCCACGCAGGAATGATTTGACTAGAGGTAAAATTTTAAAATTATAAGGTTTATAAATTCATTCCGATCATCTAGTTCATGATAAATTGTTCATGCAGTTAGACCACGAAGCGAGGGAATCTTCAAGAAATCAGGGTTATCCAAGTGCAAGAATACAATGGATAACTCCGTAAACGTTGATGCAGACCAGAACCCTACCTAACAGACATAGTTAACAGGCCTTTTGATCCACCTATGCATTCCAAGACACTGTGATGTGCATATGTGAAAGAGTATCTGTAAGTGCACTTATGCACATTCCCATTTACTATGTGCACATTCACGATTGGTGTGTGCACCTGTAATTGATTCACCTATGCACAATTGGTGTGTGCACATGTAAGAGAACTCATGTTTGAGTTGTTTAAATCCACATTTGCACATATACACAACCAACACTCTTGTGCACATGTGCATATTGTTTCAAATAGTAGTTGTTGTGCACATATTCATTACATAGTAATTTTGTGCACAAATTCACATATGTATTGTGCATTATACTACTTTGTAACACCCTAAAAATAGGGGTAAATTTAAACTTGGATAAGGCTTCTAACAATACCTTAAATATAAATTTAAACACCCAAAGGGGGAAACTATAATAGCGTATACAAATACTTTGAATGGACAACAAGCTAACAATCTAGATTGTGGTGGTTGTCAACCAAATTCTCCCAAGGATTGTGTCAAAACACGAAAGTAAGTCACTCTCCAAGTTATTGAGCTCACCATACTAGGATCAAGGCCACGAACTCGTTGACTCGTACTCAGATGTGGGGGAGGACATCCAATGATCCTAGCCATACTCATTCACTAGGATTTACATTTATGACCAATGGCTAGTATCCGGTCCCACATAACCGTACCAAATTGTCTTCCTAGGGTCCAATGTCTCAACTAGTTACAAGTGGGGATTAACCTGAAATTAAGTCGACTCTATACCTATAGATCCACTAGTAATAGTCTAAATATTGTCACCATTTCATTGGTGACCCAAACCATGATCACACACATGATTTACAACAATTTTTTGTTGGGTTACGGGATCTCAAGCATAGCGGAAAATAAAACCATAACCCTCCAAGGACCCATACAAACCGGAATAAATCGGGTGTTTCGAAATTATACCTCACAATTAACAAGACTTTGAATCACAACAACAAAGCAAGCTTGATGCCTCGACGGTATCCACGCGAACAATCCGAATCCTTTGCCTTCTCGTGATGCTAGTCACGGTTTCAAAACTTAGAAAGGAAAGGGAACATATAGTTGTAGGTGATTTTAGAGAGAATTGCAAGAACAAAAAAATTGCATACAATGTCATACATTATATATGGTGATGGAAGTATGGCCTAAAAGATCACCATCATCTCTACACCTTACTTGAGTGTAAGAGTGGTCATGCACCATCACTTTCTTACATAACCATACATATTCAACTTTATTTATGTCCAACATAAATAATATATGATTTTATTTAATCAGATTAAATCAATACAAATCAGATATAATAATTAAACATTTTAATTATTAAAACTCCATATTCGAATATGTTCAATGCGTGTGACCCAATGGGTTCTCGACATGTTGGTAATAAATATAAATATCGTATTTTTAGTTATAAACAATGAGCGGTATCTAGCAATACATCATCATCACCCAAATGACGAGAATTGGTGATACAACAAATTATCGGTTTGTAGTCAATTTTAGTTTACATATTTAATTCTTTTGTCCTTGATGTTCAGATTGAACACAAGACATTGAATTTTCATTCTCGCTATGTCCAATATCTAGTTTCTTGATTCCCTAATATACTAATAAAAACAGAAATTGATATCTCATATCATTTATCTGAGCATGCATACATTTCCTTAGTATATATTTATCAAGGGCCCCAGAGACATCACTCCCGTCATAAAGGAGAGACAAATCCTATCTCGATACATGCTAGTTCTATCATGTGATTTATAACATACCCAACAATAATTCTGTCACCCAGTTATGGAATGATTAGAACAAATGTCAAAATATATTACTCACACATAACAAACTCCAAACTTCTCAAGTCAAAGAATTATATGTATATTGACCACATGAGAAACACTTATGACACTCACATGACATCCAATGAAGTGTTCTCCTAGCGAGTGACGTCTGATACACAAAATCTCCATTTTGTACCTATATGCAGATTCAATATCTCTATATGAATCCATACATATGCTAGTCATTATCACATTACTTCAACCTTAAAACCCAAAATAATATTTAACTAAGGACATTTAGAATACATTATTCTAAGGTTATTTATTATGAATAATTAAAAACACAGAATATAACATAGACATAATAAATTGGGCAATGTCATTTATTTATTAATTTCATGAAACAAAACTCAAAATTACAATCATTGTATGATTAGCTTCTGGGCATTCACTCCCAAAGTTACTTGTTTAGCTTCACAAAATAAATTATGTTAAGTCAGATTTTATAGTAATCATTGTATTTATAGGCTTGGTCTAATACTGTGTTTAGAGTGGTTTTATATCTGTTATTAGCCAATGGTATATAAGTCCCTTGTGGCTTTGGTGTTTGAAAAGGAACTCACGCACATCTAATAGAAGTTTAATATTTGCGCTTTCAACTCTCTCTCTCTACTTTCTCTCTCTACGATTTAGTTGCTTTTGGGATTATCAATTGGTATCAGAGCTATTCTAAATCTGAGAAAATTGAGAGAAACGTTTTTCGATTCTGAATTTGTGTTTGAATCATAAATTTTGATCGATTTTCTTGATTTTTTCAAGAAAATCTCATTTTTTGATTTTTCATCAAATTTGGATTGTTTTCTAAACGAATTTCTGTGTAATTTGGTTTGTTGGATACGAATTCATTGTTAGAACACTTTTGATTCACATCAGATTGCAAGAAAATTGATTTTTGAACTTCAATTTTGAAAATATTCGAGTTTTTGAAAAGTCATTTTAACGTTCTGTACATTTCTTGAATTCTTGATTTTGTGGTTTTTGATCGAACTAATTGTTTGAAAGTTGTTAGAAAACAGTTTTCGAACTCTTTTGTGCATAGAAATTTCATCAATTTCAAGTTTGTATCATTTTTTTAGAAGTTTCTTGATTTTTTCATCGTTTTGCGCCAGATCCAAACTTTGCGCTAGTTCGTCAAAGTTTGCGCCAGATTCATCCAGATTCATAAAGTTTTGCGCGAGTTCATCTGAACTTTGTGCCAGTTCTTCATCGCTTTGTGCCAAGTTCAGTTCACAAGTTCTTCACGAAAAGATCAAGTTCTCTCTATCTGCACTTCGCGCAAAGTCAAGTTCGCGCCATATACATTTCACGAAAAGTTCAGCTCATTGTGCAAAGTTACTTTTACTCCATTTATATCTCACGCAAAGACATGTTCTCGCGATCTTCTATTCGCGCAAAAGAACAGTTTGCGCCATCTTCATCCAACGCAAAACTCACTTTTGCGTTACTTTCTGCTCAAGCTTATAAAGGTTCTCGCCAGCTCATCTAACGCAAAGTCAAAGTTTGCGTCACTATCAGCTTACGCAAATCAGTTTTGCGCCACTCATTACTCACGCAAATTTCTTTTGCGTCATCCTCTGCTCGCGCAAAACCTAGTTTGCGCCATCCACTGTTAGCGCAAATCTCAGTTTGCGCCAGTTTCTCTGTGTTCAAGACTTAGAATTTTTCTCTGGAGTTCTGAAGATATGGATTCTGCAAAGTTTGCGTTTCAAGATCAGTTTTACAAGAATGATCTTATGATGTCATTGGGAACAGATACTCGTCCACCTGTTTTAATCAATGAAAATGAGTTCACTCAGTGGCAAGATCGGTTCATTAACTTCATCGAGCGTCAAGCTAACGGAGAGAACATGATGAAGTCATTTACTGAAGGACCATTCATCAGACCTAAAATGACACTCCCTTGACTGCCGAAGAGGTTAAACGCGAAAAAGCCGATCGAGAAGCAAAGTCCAATTTGATGCTAGCACTGCCTAACTCCATTTACAATCGAGTTGGTTGTTTCAAGCATGATCCGAAGATGATGTGGACCCAATTAGAAAAGATCATGCTTGGGTCAGCAGTTGCTACACAAATACGCCAGACACACTTCATGAATAATTTTGAGGAATTTAAGGCAAAGGACGATGAGTCTCTGAAGGTTATCTTTGACAGGTTTTGCACTGTGCTGAATGATCTACGAAAGATAAAAGTGGAAAAGACTGAGCTGGAAACAAATCTGAAATTCCTCAACGCTCTGCAACTAGAATGGAATAAATTTTGCCATCGCTTGAGGAATGATCTCAGGATATCTTCTATGCAAATCCAAGAGTTGTACGAGATTCTGATGACAGATGAATGCATTGTCAAGGATAAAAAGGCCAAACTTGACAAGAAAAACAAGAAGACAGTGGATCCGGTTGCACTTCTCTCAAGTAAACTGTCCGCATAAGCATTATCCGAGAATGCTTATGACGGTGCAATTGGTGATGATGGTGAAGCTCTTCAGAAAGCTATGATTCTTCTCTCTCAGCACTATCACAAAAAGTTCCAACCTCATTCGGGTTCCAACAATCTTCGCTTCACTTCTGGGTCTAAGAATGTCCAAGTGCCTGAGGCTAAGAAACCTGCTGCATGCTTCAACCGTGGAAAGCCGGGTCACATCGCTAAGGAGTGTCGAGTGAAGAAAGTTCGGGATTCGGCATATTATCGGAAGAAAATGGAACTGGCCGAAAAGAGAGAGAATGGAACAACTTTGCTAGCTGAAGAAAAATTCTGGCTAGATCACTCCGACGATGAAGCTGACAATATGGAAAATGCTCATATATGCTTCATAGGAGATGATCACACAGATGATGATGATGATGATGATGATGATGATGATGATGATGATGATGATGATGATGATGATGATGATGATGATGATGATTCCTCCACTGATGAAGATGAGGTACCTTCTAAGTTCGATTTTACATTTATTTCTTCACAGATGAATATTATTATAACTGCTTTACATGATCTTCGCTCAAAGTTATTATCTGAAAAACAATTAAATTCAGAAAAGTCTAATTTGATTGATAAATTACAAATTTCTTTGAAAGATGAAAAATCTATTTTGGCTCATACAAAAGACATATTTCAAAAGAAATTGGATGATTTAGAAAAATCAAATATGACTTATCTTGATTCTTTGACTGAAATGACCAAACAAAAAGAAAAATTTTCAGCTAAAATAAATGAGTTGGAAGAAAAATTATATCGAAGGAATCAGACTGAACAAACTATTTATTTGAACAAACCGCGGAGTTATGAGTCTATTAAAGAAAAATGGGAACTTGGTTTTGAAAATCCTCATTGTTTAAACAATGCGATAGAAAAATCCCCTACTTTATATAAATTTGATCATGTAAGTCTTGCTAAATATGCTCCTCCATTTAAAATTGATTGGTTGAATGAAAAGCAAGTTTTAGATATCGAAAATGAGAAAAGAATGAACAACAAGAAAAAGGAAATTTCTTTTGTTTACACGCGCGAAAATGCCAAATATTTTCCCGAAAAATCAAAGAAGAACAGAAAGAGTTTAAATGACATTTCTCCTATTAAATCTTCATTATCTGATGATTATTTTGATATCTATGCTACGAACACTAATAAAGAAAATATATCTCCAGTTTCTTATGATTCTAAGAGATATATTACTCCATTAGTGTTAGAAAGCAAAATCATTGATCTTGAAGATAAAATGGAAGATCAAAATACTAAAAAAGAAATTGAATTTGATTTTATTCTTTCTTTCATGACGTCAAGTCTTGAAGAAAAATTAATTTTTCAAAAACAAGATTTACTTACAAATTCTGTTTCTAGCCTTTCTTCTGATTTTAAAGAAAACAAAAAGAAATTTCTAAAATCTGAAAACTTTTCTCAAAAATTTTCTGACTCCGAGGCAAGTTCAGATTTAATGACTGATCAGTTTGGTTTCTTAGGTAAAATTGCTTCTTCTGATTCAAACCTTAATTCGAAAAATTTTGATGAATCTTTTACGCTAAATGATGATTATTATAAACCAAAGCGTAAAAGAATAAGGTCAAAGAAGTCAAAGAAACAAGTTACTGTTATTTCTGAAAATTCTAATTCTTCTGATTCGAATATTACAGATAGGACTTTGAGCACTCATACAAAGCAGATATGGAAGGTCAAGCGGACATCGGATGAATCTGCGACTAATGAGGATCAAAATGTAGTCAAATTTTGTAAAAGTGATTCATTTGCTAATTGTAATAAAATTTCAAAATACTCAATAAAGCAAATGATTCGAATTGCAAAAGATGTCTCCTATTCCTCCTCTGGTTCAAGTTCAGATGATTATACTTCGTCCTTTACTGATGATTCTGTTAATTCATCTGATTATTTTTATCGTGATTTCTTTGTCAACTCTAACAAATATTCTCCCATAAGAACTGCAACTAACAAATATGGACCCAAATACAAGTGGGTACCAAAATCAAATATTGATTCTAAGTTGCAGACACCTAATGTCAAGGGGGAGTAAGAGAAAGATGGATTCTGAGTACATCAGCTTAGAACTCGTACATCAATGGAATTCGACTTCTAAACATATCAGTTTAGGACTCGTTCTTCATTGCATTTAAGCTTCTGGACAAATGAGAAACTGTGAGTGCATCTCTTTAATTCCGCTGCATTTATCTCTGAATGTGATGTCATTCTAGTTTTCTCATATTTTTCAAAGAATATGAGCAGGTTCAACCCAAAACTTTGATTTGACACATCAAATTCTTTATACATCTTGTCGAAGAAGGTATTATTCAATTTTATTTTGTTTCAACTAAATAGAAATTTGCCGATAAAAAAAATCGTTTTAATTTTCTGCTTTCAAAACTCGGCATGTTGAATTTAAAATTTTAAATCTTTACAAATTTTATTCTATAAAGTAAAAGTTTTACAATCTTTCTTTCTTTTGAATAAAATGTGTGTCTAGGATAAATTTTCAAGTTGTTTTGTTTATATTAAAGTTTTATATTGTTGGTCCCGAAGGTGCTAAACAAGTTTGTAGAAGGGGGGGGGGGTTGAATACAAACACAGAATTTAAAGTTTAATAAATTGTTTATTGATAAATCAAAATCCAATTTACAAGTTTGTTGCGGAATAAGATTAAGACAGACTCAATCTAAACAAACTTAAGAAACACTAAGATAATTGCACAAGAAATTCAGAGAATGGGGAATTAAGAGATATAGAAAACAAGGGTTTCTATATTGAGTTCAAGGATGAAGCACACCTTCAGATGAAGGGGAGAACTTCCTATTTATACCCTATGCATTAAATGCATGGCAGGATACTTTACACGTGGCGTTCACTGATTGGCTTTGGGAGTCTGACTTTTGGGAGACATGCTTTCGGCCGGGTCATGAACAGTGTAGTTGACAGAGTTGTTGTACGAATGGTTGCAGAGACTTGTCCGTTCTGACACATCGTACTAGGTTGTGCAAGGATAGACAAAGGAAACTTGAGGCATAAGCTTTGTGATCGATTGATCGCTGAGTATCTCTACATTCAGAGATAGAGAGGTTCAGCTATCGCTGAAGCTTTTTCTCATGTTCCTTCGCGTATAAGTAGAGTTGTCTTTGCTTCACTGATATCCGCATCAGGTCACTAGTAGACTTCTCTTTGTTCAGCAGCATTGTCTTCGATTCAGCTATGAACATATGTTGACGCGAGACTTGTCTTCAGGGATTACGTTGGCTGTTTACTTTATGAACTAACAGTGATAACTGAACAGACTCAGTTTGATCACTGATAGTGAAACACTAATACATAGAAATGTTTATAAGAAAGACTATCAGCGATAACTGAACAGACTCAGTCTGATCGCTGATGGTGAAACACTAATACATACTAAAACGTAATTTTCACTAAGTATAGAAGAGGGTCGTTATCAAATCACTGAGAGAGTTTGGATCAACAATCTCCCCCTATTTGATAATGACAAAGTAACTGAAGAAAATTACTTTATGATTCAAAATGATGGAATAATCAGGACTCGTAACATACATGTCCCAATTACTATTTTGAGGGATCTTTTACAGCACTGATGAAGTTAAGTACTTTACTGAAATTTCATTAATTCAAGAAGAGAATTACAAGGAATGAAAATTACAAGTAAATAACTAACTACTGTAAGTACAACTAATAGATTACAGAAAAGAAAACTAATCTATCAGCTATAAGAAGACTTAGGAGGATTTATCATATACTCAGGTATTTCTTCTCCTTTCTGTCTTCGTTCCAAGGATTCTTGGCTGATAATTTTTTTGATTTTCTCAGCAGCAGGGAATAAGTCACACCATAAGCATAAGAGATCCTTGAGATGATTCAGAGGACAGATAGGAATCTCAGAGACTCTTTGAAATCTGAGTTCCTCATCATCATCTCTGAAGAATATTCCATAAGGATTGTCAATTACTTGACCAGCTTGGAAAGGACCACCAGGAGGCAGAGATAAATCCAGAACTGAAAGATCAGGAGGAGGACCAAACAGTGCATCTCTTGAAAATTTGATAGAAGTTTCATTCCTGATGATGGCGACGTCTTCAGAGGAGGAGGACCCAATTCTTCTCTTGAGTTTCTTGGGATTGGGAGGGATAGGAGATGGCAGATTTAGTACAGAAGTGACTCTGTTGATGAGAGCTTTAAGAAGTCCTTCAACGTAGCCTCTGTATGTAGATTTCGATTTCTTCAGCGCATCCCAGAATTCTATCCACTCTGTAAACCCGAAGCCTTCAAGTTTGGAAACGTACATAGCTTTTTGAGTTCCATCCTCTCTGGTAATCTCCATGGTCACTGAGAGTTGATCCTTCTTCTTGCGACCAGAGATAGTCACGGCTGTTATTGGAAGAAGATCAGAGCGATAATCCATCTTCTGTTTACACCATTCGATAGACTTATCGTTGATCTCTTGTTCTTTGGAGCGTTCCTCTTCAATTTCTTTCAGCAGTGCAGCTTGAACTTCCACAGGCTTTCTTTTCAGCTTCTTGTCCTTGACTTGAGAAGATTGAATCTTTAAAGCGAGTTGGGCATCTCGTCTGCATTCAGCGAACAGTTTCTCAGCTTTGGCAGATTCTTCTCGTTCAGCTTCAGTGAGGAAGTCGAGCTCTGAGAAGGATGTTTGAACAGGAATTTCCAGTCGTTGACTTTCTAGTTGAGCGATCATTTCAACTCTTTTCTTCATCACTTTCTCTGACCATTGAGATGGTTGAGAAGGCCTTCCTGGATGGACCAGGGAATCTTCTTCTTCTTCTTCATCAATCTCAGTGATAGAGATTGGGATTATGTCTTCAGCGATAGTAGCTGGAATTATTTGTAGTTCAGATCCCTTAAGCAGGGGAGAGAACTGTCTGGTCAGAAAATGAAAAAGAAGTTAGATTATTTTTAAGGAAAGAAGAGAGATAAAGGCTAGAAAGAAACAGGGGTATGATTTTTATAGAAAGATAAGGGAACAATAGTAAGGCATACCTGAGAAGGATTCTCCTCAGGTAGTGAGATCATCTTCAGGGTTTCCTTAGCAGATACACCTTTGCTTTGGGAAGGGGTTCCTGTAGATGATCCTTGTCTCCCCCCTGCTTGGATAACTTCTTTCGAAGCTATCGCTGATGATGTGGCGGCTGAAGAACACCAGAGAGATGGATCTTCCTCATCGTCATCATCATCATCATCTTGATGAGAATCATCCGCTTGATCTTCAAGATCAAGGTCTTCATCCTCCTCTTCATCATCGACTATTTCAGCGATGGTGGGAGGGGCTTTATCAGCAGCTATCTCCCCCTCAACCTGAGAGGGAGTTTCCTTCAGTGGTTCAGCAATAACTTCAGCATCCGTGTTTTCTTCAGCTGTCTTCTCCCCCTCTTTGTCATTATCAACAAGGGAGAGGTCTTTTGAAGGAGATGAAGTTGATGCAGTAGCCAGCTTCTGGACTTCAGCCTCCAGACCTGTGAGTCGTCCTTCAAGTGCAGGGATGTCAGATGTAGCTAGGTGAATGAATTCCACAGCTATGGTCAGGGCTGAGCGATCATCTTCTGTAAATGATGGAGCAGGAACTGGAGCTGGTGCATTCAGCTTGTCGAGGACTTACTGGAAAGTGGCAGTGCAGGCATCGATCTTGGCAGACAGGTCATCATACTGCTGCTTGGATTCTTCCCTGACTTTGACAATCGCTGCCTGAAGAGTAGCGATGTGAGACAGATCAGCTTTGGAGGCGCAGGTGGCAGTCAGCGTCTTCAATGCATCACCAGCTGTTTGAACAGCGCTGGTGGTGTTGTTGAGAGAAGCAGAAAGAGAATCCACCTTTGAACTCAAACTGTTGACATTGGTGTCAACAGTCGCCAGACTAGGACCTGAAAGATAAGTTAGTTTTTCAGAACCAGGCTTATATGGTGAGTTGGGAGTAGTGTATAAGGTTATAGGATTACCTGAATTATCAAACATTTTGTAGAATTGCAAAGATTCCTCAAAAGAATGATGTTCAGGTCCTATGGGTCCAAACTGAGGAGTAGGGATAGAGGGAGGTTTAGAGACCAAAGAAATAGGAGAACTAGAGATGGGGATAGAAGATGTAGGGATAGGAGTAGTTACCTCAGGTTGTGTCACTGTTGTTGTGACAGCGACCGAGATCGCTGGCACGGTTGAAGTGGTTGGAGCTGAGGATGTGGAGGAGAGACCCACGAAAGCATCTAAGGAAGTTTGTAGAGAAACATCCTTAGGTATAGAGCTAGAAGTAGATTTATCCTTGGTCACCTTGGCCTTCTTCGAAGGACCAAGGGAGCTAGTTGATGGTCGTTTGGAAGGGGTAGCGGTAGGGATAGCAGAAGAAGGAACCTCCTGCGTGGCCGCTGAAGACGAAGAAGTGAGGAGAGAGAGACGAGAGCGAAGTTCAGAGATACTTACCTCATTGGGGAGCGTCTTGACCTCCAGTGATCGCTGACCCACTTTCGAAAAGGATGCATCCGCATTAGTGGGGTAGGTAGAAGGATAGAGGAACTTCAGGTACGTGCAGATGAAGCGTACGTAGGGAACCTTGGGATCCCTCTCGGTCTTCTCTATCTTTGACTTCAGGTCGTCAAAGATAGCTGTTGCGTAGTCGAAGTTTTTCCCAGCGATCACTGAGTAAGCCATCTGGACCTGAACCTTGCTGGCTTGGTCCAGTGACCCACTCTTTCCACTCATACACTGAATGATGTGTAAGAAGAAGTAGTTTAGCTGGGAAGGCATCAGTGCCTTCTTCACAAGAGTCAGCTTCTTGTTTGGAATAGTCGTCCTTGGTTTGGGTTCCCAAGCATATTCCATGGCATCCAGGAATTGGATGAGTTCAGCGTCAGTTGGCAAGGCGTCGAATCCATTCCTGGGTTTGTCGGGAAAACGCAGAGCTTTCCTTAGTCCTAGGGCAGTCATCATCCCTGAGCCAAGTTGAGTGCTGAAGGAGATAGCAGGAACCTGTTCACCCTTTTTGTTGGTGATTGATGTTTCATCAGCAGTAAACCAGAATTGCTGGAGAAGAGCTTTGGAGGGTGTGGGATCCACAGTGATAGCATAGGCAATGCAAGATTGCTTTAGGAATGATGCAGCTTCCTTCAGATGAGGGTATTTGATACCATCAAACTCGAGGCGAGCAAGATGATTGTTCTTTGGGAGCTCTGAGTCAGAAATGGCGAACTTGACATTCTTTGAGGCGATAAGTGCAGATTGAGTCATTCTGATTGAGTAGATAAACGAGTAGAAAACAGGTTTAGTCGTAAAATAAAGAAGATTTGCTAGTTTCTATTTGGGGAAAGAAACATAGGAAATCAACATATTTTTAGAGAAAAACAGTTTATCTTAGAACAAAATTCAAGAATAAGAAGAAAAACCATTGATTTTGAATAAAGAATAAAATGGTTTTTAAAGAATAAAATCAAAAAAATGATTTTATGAGATTTGAGTCTTATAAACCCATAAATGGGGGTTTATGTGAAAAGATTTGAGATAAGAAATCAAAAATAACCTGTTGATCTTGAAGAGGATGATGCAGAAAGCTTGAGAATGCTAGAATGCTTGAGAGAGTATTCTTGCTTAGAAAGTATTTCCAGAAAACGTAAATTGATAGAATGGAAAAAAACATTCCTTTTATATGTGAGGAGGAGGAGGAGAGAGAGTGTGAGAGAAGCGGGAAAACAAATGCACATCATGACATGGACACGTCCCACGAAGGTGATTGGATAGAAGAGCAATGGACGAACGTGTCAGGAAAAAAAAAGCATGTCGTGGATTGTTGGTTCAAATGACGTCATAGTTAAGAAGGAGACTGTTCATTTGTCCGTTTTGAATTTATCACTGAAGAGAAAATATCAGCAATAGAATTTTCTTTTTGAAAGTATCCCTGATGAAAAGATGGGGGTAGATTTTCTTTTAAAAGGATCACTGAATATAAATATCAGTGATAAATTTAATTTCAAAAAGCTTTTAATCATTTGAAGAAAGATTCAGTGATTAAGATTTAAAAAAAATCTCAACTGAATGAAGATTCAGTTGTAGGGATTGAGAAAACATACCTGAGAGTCAGAATATTTATCAGAGAGAATGATGAAAGGGGAACTTTTGATTACTGACGCAATAAATGAACGCTGAAGAATTATTCTTCAAGGTTCAACATTCCAAGCTCACTGATGAGAAAGTTGAACCTTGTCTCATCAAGAGGTTTGGTGAATATATCAGCAAGCTGAAAGTCAGTAGGGATAAAGTGAAGTTCAATATCACCATTCATCACATGGTCTCTGATAAAGTGATATCTGATCTCTATGTGTTTTGTCTTTGAATGTAGCACTGGATTATTTGCTATAGCGATAGCACTAGTGCTGTCGCAATAGATAGGAATCTTTGATAACTGAAGGTCATAATCTAATAGTTGATTTCTCATCCATAAGATTTGAGAACAACAGCTTCCAGCGGCTACGTATTCATCTTCAGCTGTGGAAGTGGACACAGAATTTTGCTTCTTGCTTGTCCAACTTACCAGCTTTCCTCCCAAGAGTTGACATCCACCAGTGGTACTCTTTCTGTCAAGTTTACAACCTGCAAAATCACTATCAGAATAACCAGTTAGATCGAACCCTGAGTCTTTGGGATACCAAAGACCGAGGTTAGGAGTTCCTTTCAGATATCTGAAAATTCGCTTTACAACGATCAGATGGGATTCCTTGGGTTCAGATTGATAGCGTGCACATAAACAAGTAGAATACATGATGTCAGGTCGGCTTGCTGTGAGATACAGCAGGGAGCCTATCATTCCTCTGTAGGCAGTGACATTAACAGGTTTTCCAGAAGGATCTTTGTTAAGTGTCAGGGGTGGTGCCATAGGAGTTTTCATCGCTGAAGTTTGAGTAAGATCAAACTTCTTCAGCATATCTTTAACATATTTACCTTGGCTGATAAAAGTACCTTTGTCAGATTGTTTAATCTGAAGACCAAGAAAATATGTCAGCTCACCCATCATACTCATTTTATATTCTTTCTTCATTCTTTCAGCGAAGCGAGTACACAGAGATGGGTTAGTAGAACCAAATATTATGTCATCGACATATATTTGTACAAGAATTATATGACCTTTTATCTTTCTGAAAAATAACGTATTATCAATCTTGCCACGTTCAAAATTTTCAGAGATAAGAAAAGATGACAGAGTGTCATACCAAGCACGAGGGGCTTGTTTTAGACCATAGAGAGCCTTATCCAATTTATAAACATAATTTGGATGCTTAGGGTCATAGAACCCTGGTGGTTGTTCTACATAGACTTCTTCATTCAGCTTTCCATTTAGAAACGCTGATTTTACGTCCATTTGATACACGATGAAGTCTTTATAGACTGCATAAGCTAAGAATAGTCGAATTGCTTCGAGCCTGGCCATAGGGGCAAAGGTTTCATCATAGTCTATGCCTTCCTCTTGTCTGTATCCCTGAGCAACAAGTCGAGCCTTGTTGCGGGTTATAGTTCCATGTTCATCTAACTTGTTTCTAAACACCCATTTGGTGCCTATTACAGTTTTATCAGATGGTCTAGGAATGAGATTCCAAACTTTGTTTCGAGAAAATTCAGTCAGCTCTTCTTGCATAGCGCTGACCCAGTTTGGATCTCTGAGGGCATCATCAGTCTTCTTTGGTTCTATTAAAGAGAGAAAGTTTACAAAGAGACAGATATTACCTGAGCTTCGTCGTGTCTGAATACCTGCATCTGGATCACCAAGAATTTGATCTATTGGGTGATCTTTGGTCCATCGCTGAGTAGGAGCATTATTGCTTAACTCAGAGGTTGGATCAACAATTTGAATGTTTACTGATGAGGACGATTGAGGTTCATCAGCGATTAACTGTTGAGTAGATTCACTGGAGAGGTTTTCAGACGAAGGCAGATTTGATGGTAGGAGTGTGTTTAGAGGTTCAGCTGAAACCCATGAGTTGGATTCAGCGGTAGGATGTATAATGTTTGGATCATCATCAGCGACTGGAGGATCTGAATGCTGATGGTTTGAGAAGAAAGGTTCAGTTTATCTGTAGTGAGAAAGCATCTAAGCATTTAACTCTTCATTGTCAGCGATTGGTTTGGAGTTCGCTGAGCGAGTTTCATCAAAAGTAACGTGAATTGTTTCTTCTACGGTTTGTCTTCTCTTGTTGAAGACTCTGTAGGCTTTGGAGATGGAGGAATATCCTAGAAATATTCCGTCATCAGCTTTTGGGTCGAACTTTCCAAGTTGATCTCTGTTGTTTAAGATAAAGCATTGACAACCAAAGATATGAAGAAAGCTGATAGAAGGCTTTCTTCCAACAAAAAGTTCATAAGCTGTCTTCCCAAATCGCTTTATTATCAGCGATCTGTTTTGAGTAAAACATGCAGTGTTTACAGCTTCTGCCCAAAATTGAGTAGGGAGATGAGAATCGCTGAGCATTGATCTAGCAGCTTCTATGATCGTTCTGTTTCTTCTTTCAGCGACTCCATTTTGCTGAGGTGTTCTTACTGAAGAGAAGTTGTGAGAGATTCCCTTGTCTTCAAAGAAATTGTTCAGGGAACTATTTTTGAATTCAGTTCCATGATCACTTCTTATTGAGCGAACAGTAAGATTGTTCAGCACTTCCATCTTTTTCACAAAAGATATTAATTCTTCTGGAGTATCACTCTTACAGCGAAGAAAGATAACCCAGGTGTAGCGAGAATATTCATCTACAATGACAAGTGTATATTTCTTTCCTGCTATTGATTGGATGTTGACAGGACCAAACAGATCCATATGCAAGAGCTGAAGAGGACTTGTCACTGAGGAAACTTGTTTCGACTTAAAACTTGCTTTTGTTTGTTTTCCTTTTTCACATGCTGAGCAGAGAGATTCTTTAGCATATGAGTGCTGAGGAAGACCAGAAACCAGTTCCCTAGATGAAAGAGAATTCAGGGTTTTGAAGTTTAGATGAGAGAGCCTTTTATGCCATAGCCAGTTGACATCAGAAGAGGCTTTAGAGAGAAAACATAAGTTATCAGTGATAGTAGAGTCCATATCTATTACATAGACATTTTCTCTTTGATAACCACTGAGAGCAAGTTTTCCTTTCTCATTTACCACTGAACATGCTTTCTTAGTAAAGCGTACTTCATAGTCTTTATCACATAGCTTACTGATGCTTAGAAGATTGTGCTTCAGTCCATCTACATAAGCGACTCTTCTAAAGGTAGTTGTCCCATTGCTGAGAACACCAAACCCTTGGGTATATCCTTTTCCATTTCCACCAAAAGTCACAGAGGGACCTTTCTCTTCCTTGTATTCAGTGAGCAGGTCTCTTTGTCCAGTCATATGACGAGAACATCCACTATCAAGATACCAGATGCCCTTTGATCCCTGCACACATAAGGAAGATTAAACGTTGTTTGGTACCCACTTTTCAATGGGTCCTTCAGAGTTAGTGGATAAGAAAGGATCAGCTGTCTTCTTAGCAGATGAAGATTCAGCTTCAGTGGTAATCTTCACTTTGGTTAATTTCTTAACCTTAGTGGTATTTTTCACTTTGGTTGATTTTTCAGCCTTGGTGACCTTCTTAGCTTTAGAGGCTCTTTTTTTCACTTTAGCTATTTTATCAGCTTCAGTGGCAGTTGGACATTTACTTGCAATATGATCAGTAAAACCACAGTGATAACATTTTCTGTATCTGAAAATGGTTTTAGGATCAGAAGTAGAAGGTTTTGCAAGTTTAAGATGAGCAGGGCCAGGTCCAAGAAGACTTTTCTCTTGAGATCTGGGAGGAATTTTCATTTCTTCAGACCTCGAAGGTTTAAGGTCAATCTTCAGCTTTGGAGGACAGAGATCAAAGATTTCTATCACAGAGCTAGAGGATTGCTTAGCTGAAGGTTTAGAAGGAACTTTCAGCTTTGCTTTCCTGGTTGCCTTCTGAGGAAGGAGAATGGACTTTCCTTTATCTGTGGACTTAGTGTCTTTGGATTTTTCCTCACGGATGGGATTTGAAGAAGAACAGGGATAGAATTGATTATAATAAGTGTCAAAGAAAGAGGTGACAAAAGTTCCAAACTTAAACGAGGAACTTTCTTCCTTAGGATCGTCCTGAGGTGTCCAAAAACCAAGACCAGTTTTATCACTATCAGGAGTTTGAGCATTTATTATCTCAGAGATCTTTGTTGATGATTTACACCATTTTTCAACATGAGCTTTTTCTGCTTTTAGAGCAGCAATGGCTTGTTCACGTTCAATGCTGATGATTTCATTTATAATGACTTGATCCTTCAACTTTTCTTCTAAAAGATTTAGTTCTTTGATCTTTTCATGACATTTCTCTAGCTCTTGAGTTAAATGAACATTTTTATTCTCAGCTTGAGTTTTGTCGTTTAGGGCATTATAAAGGTCAATCGTCAGCACATCAACAGCGCGACTTCTCTCAGCTTCAGGCAGAGAGGGATTTGTAGAGATAGATACCTGAGATGATATGTAGCTCATAGAAGGTTCAGATGGTTATTCTACTTCTTCTTTAATCTCAGCCATGAGGCAAAGATTAGCGACTTCTTCTTCATCAGAAGATGATTCTTCTGATTCAGCCCAGTCGTGTTCTTCAGCGATGAGACCTTTACCTTTTCGCTGATAGCTTTTCAGCTTTTGATATTTGTTCTTCAGCTTTTGGTATTTGTCATCATTGGATCTTCTTGAGGTAGAAGGTTTGAAGACCTTTTTCGACCTGCACTCACTAGCAAAATGTCCAATCTTTTCGCAGTTATAGCAAGTGGCAGTAGCCTTATCAACCGGAGTTGATTTTGGCTTTTCAGTAAGAGAGAGAGGTTTACTTCTTCGGAAGTTGCTCTTTCTTGCAAATCTCTTAAAAGAGTTTGTCAAGAGTGCTAAGGACTCATCAAACTCTGAAAGATCAGGGTCTGATAGATCCTCAGATTCAGAATCTAACTCAGTGATAGTGAGAGTAGATCGCTGAGATGGAATTATCTCTGAAGAGACTAAAGCAACAGGAGTGCTTTTAGAGTCTTTAGAATCTTTTACAAGATTCTTCTTCAGGAGATTAGATTGCTCATAGTTGAGCAGTATTCCATATAGAGTGCTTAGAGAGAGAGTATGTAAGTCTTTTGTCAGCTTAAGACATATTGAATAACTGTCCCAGCTTTCAGGAAGACATTCCAAGAATTTTATTAGGACCTCAGAATTAGAATAGGTCCTACCAACAGTTCTTAGGTCAATGATTAGGCAGTTAAACCGCTGATGGACATCAGAAAGAGATTCATTCTTACCAGCGATAAAACTTTCATACTGTCTTACCAAGTTAATCTTTCGAGTCTCTTGGATTTCAGTGGTGCCCTCATATTGAACACATATGGTTTCCCACATTTCTTTAGAAGTTTTCAGATGCATGATGGAATGGAAAACTTCATCAGGCAGAGCCATTGATATAATGGTCTTTGCCTTTGCATCTATGCCTACCTTCTTTTTTTCTTCATCACTCCACTGTCTTATTTCCTTAACGACATATCGTTCAGGGACAGCTTCAGTGGTGGCAGTAGCGGGAACCACAGCTATAATTCTAACAGGTTCATAGGGTCCGTTTTCTATATATTCAGGTATAGTAGGATCCGCACCTTCAAGAAATAGCATCATTCGATTTTTCCATAGAGAAAAGTTATCTCTGCTAAATCGAGGAGGTTTAGAAAGTGAACCATTATCATAGTAGTTTGTGTTTGTGTTTAATGCCATTTTAGAATAGCAAGGAAGAGTATACAGCAAGATCTTGTTTATTAGATTTAAATAAACTGCTCTGATACCACTTGTTGGTCCCGAAGGTGCTAAACAAGTTTGTAGAAGGGGGGGGGGGGGGGGGTGGGTTGAATACAAACACAGAATTTAAAGTTTAATAAATTGTTTATTGATAAATCAAAATCCAATTTACAAGTTTTTTGCGGAATAAGATTAAGACAGACTCAATCTAAACAAACTTAAGAAACACTAAGATAATTGCACAAGAAATTCAGAGAATGGGGAATTAAGAGATGTAGAAAACAAGGGTTTCTATATTGAGTTCAAGGATGAAGCACACCTTCAGATGAAGGGGAGAACTTCCTATTTATACCCTATGCATTAAATGCATGGCAGGATACTTTACACGTGGCGTTCACTGATTGGCTTTGGGAGTCTGACTTTTGGGAGACATGCTTTCGGCCGGGTCATGAACAGTGTAGTTGACAGAGTTGTTGTACGAATGGTTGCAGAGACTTGTCCGTTCTGACACATCGTACTAGGTTATGCAAGGATAGACAAAGAAAACTTGAGGCATAAGCTTTGTGAACGATTGATCGCTGAGTATCTCTACATTCAGAGATAGAGAGGTTCAGCTATCGCTGAAGCTTTTTCTCATGTTCCTTCGCATATAAGTAGAGTTGTCTTTGCTTCACTGATATCCGCATCAGGTCACTAGTAGACTTCTCTTTGTTCAGCAGCATTGTCTTCGATTCAGCTATGAACATATGTTGACGCGAGACTTGTCTTCAGGGATTACGTTGGCTGTTTACTTTAGGAACTAACAGTGATAACTGAACAGACTCAGTTTGATCACTAATAGTGAAACACTAATACATAGAAATGTTTATAAGAAAGACTATCAGCGATAACTGAACAGACTCAGTCTGATCGCTGATGGTGAAACACTAATACATACTAAAACGAAATTTTCACTAAGTATAGAAGAGGGTCGTTATCAAATCACTGAGAGAGTTTGGATCAACATATATGTTCAACTTTCAAGTCTTACAAAAGTCGAAAGGTCAGCAACATGTTTGAAACTTTTGATACTGCTTTAAAAGTTATGTGATTCGGAATATTTATAGTTTACAATGCTTAGAAATCCTAAAAAGTCAGAATTATGGATTGTAATGAAAATATGGGCTAAGCACTTAGATGTAAAACTGGGTGATTGAGATGATTTATATATATAAAATACAGAAATCTCTAAGTTTAAAAGTTTGTACCTGTGACCTTTCTGGTTTGGGAAAGTAAGTTCCGTGGGATGCTTGTCATCTGGTCCCCTAAGGTCAATTGATCTAGAAGTGATCGAACCCAAATCCTTCTATAGAATCAGATCGAAAGTCATGTTTTACTGGTATGAATGGGTTTAGGATGTGTCGATGTAGCCTTTCTGATCTGGGAGAGTAAGTTCTAAGGGGTGCTTGACACATAGTCCCCTAAGGCCAACTGGTCTGGGAGCAGCTGACCCAAATCCTGCAATAGGATCAGATAGAAAGTTACGTTTACGAGATGCTCTTTACTTACCAAACTTCTTGATTAAAAGATGCCAATGTGCACAAGCTTAACAGATGCCAAAGAGCACACTCATGTGAAGATGTCAATGTGCACAATGCTAAAAGATGCCAATGAGCACACATCTCATGATACTTGGTGATATGTTTGAGTTGTGATAAACCTATAAATTTGTGAAAGTCTTAATTCTTGATGGTTTAGTGTGAGTACATGCAAAGTTCTCTATTATATTTTTAGAATTTCATTTTCTTGAAGCTAATCGAAGTTTGCATGCTAGCACACTGAATAGATTGATGAAAGTTTTTGAAAATGAACATGTTTTAACTTGATATGCAATGAAACTTGTATCTGTATCCAAAAACATACACTTGATTTCAACTGATGGATTAATCTGTGATATTTTACTGAGTAGCATTTAATTTGTTTAGTGTTTAAAATTTTATATATTTAGTTGTTTCAAAATACATATTAAGTATATTTTTCTTACTACATTGATGTTTTGATCCTTGTGTTCTCATATCTGTGTCAATGGGTCTATGCATTTTTCAAGGGGGAGTGAATAAGGAGACTATTTTGAAAGATCATATCTCATTTCGAAGGGGAGTATCTGATTTTTTATACGAATGCTAAATTGAATTGTCATATTTAGTGCATTTGTGTAGGGGGAGTCAAAGAGCTTATCAGGTGAAATTTTTCAGATTTCAAGTCAGATTTGCGCCAACAGTTGGTAGCGCAAAACTCAACTTTGTGCCACCTTCAGCTAGCGCAAAACTAAGTTTGCACCACCAACATGTAGCGCAAAACCTCCTCTTTCTCCTTTATTCTGAATTTTGCAGATCTAAAGTTGTCTCATCTCCAACATTTGCATGACCAAGTTGATCCAGATCATCAAGGTCATGAGGGGGAGAAGTTAAGGAAAAGTTAAAGAGACAAAGAGTTCAAATGTTTATCTGCTGCTCAAGATTCGCTCAAGATTCTAATTTTTCTCAGCTATACTAGTTCTTTTGTTGTTCCAGCTCCGACCACCACAGTACATTCAAGGTCATTTGAAAGAGGTGTGTTGTCTAGAGCACAAGCTGATGAACCGACTGTTCTTCCAAGCTTATTACAATCAGGTCCAGTCTTGTCAAGGCAGCAAAGACAAAATAGATTGAAAGATGCTGAGAATAAAAAAAAATTAGTCAAGAAGCTTCGCTAAGTCGCTTAGATGGTCTGTGTTGTTTTAGAAGATGAATTTTGAAGACCACAACGCCAATGATTACTAAGGGGGAGATTGTTGAGTCAGATTTTATAGTAATCATTGTATTTATAGGTTTGGTCTAATACTGTGTTTAGAGTGGATTTATATTTGTTATTAGCCAAGGGTATTTAAGTCCCTTGTGGCTTTGGTGTTTGAAAAGGAACTCACGCACATCTAATAGAAGTTTAATATTTGCGCTTTCAACTCTCTCTCTACTTTCTCTCTCTATGATTTAGTTGTTTTTGGGATTATCAAATTCACTATTTGATAAAGAATTGTCAATAAACACCATTTAAACCAATGACCAACCACACTTTCCATTTTCCCAAAAATACCTCCATTAAGAAATTCTCCTCACATTATGAAACCATAAACATAGTTAAAATACACCAATTCCCATTTTTAACCACAATGTACAAGACCAAACACCTTTTATAGTTCAAAACATATGATACTTCTTCATATCATAAAAAATGGTATAAATCCCAAAAAAATCTCCAAAATGCTAGGTTAGGTCAAAAATCATTTTAAACAAGAATAAATAAACAAGGAGATGATTAAGAGTCTAAAATCATAGCTTTGACATGTATAAGGTTTTAAAGGTTGAGAATGTACTCACAATATGGGTTTTGTCAAAAACCCTAGAAAACTCAAGTGTTCTTTGAGAAAAGAGGATGGCTTAGGAGCTCTTGAAGATATAAACCTTTAATCTTAGGTTGATGATGAAGATGTTAATGGAAATATGGTAGACTCCCTTAATTGTGGACCAAAAATCGATTATTGATCTAAGTATCTGGTTGACGACATTTAAGAAGGAGAATAAATGAGATTGGGGCCGATTTTCCTCTCTTAAATGCGCACAATGGTCGAACGCGGATGCTCGCACAGAGAGTCACGCGAAGCACTGGAGTCGCGCAAGGGCAGAGCACAGTGGTGGCGCAGCTCGGGTCGCGCGGGGAGCCGCGTGGAGCACTGTTGACACCTTGTCAACTTTCTCGGCTACCTCGCTCAACCTCCAATTAAGACAGGAATCAAGGTAACACCAGAAGCAAGACTATATTACGAACGATAAATCGATTTAAAGGATTATTTGCTTACATGAAAATTCGGTGCGTTACAATCATCCCCAACTCGAAAACGATTTCGTCCTCGAAATCTGAGCTACACGAACAGGTAAGGATACCTCCGCTTCATGTCCTTTTCGGCTTCCCACGTCCATTGGCCCCACGGTGATGTTTCCATTCTACCTTGACCATAGTGATTTCCTTGTGGCGAAGTTTCTTGGACTTCCTCTCTAGGATCGTGTCTGGTTCTTTCACACAACGATTTCCTTCATCCACTTTTATCTCAGAGAGGGGAATTACGCTCTCCTCTTTTACCAATTACTTTCGGAGATAACAAACGTGGAAACTGTTGTGGATTCTATTCATTTCCGGCGGTAACTCCAACTGATAAGCTTGAAGTCCCACGCGCTTGAGTACCGTGAATGGTCCAAAGAAATGAGGACTCAACTTCCCGCGTTTTCCGAACCGGATAATGCCCTTCAAAGGTGACACTTTAAGCATCACACGGTCACCCACTTGAAACTCCATCAGTCGCCTCTTTTTGTCGGTATAACTCTTTTGCTGATATTAGGCTGCTTTCAACTGTTCCCGAATGCCTTTTACTTTATCGGCCGTTTTGTAACAGCCATAATTTTCAGCCTGTGGAGGTCTCCGGACGTTTTTGAACTTATAAATGGAGGGTTCGTGTCAGGAAAACATTATCTGAGTCCCTTGGAGTATCGAGAGCTTTCAGATGTGGAAAAAGGAAGATTTTGGGGTCCTGCATAGCTTGGGCGATAGTACCCGCGACTATGACGACTGTCACGATCGCGGGCCTGAGTGAAGTCACGGTACATCTCCCGCGAGAGTGCCAAGGGCACAATCGTGGGACACAATCGCGATCGGCCCCAGATTAGTTTAAAACCCCAATTTTCAGTCCTAATTCATTTGTTCTTCTCTCAACTCATTTCCTCTCTATCTCAAGACGAAAACCCTTCTCTCTTTAAAGATCTTGGAGAATCAAAGACCATGAATTTGAAGACTTAATGTGACTTATCGTATTTTGGTTAAGTTTTGGAAGTAAGCTAGAGACCCATCTCATTTTCCACCTTTCATGGGCTTCTAAGAGTACATCAAACACATTTTCCCTTTTGAAGATTCGAAGGGTGATGTTCATAGTGGTGACCTAGAGGTGTTTTGTTGAAGGATTCAAGTCTTGGTAAAGGTAAACTTCTTTTCTCTCCAACTATGGAAATTAGGGTTTTGAGTTATGATGAAAGCTTCATGTAGAATGATTTGGGGAAAGTTTCTAGACGGTTATTTATGGTTATTTACAATTGAAAATTTATGGATCTAGGTTTTTGGAAGAATTTTGCTCATGGATTCAGATTTCTTCCAGAAAGCTCAAGTTGGGGTAAAATATAGATTTAGCCTAAATCTAGCAAGGTGAGTTCAAGTCGATTTATGAAAACGGTGTACATGCCAAAATGGTTATTTTAAAGTGTTTTGTGCCTTACATTAAATTCGTTAACTGCTGATAAGTTTTGGTTATTTGGAAGTGTTTAACTTTATAAACTTATTGTTGGTCCCAAATAGCAGATAGTAAAGAAGAAAAGTATTGTAGAAGGGGGGGTTGAATACAATACACACAGATTTTCACTTACTTTAATTCTTATTGATTTTAAATCAAGAATTACACATAGAAAACTTTTGATTGTTGCGGAAGAGAATAGATGAAATCTATTCAAACAATCTTACACTAAGAGAAATGAAGAACAATTGTAAAACACTTAGAAAACAATAAGAACTTCTTAGAGAGAGAATGCCAGTGCACTTAGAGAGCTTGAATGCTTGAGAGCTGGTGATCTTGCATGTTGAACCATCCTTCATATTTATAGTGCCTCATGCATTAAATGCATGGGACACCTGTTGAGCAAAGGATGGACACAGGTCTTCAGCAAGGTACAGGATGTACCTTTTGTCTTGAGGTGTTTTGGCTTGAAGTGTTGACCTGCAGAAGGATGGTAGAGACCTTTCCTTAAAATGGTGTAGTAGACAAAACTTACTTTATCTGATCTTCAGATGAGGTCCACGTCAATGCAAGATATCACAATATACTTTGTCAGAAAAGTACAATGTGTTGAAGAAATCTTCAGGCCTTGAAGATTAAGAAGTCTTTGGTTGCAGAAGACATCTTCGGGCTCCTGAAGACTGAGAGTTCTTCGGCTCCTGAGACTGAGAAGTCTTTGGCTTCTGAAGATTGAGAAATCTTCGGCTTCCGAAGATGTCTTCGGCCGAAGACGTCTTCGGCCGAAGAGGTCTTCAGCCGAAGAGGTCTTCGGCTCCTGAAGACTGAGATCGGCACCATCCTGGCCAATGGTGTTGATCAAGTGGGCATACTTGGCTTTAGGCTGAGGAGTCTATCTTCAATCCACTTTGAAAGATGTTCTCCTTCTTTGTCTTCTTCGGTTGATCTTCGACTTCACCGAACATTTGTATAGAAACCAAGCTGCTAAAAGAACCTCAAAATATTCTAAGTATGATGATATAAAATGGAAGATCGGGAGGTCATCTTCAAATCTTCAGATGACCCAACAATCTCCCCCTATTTGAGGATGACATCCATACTAAAGAATAAAACAAAGAGTGTACCGGATAAATTCATTTTGACCCATATTTACTCTTTTTGGGTTCTTTTCACATAGATTTTTTTTTGTATAAGGATTTATAAGTATATCCGACATTTACAAAAGAATAAAAGAATGAAGTATATATGTACAAACTAAATAAAAGAAATGCGCTTGTATTAAATATGACTTAACAAAGCAAAAATTACAAGTACATAGGTAAGATAGAGCATTGCTTCATTCCTTCTTCTGTCTTTTATGAAGTTCACCCATAATGTCATGTCGAAGAAATGCAGCTTGAGAATTAACGGGGATAAGAGAGAGAATGGCTACCAGAAACTCGGTGTGAGCGATAGATATTTCTTCATGTCTGAAGAATCTCTTAGTTTCCGCCTCATCCAAGAAATAGAGTCCTTTGTATGGACGCCCTGTCACAGTGCCTGGACCCAAGGACGGACCACCTGGTATCTTCAGATTTAGATTTTGAGAATTGGGAGTCATTCCTTTGGCAGCGAGATCCTTGAAGATGTGTTGTTTGTCAGAATGAGAGATTTGTGGAGGGGAGGAGAGACACATCTGCTTTAGAATCTCAACTTGAACTTCTTCATCATGAGAATGCTTGTACTTCTTGCCAATGTTCTTCATTCTCTCCAGAAGAGTGTTCAGAGACCTTTTGACCGAAGGCTTGTGTCGACTAAGGGACTTGGATAAAAGTTCAGAAATTTCATACCATTCAAAAAGTCCGTAGTCGTCCAAGTCGCAGAATTTGGTAGCCTGCTGAGAGTCGTCTTCTCTACGGATGACAATTCTGATATCTATCTCTGATCGTTTGGAGGTGCCAAACTTTACTTCAACAATTTTAGATTTCAACTTTCGTTCCATCAAAGATTTTCGGTACCATAGAATGTCATCAGAATCAAGCTCAGCTACTTGTTGGATGTCAACTTTAGAAGGAGGTTGAAGTTTTAGCTGATCAGCTTCACAAACAAAGGCTTTTATAGCAGAAGCCTTTTGTTGTTGGGAAAGCATGGCCTCTTCATCAGCAGATAGCTTTTTCTTTCCTTTGTCTATCCCTTGTCTTGGAAGCAGCTCCCCCTCAGTTGGAGCATTAGTAGGAACAACAGGAGTGGGACCCTGACGGCCGCTGTCTGAAGAGACTTGAACCACCAGTTGTTTCTCCCCCTCAGCGGCAGTCGGGGGAGTAACCAAGAAAGAATCCAACCGCTGATGAAGAGACAGAAGAGACTGAAGAATCTGAGTGGAAATGGCATTGTGAGCCTGCGAAGTTGCTTGAAGACGCCGGACCTCCGCATCACGAGCATCAGAGGCCGCTTGAAGAGCAGCAACAGAGGTCTCAAGAGATAACAACTTTTCGCAAGTGACCTTCATGAGGGAGCCCAGAACGTTCTGATGTTCGCGAAACTGAGCACCAATGAGACGATGTTGTTTGTTAGATTCCTGAATATCTGCTAGGATTTCTGGGGGAATGACAGGAACAGGAGGAGTGTCTTGCGCTGCCGCAGCTGATGCCTGACACCGTGAAGGCGTCGGTGGATGATGAGGAAGAGGAAGAATCCGAGATGGTTCTTCGTAGTATGCATTGATCTGGAGGAGAGCATCGGTAGCAGGTGATCGTGGTGATGAAGATAAGTCATCGGAGGAGCTACCGTCAGCGGAGGTAGTCATAGGAGAAGAGGAGCTCTCTGGAGAATGTGGAGGAGAGCGGTAGGCGGAGGTAGAAGGGCCTGCTTGAGTTGTCACCTTGTCTTGACCCTGTTGCAAGTAAGCTAAATACCGTGAAATACCCTCAACACTGGCCTTGGGTAAGACCAGAGTCTCACCGGGTCGTGCACAAGTGTCGACCATGAAATGGTCGGGTGATAGGCCGTGCAGTGAGAAGTCAGAGCCTTGGTCTAGGGAGAAGACCAAGTCATCCTCATCCCCGAAGGAGGAGGGGGAAGAGGGAAGGTGAGGGTCCCCGAAAGTCTCACATGCATCCTTTGGAGAGGATACAGAGGAGGTTGCAGTAGGTGTAGCAGATTCCCCGGGCCCGGATGGGACAATTTCAACACCGGCCGATTTTGAAGAATCGGTGGGTGGAGTATGTGGGTTGGCCCTAGAAACCTTCCTCTTTCTTTTGGGAGAAGAGGGAGGGGAAGAGGTAGAGTGCCGCCGCTTTGAGGTGTGGAGGTTGACCTGGGTAACCACCGAAGGTCCTTTCGGTGGTATGGTCTTTTGGGCAAGTGCGGCGGTGCCTGTAGCCTGTGAGGAGTGAGTGCTAGCAGGCGTCACGGGGGAGAGGGAAGAGGGGTCCACTACAGAGGAGGGACCTTTGGACACCGGAGTGTCCTTGGCATCGCCCCACTGTAGATCGGGAGAGTTGATGAAGGAGACCATACCTGGAAGGAGAGGATTATCATTCGCCAAGGGACCCCGTTTGAGGAGGGGTCTTGTCACAAGCGGGGCATGATAGTCATAGATGACCCGATGGTCCGCCTCAATTGCATTAGCAAGTAAGTTGTTGATTATAAGCCAAATGAACCGCGGGTAAGCAACATGCGGTCGCTTAGGCGGTGTAATGACAGAGATCAACTCGTGAAAAAAATACTGAGCGTAATCGATTTTACGTTGGAACATGATAGCATGGGCTAGTTGAGTAAGGTAGGATGGACATTGATCATGTCCACCAGTCTTCTTACTCAGGCAGAAAATAATATGAGAGAAAAAGAAGTTCCAGATACCTCCCATATGCCGGCGGAGAAGTGTACCACGACCCCGATCATTTTCGCCATGAATATAGTTCAAGGCCGTAACCACCTCATCATGTTCGGTGCCAAGAGGAAATGCGTCATAACAATCGTAGGATGGAAGAGAAAGGGCCCGCCTAACGTCTTCGACACCGAAGGTGATGTCCGGAGACGTCGGTTCCGAAAGAATGGAAGCGGAGACTTTGTTGGTTGTTGCATCGTAAACACATGTGAGCCAAAAATTCCCAATGAGCATTTTGCTCATTTTTGGCGGGTTTTTTGTCAACGCAAACCGAAGAGGCGATTTTTGAAGAAAGGAAGAAATAGTATTAAATTCCTTATGCTTGGGATCACACTCCAATCGTGCAACATGGTTGCATGGATTGAAGACAAGATCCGTAAGAGAAGTGGGAGGAGTAGGGGGCATATTCTTCTTGGGAGCCTTGGAGGAAGGAGAGAAGTGATAGAAAAAGGAAAAGACAAAAAGGAAAAGAGGGTGGGGTGGAGTGGGGTCGGCCGAAGTTGGTTTGGGGGGGGGGGATGGTAGCCGAAAAAAAATTAATTGGGGGTTGTTGGGATGAATTCGGTGGAATAAGGGAGGAAAAAGGGGGTGTTACTTTGGTAGGTTTAGGGAGAGAGGGAGCCGAAGGAAAGGGAGTCGGGGGGTAGGGAATTCGGTGGGTAGGGGATTGAGGGTAGGGGTTTCGGTGGGTGTGGGAGGCCGAAGGGGGGGGAGGTTTCAGTGGTGTGGGGTTTCGGTGGGTTGAGGGAGGTAAAAGGGGGTGTTTGGGATTTCGGTGGGAATGGGGGATATGGGTGAGTCGGTAGGAAGGGGGGCCGAAAGGGAGAAGGAGGGGAGGGCCGAAGGGAGAGGGAGGGCCGAAGGGAGAGTGGGGGGAAGAGAGGGAGGCCGAAGGGAGAGGGAGGGCCGAAGGGAGAGGGAGCCGAAAGGGAGGGAGTGGGGGGAAGAGAGGGACGGCCGAAGGGAGAGGGAGGGCCGAAGGTAGAGGGAGCCGAAGGGGGGGGAGGTAGGGGAAGGGGGGATGTGGGTGGTTCGGTGGGGAGGGGAAACCGAAAAGGGGGTATAAGGGGGTGTTTGGGATGTTCGGCTAAGGGGTTGTTGTTTGGGATTGCAGTGGAGGGATAAGGGGGTCGGTGGGTAGAGGGCCGAAAGGGAGGGAGTGGGGTCGGGGGGAGAGGGCCGAAAGGAAGGGAGAGGGGAGAGAAGAGGGAGAGAGAGATAGAGAGCCGAAGGGAGAGGGGGAGGGAAGAGAGATTTTCGGTGGGATAGGGGAGGGAGGAGAGAGACCGAATGAGAGAGAGAGGTACCGAAAAAAATAAAAAAATACATTTTTTTTTTATTTCTGTTCTTTCTCTCATTTTTTTTTTGATTTCTTTTCTTTCTCTCAATTTTTTTTTTGATTTCTTTTCTTTCTCTCATTTTTTTTTTGAATTAAAAATCGGCATTTAACATACCGAGTTCTCCGATGAGGAACTTGAACCTAGCTTCGTCAAGAGGCTTGATGAAGAGATCCGCCAGTTGGAGGTCGGTAGGGATGAAATGGAGTTCGACATCACCTTTGGAGATGTGATCCCGGATGAAATGATACCGGATGTCGATGTGCTTGGAACGAGAGTGCAGCACTGGATTGTTTGCGATTGCGATCGCACTTGAGTTGTCACACAGAATCGGGATATGAGAGTACAGTTGATTGTAGTATCTCAGTTGGTTCTTCATCCAAAGGATTTGAGCACAGCAACTTCCAGCAGCTACGTACTCAGCCTCAGCGGTAGAGGTTGAGACTGAGTTCTGCTTCTTGCTAGACCAACTAACAAGCTTGCCACCAAGGAGTTGACAGCTACCAGTGGTGCTCTTCCTGTCAATCTTAGAGCCTGCAAAATCAGAATCTGAATACCCCATTAGATCAAAACCTGAGTCTTTGGGATACCAAAGACCCAGATTCATGGTACCTTTCAGATACCGAAAAATGCGTTTAACAGCAGCCAAGTGAGATTCCTTCGGATTGGCTTGGTAACGCGCACACAGGCAAGTAGCAAACATAATGTTTGGTCTACTTGCCGTAAGATAAAGAAGAGAGCCGATCATGCCTCGGTAGCTGGTGATATCCACAGATACACCATCCGGATCAGCATGGAGTTTCAAAGGTGGTGCCATGGGAGTTTTCATGGGGGAGGAGTTTTCAAAATTGAACTTCTTCAGAAGATCACGAATGTATTTACTTTGATTTATAAAGATTCCTTCTGAAGATTGTTTAACTTGAAGTCCTAAGAAAAAGGTGAGCTCCCCCATCATACTCATCTCATATTGGCTTTTCATGAGAGAGGCAAACTCATCACACAGTGACTCATCAGTGGCACCAAAAATGATATCATCCACATAAATTTGAACAAGAATAAGATTACCTGAGGTTTGCTTGATGAACAAAGTGTTGTCAATTTTACCTCTTGTATACTTGTTCTTCAGGAGAAAGTCAGCAAGAGTGTCATACCAGGCACGGGGAGCCTGCTTTAGACCATAGAGAGCTTTGTCTAACCTGTACACATAGTCAGGATGGACTGGATCTTCAAAGCCAGGGGGTTGTTTCACATAGACTTCTTCAGCTAGCTCCCCATTCAGAAAGGCACTCTTGACATCCATCTGGAAGACTCTGAAGTTCTTGTAGGCAGCATGAGCAAGGAAGATTCTGATGGCTTCAAGTCTGGCAACTGGAGCAAATGTTTCATCATAGTCAATTCCTTCCTCTTGCCTATATCCTTGTGCAACCAGTCGGGCCTTGTTTCTGATCACCGTTTCTTCTTCATCCATTTTGTTTCGAAAGACCCACTTGGTTCCTATGATGGTTTTTCTGGAAGGACGAGGAACCAATCTCCAGACTTTGCTTCTTTCGAACTGAGAAAGTTCTTCTTGCTGGCAGTGATCCAACATGGATCAGCTAGAGCTTCGTCAACTTTCTTTGGTTCAAAGAGAGAAAGGAAGTTAACATAGAGACAAATGTTACCAACACCTCTTCGAGTCTGTACACCAGCCTGTTGATCACCAATGATTTGATCAATGGGGTGATCTTTTGTCCACTTGAGGGCAGGAGGTAAAGGAGGAGGGTAAGAGATTTGTAGAGGAGAGTTGGAAGGGAAATTTTGAGGAGAGATGGATGGAAGATCGGCTTGTATAGGTGAGGAGTGGATGTCAGATGGAGAGACTGGGATGATTTGGAGTGTATGTTGAGGTTGGGTAGGCTGAGGATCATCCTCTTGATGAGAGGAGGGGTTGTGAGATGTAGAGGGTTCATTTATTTGGTAGAGAGAAGTGGGAACTGTGTAGGAAATGTCTGATGATGTTGGAAGAGGACCATCATCAACGCAGGAGGATATCCATCTGTTCAATTCTTCATCATCACAAGAGAGTGATGATATCTTGAGGTCATCAAACTTGACATGGATGGATTCATCAATACACTTCCTTCGGAGGTTGTAGACTCTGAAAGTTTTGGAAGTGAGAGAATATCCCACGAAGATTCCTTCGTCAGCTTTGGGATCAAATTTTCCCAAATTTTCTCTATCATTGAGAATGTAGCAGACACACCCAAAGACATGAAGAAAACCAATGTTGGGTTTTCTACCATAAAAGACTTCATAAGGAGTCTTATTGTGTCTTTTCACAATGATGGACCTATTTTGGGTAAAGCATGCAGTGTTGATTGCTTCGGCCCAAAAGTAGGTAGGGAGGTGAGATTCACTCAACATGGATCGGGCAGCTTCACATAGCGTTCTGTTCTTTCTCTCCACTACACCGTTCTGTTGCGGAGTTCTGACGGCAGAAAAGTTCTGAGAGATGCCTTTTTCATTGAAAAAGTCGTTCAACATACTGTTCTTGAATTCTGTTCCGTTGTCACTTCTTACAGATCTTACCAGCTGCCCATTCAACACTTCAGACTTTTTGATGAACTTTATGATTTCTTCAGTAGTGTCACTTTTATACCTGAGAAAAAATACCCAAGTGTAACGAGTGAATTCATCAATAATAACCAGAATGTACCTTCTACCACCAAGGCTTGGAGTACTGACTGGTCCACACAGATCCATGTGGAGCATCTGAAGAGGCTGAGTGATGGAGAAGCATTGCTTGGCCTTGAAGGAAGATTTTGTGAGTTTCCCTTTCTCACATGCAGCACACAGCTTTTCTTTCACAAAGGATAACTTTGGCATGCCCGTAACAAGCTCCTGGTTTGAAAGGACATTCATAGTCTTGAAGTTGAGGTGAGAGAGACGCTTGTGCCAAAGCCAACATCTTTTAGCAGAGTTTTCAGAGACAAAACAGATGTTTGTTCCAAAGGATGAGCTATGTCCCATGTCTATGACATAGACATTTTCCTTGCGGTAGCCAGAGAGTACAGTTTCCATCTTTTCGTTGAAAATGATGCATGAAGATAATTCAAACATCACCTTGTACCCCAGATCACACAGTTGGCTTATGCTTAGGAGATTGTGCATCAAGCCTTCAACATAAGCTACTTTATTAAAGGTGATGGAACCATTTTAGAGTGTTCCATAACCTTTAGTCCTTCCTTTAGAGTTATCACCAAAGGTGACAGAAGGACCTTTGGTAGGCACAAAGTCAACAAGGAGAGATTTGTTGTCGGTCATATGTCTTGAGCACCCGCTGTCGAGATACCAGATTTGTTGGTGCCCTAGACCCTGCAATCACAAGAAAATTAGTTCTTTGGTACCCATTTGGAAATGGGTCCTTTTGAGTTAGAAGGAGAAGAAGTATCCTTGGAAGCATTTTTATCAATTCTCTCCAGAGTACAGTTCTTAGCAAGGTGAGAGGTATTACCACAGTTATAACATTTTCTATATGTAAAAACCTTTTTGGAGCTTTGACCAGATTCCTTGTGATGACTGGTCACATTGACTTTCATGGACTTGGAGGGTAGAGGAAAGTCAAGAGGCTTAGGACCCAAGATACCTTTGCCAGAGTCAGTTGAAGGAATAGAAGAGGGTGTCTTGGAATTTAGCTTATTTAACATCACAGCTCTGGGAATTGGAAGAGAAGATGGTTTCTTTGAGTTTTTCTTGGAAATTTTCTTTTGGGGAGGAAGATTGGCAACAGATTTTCCCTTTTTGGAGAAAGAGATGTTGTTTGAAGAAGGCTTAGGAACTTTGGAAGGTTTGGGTTCAGAAGAGGAAGGCTCATTTATTTTTAAGGAACACATAGACTCAGTAATTGGTTTAGAAGGGTCATTTGAGTCTTGGGCTTCCTCACTCTTATTGGGGGAATCAATGCTCTTAGCTTTGATGAACATTCCAAACTTGAGATCTTTAGAGGGATCAGAAGAGTCCAAAGGTTCAGAGTTGTCATAGTTCTCTTCAGAGGATTCATTGAATGAGGGAAGAGAGAAAGGAGCATGAATGTCAGAAGGAGGTTCAAGGTCATATTTCCTGAAGCCTAGTCCAGACTTGTCATCACAAGATATTTGATCCTGAAAAATCCTTTCTAAATTTTTGGACGAGCTTGTCCACTTTTTCACAGTTTCTTGCTCCTTTTTAAACTTTTTAAGAAGTTTATTTTTCTCTTTAGCAAGAGTAAATTTTATAGTTTTCAAATCCTCAAGCTCAGCCTTGATTTTATCAAAGTGTTTTAGTTGAGAAAGACAGATTTGCAGTTGAGAAGAAAGAGATTTTATCTGAGCATTTACCTTCTTCTTTGCATCCTTGGCTTCATAGAAGTCAATGGTCAAAGAGTCAAAGGCTTCAATTTTCTCAGCATCAGAGAGAGAGAAAAATGGATGTACCTGAGTGGATGAGGTAGAGCACTCAGCAGACACAAGAGCCATGGAGGTGGAAGAGGTTTCACCATCATCAGCATCATCTATTTTAGCCATAAAGCAGAGATTGGCCATTTCCTTGTCACTTTCGGAAGTTGGTTCATCTGCCCAATCATGAGATTCGGCAAGAAGACCTTTTCCTTTGTTGGCTAGAAGAGCATTCCTTTCCTTCTCTCTCTTGTATTTGGCCTTGTACTTTTCAGCACGGTCAGAGTTTGAAGGAGCAGAAGTTTTTGATTTTTGAAAAGAGGGTTGAAAGGAATCAGACTTGGTTCTGACAAACCTAGAGGATGTACGGTTGGAGGAGGGCAGTCTAGACTTATCAGAGGACCTGCTTCTGCATTCAGAAGCAAAGTGTCCCTTCCTCCCACACCTGTAACATTCCTCATTTGATTTGTCAGAGGAAGCATTTTTTGAAAGAGTAGATGAGGGTTTTCTAGGAAACCTGGGTTTTCTAGAAGGGAAGTGAGGTTTGCCTTTAAAAAAGCCAGCCAGCATGGCAACACCATCTGACAGCTGATCCACAGAGGTCTCCTCTCCTTCATCATCAGCCTCACTTAGATAGGCTTCTGAAGGGTCATTGGGGTCCTTTTGACTATCGTTGTCAGAGTCAGAAGGATAGGTGATCCTAGGGACACACACAGTACTTTTGGAAGATTCACCGACAATGGCTAGAGAAGAGCCTTTGATGTCTTTTGTGAATGACTTCCTAAGCAGTTTAGACTGCTCATAGTTAAAGAGGGTGCCATACAAGGCAGTGAGAGGCATAGAGTCAAGATCCTTGGTAGACTTGATACAAGTACAGATGTTTTCCCAAAACTCAGGAAGACAGTCCATGAACTTGCACAAGACTTCCTCATTGTCATATATGCGACCCACAAGCTTAAGATCATTGAGAAGACTGTTAAAGCGATTGTAGTAGTCTGAGAGAGACTCACCCTTCTCATGAGAGAAGAGTTTATACTTTCTTACAAGAGCAATATTTTTGCTCTTTTTCACCTCAGACGTACCTTCATAAAGAACACACAGAGTGGACCACATTTCTTTTGCAGTAGAAAGGTTAACGAGAGAATGATAGACCTCATCAGGCAGAGAGAGGGCAATGATGGCTCTGACTTTAGTATCAAGAGCTATAAGACGTCTGTCTTCATCATTGTATTTACTGGGTTCCTTTAGAATGTATCTCCCAGTAGCTGGAGTTCTTTCTTCCTCAGAAGAGTCCTCATCAGCTTTTCCCTTGTCTGCATTATATCGGTCCCAAACTCTAGGAATAAAAGAACCTTCATGCAAAATAGTAGGATATCTGCTGTCAACTCCTTCTAAGAAGAGTATCATACGACTTTTCCACAGGAAGAAGTTATTGGGGTTAAACTTTGGTGGTTTGGCTATAGAGCCATTGTCGTATGATATAGCAGTAGTGTTTTGAGAAGAATCATTTTTCAAAGAAGAAGAAGAAGAAGAGGCTGCCATTGCGGATCTAGTTTATTGAGTTAAACTGAACCGCTCTGATACCACTTGTTGGTCCCAAATAGCAGATAGTAAAGAAGAAAAGTATTGTAGAAGGGGGGGTTGAATACAATACACACAGATTTTCACTTACTTTAATTCTTATTGATTTTAAATCAAGAATTACACATAGAAAACTTTTGATTGTTGCGGAAGAGAATAGATTAAATCTATTCAAATAATCTTACACTAAGAGAAATGAAGAACAATTGTAAAACACTTAGAAAACAATAAGAACTTCTTAGAGAGAGAATGCCAGTGCACTTAGAGAGCTTGAATGCTTGAGAGCTGGTGATCTTGCATGTTGAACCATCCTTCATATTTATAGTGCCTCATGCATTAAATGCATGGGACACCTGTTGAGCAAAGGATGGACACAGGTCTTCAGCAAGGTACAGGATGTACCTTTTGTCTTGAGGTGTTTTGGCTTGAAGTGTTGACCTGCAGAAGGATGGTAGAGACCTTTCCTTAAAATGGTGTAGTAGACAAAACTTACTTTATCTGATCTCCAGATGAGGTCCACGTCAATGCAAGATATCACAATATACTTTGTGAGAAAAGTACAATGTGTTGAAGAAATCTTCAGGCCTTGAAGATTAAGAAGTCTTTGGTTGCAGAAGACATCTTCGGGCTCCTGAAGACTAAGAGGTCTTCGGCTCTTAAGACTGAGAGGTCTTCGGCTCCTGAGACTGAGAAGTCTTTGGCTTCTGAAGATTGAGAAATATTCGGCTTCCGAAGACGTCTTCGGCCGAAGACGTCTTCGGCCGAAGAGGTCTTCGGCTCCTGAAGACTGAGATCGGCACCATCCTGGCCAATGGTGTTGATCAAGTGGGCATACTTGGCTTTAGGCTGAGGAGTCTATCTTCAATCCGCTTTGAAAGATGTTCTCCTTCTTTGTCTTCTTCGGTTGATCTTCGACTTCACCGAACATTTGTATAGAAACCAAGCTGCTAAAAGAACCTCAAAATATTCTAAGTATGATGATATAAAATGGAAGATCGGGAGGTCATCTTCAAATCTTCAGATGACCCAACACTTATATAACATCATTCTTGGGCATTTTGATAAATAAATCCTGTTGACATGTGTCCTTGTCAATTTTACATAAATGGAGTTTATTTGACATAATTGTCATTTTTGAGTATTTGATCTTATATACCCGTTTTGGGAAAATGCATATCATTGTCATGAGGTATTTTGGAAATATTAGGGAATGGGTTCATTTGGAAAATGGTTTGCCTCAACCAACTTTGTGTTTTGGGTTAATCAAACTTTTAGTCGTCGAGTTGCATGACCGTTGGTTAAAAATGTTTTATTGTTTACACCGACATTTATTGTACGATAAAGCAATTTTGTTGAGCTCTGGCTCGGTTTGACTAAAATGAGTCTTGGGGACATTTGTCCGGTTTAATAGCCGGTTGTGGAGATTTGAGTATGATGGCGGTTAATGTGCATCATTTGAGAATTACATGTTTTGAGTGTGTTGGTCATTCGATTTGAGTCATGTAATGTTTTAGACTGTAATGCAGTGGATCCATAGGCATATGAGTCGGTAATTACTATCTAAAGAAAATGGGCTATTATTTATATGTTGGCACCAGAATAAGTCTTGGGATTTCGAGGATAATACGGTGAGGGCTCGTGGGGTCCAATACCCGGACCTGCATCCGCGAGTTAATTTTTTAGTCTGTTTTATGGGATAGTCATTTCTCATTTGTAGATAGTTGAGACATTGGGTCCTCGGGGGCAATTTGGTACGGTTATGTGGGACCGGTTACTAGCCATGGGCCGTAAATGTAATCCTAGTGAATGAGTATGATTAGGATCCTCGGGGGCCCACCCCCACATCTTAGTACGATTCGGCGTGCTCGTGGCCATGGGTCCTACTAAGTGAGCTCAATAACTTGGAATGTGGCATACTTTTGTGTTCCGCCACTAGCCTTGGAATTCGGGATTCCCCCGTCACCGAGAGGTGTTGTTTTGGGGTATTTAGTTTATCCTTGTTTTCGGTGACGTGTTGAGTTGGGTTTTCCTCCATATGCTCTAATTTGGGAGACTTGAGTTTACTCATATTTTGGTCGTCTGTTTTATAAAGTTTTATTGAAATCCCAATATTTGAGTATTTACCATTATTCATGTTTTGAAGAAGGGTTGAGTTGCATCACCTCATGAAAGAAAGCTTTGGCGTTGAGGCGTCCATTTATAAAATGTGTATTATTGGAAAACGGGTCTTTCTAATATTTAAAGTCATCCATTTTAAAGGATCATGATTTAAGTTGCATTATTTCCATTTAACGATTCTTATATTCATGTTAAAAAAAATCTTGAACTCACTAGCGTTAGCCTAACCTTTTTATTTGTCGGCATGTGGATCAGGTTCCATCTCGGGATTAGTTCTAGCGTTATTGTGAAGGGATGAGTGCTAGTTGTGTGCTCGAAGAAGTGAATAGCTCGGTGAAGTCTTCCTCATTTACCTCGGATGTAGCGACTGTCTTTGGGTTTTAGTAACGTCCGACTCTAAATAGTCTTTATGTAAGACTTTATTAATTTTGTTGACGGTTATATCTAGAATTGTAGTTCTAGAGTGAGCTTGTCATGAAAGATTTTATCTCTCTTTGAGGTATATTTAAAAGTTTTAAATTAGTCGCTCTTTCCAAATTTGAGGGTGTTACAAGTTGGTATCAGAGCATAAGTTTGAGAGAATTGGGTGTTGATTTTGGATACCTGGACTCAAACTAGCGTTGGGTAGGTGATTGAGAGAGAGAATTGCACCATTTGGTACCTTAAGATAAGACATTTGGGAGTTGATTGGGTCGCTAGAAACGGGAAACTTATCGAGGATAGCAAGGATGATCATGTACGACACGTTCATAATGACACCTGGCCAGTGTCATGGTGAACCTACATGCCACATGTGTATACTTGTACTACCTTGGTGGGATGACCGTTAGGGTAGTGAAGAAGTTTCTAAGCGAGTAGTCCAAGGAAGAGTCAATGTTTATAGCATTGTCACTTTGGAGTGATAGTTAAGCGTGATGAATGCATTAAGTTGACCATTTTGGTGTCGGAGTTATTGGTTGAAATTAGAACCACAGGCTTGATAAAGAGAGACTATTTCAAGAAGAGATTGTAAGTTAAGCAGATTGGTGCGATTATGACTTTTAGATGTTTAATGCATCCGGATGACAATAGTATGACATGAAATTGAGACGCGTAGACCTAAGATGTTGAGTGCCGACCAAATTCATGCACAAAATATATTTCTCGATTGGAGTCATGTAATGTTTTAGACTGTAATGCAGTGGATCCATAGGCATATGAGTCGGTAATTACTATCTAAAGAAAATGGGCTATTATTTATATGTTGGCACCAGAATAAGTCTTGGGATTTCGAGGATAATACGGTGAGGGCTCGTGGGGTCCAATACCCGGACCTGCATCCGCAAGTTAATTTTTTAGTCTGTTTTTATGGGATAGTCATTTCTCATTTGTAGCTAGTTGAGACATTGGGTCCTCGGGGGCAATTTGGTACGGTTATGTGGGACCGGTTACTAGCCATGGGCCGTAAATGTAATCCTAGTGAATGAGTATGATTAGGATCCTCGGGGGCCCACCCCCACATCTTAGTACGAGTCGGCGTGCTCGTGGCCATGGGTCCTACTAAGGTGAGCTCAATAACTTGGAATGTGGCATACTTTTGTGTTCCGCCACTAGCCTTGGAATTCGGGATTCCCCCGTCACCGAGAGGTGTTGTTTTGGGGTATTTAGTTTTATCCTTGTTTTCGGTGACGTGTTGAGTTGGGTTTTCCTCCATATGCTCTAATTTTGAAGACTTGAGTTTACTCATATTTTGGTCGTCTGTTTTATAAAGTTTTATTGAAATCCCAATATTTGAGTATTTACCATTATTCACGTTTTGAAGAAGGGTTGAGTTGCATCACCTCATGAAAGAAAGCTTTGGCGTTGAGGCGTCCATTTATAAAATGTGTTTTATTGGAAAACGGGTCTTTCTCATATTTAAAGCCGTCCATTTTAAAGGATCATGATTTAAGTTGCATTATTTCAATTTACGATTCTTATATTCATGTTAAAAAAATTCTTGAACTCACTAGCGTTAGCCTAACCTTTTTATTTGTCGGCATGTGGATCAGGTTCCATCTTAGGATTAGTTCTAGCGTTATTGTGAAGGGACGAGTGCTAGTTGTATGCTCGAAAAAGTGAATAGCTCGGTGAAATCTTCCGCATTTACCTCGGATGTAGCGACTGTCTTTGGGTTTTAGTAACGCCCGACTCTAAATAGTCTTTATGTAAGACTTTATTGATTTTGTTGACGGTTATATCTAGAATTGTAGTTCTAGAATGAGCTTGTCATGAAAGATTTTATCTCTCTTTGAGGTATATTTAAAAGTTTTAAATTAGTCGCTCTTTCCAAATTTGAGGGTGTTACACGTTTCTTGCACAATTTCGGGTCCGACGAATTGCTTCTCGCCCGCTTCAAGCCATTACACGAGAGTTTTGCACTTCCGCCCATACAAAGCTTCGAACGGTGCCATCTCAATACTCGAGTGTTAGCTATTATTGTAAGCGAACTCCACCAAAGGTATGTGAGAGTCCCAACTACCTCTGAAGTCGATAACGCAAGACCTTAGCATGTCTTATAGCATTTGGATTGTTCTCTCGCCTTGAAGGGAACAAAATTCTTACTCAAAATTCGGGGTGTTACATTATAAATAAGTAAAATATATTTTATTAAAAAAATTGCGGGTACCCATCGATTCCGGTTATGGGTACCCAGCGGGACCGGGTACCCGGTCCCGGAACCGGTCCCGGCGGGTACCCAGCAGTTAAGGATTCCAAAAAAATGAGAATCGGAACCGGAACCGATCGGTTCCATATTTTAGGAACCAGAACCAATCACATCAGTTCTGGAACTGGAATCGGCAGTTTCGAAGCGGTTCTGGTTCCAAAGACGGGTACCCGCTTCCGATGCTCACTCATAGATGCATCAGATTAATTGTCTTCTAATGCACAATTCATGGGTGGGGGTGAGATTATAAGTGATCAAGGGTCCAAATCCCTTCTTACGCTTCTCACCTTAACTCTTTTTCTCACACGATCCTTCGTGTGTATATATATGAAGAGGTTCAAATGAGAAATGCTAAGCGTATGAGAAGTATACAAGTGATCATAGCCCTTCATACGGTCAAGATTGGTCAAGGATTGCGGCTTTGAATGGACAATATTTGTTGCTTTGACTGGCCAAAATTTGCGGCTATGCGAAAAATAGAAGGGTAATTTCGTAACTTTTACAAATAGGTGGCAAACGAGTGCATATGTGAGCTAGTTGATTCACATATGACCTATCTGTGCATATACGAACCATTGTGATTCACATATGAACCAATTAATTGATTCACATATGAATCCATATGATTAGTTAAATAGTTCATATGTGAATCATAACTAATCACACGGAGTTCATATGTGAATCAGTTAAATAGTTCATATATGCACAGATAGTTCATATGTGAATCACACAAATTCATATATGAACCCGTTTGTCGCTTATTTGTAAAAGTTACGAGGCTACCCTCTATCTTCCGCATACCATGCGACTGAATATCTGGTGTTTCACAGTCGAAGCCCCAAACGTTGGTCAGATGAAGGGTTAGGATCACTTATCTATTTCTCACACACTTAGCACTTCTCATTTGAACATATGATTATATATGTGTATGTGAATAGGGTAATGGTCTAAGAGTCTAATGTATATATTAATAAAAGACTTAAATCATATTAAATCCAAGTAAAAGAAAGGTATCGGGTTCATCAGGTTGGGTTGGCTTTAAATGGTCGTACCCCAATCCCAACATGATACCCAAAGTTTGAAAATTTTACAATTCGATTAGGTATCAGTGGCTTCAGGTTAGGTTGTATTAGGTTGGTCGGGTTGATAGGTGGTAGCAGAAAAATCGTATAGGCCACAGTAACGGCGCAAGTATACACCGAAACTATGATCGCTACAAGTAACAAAGTGGTAAATATACCGAGATCGTATCCACAGGGATTGGACTTCAAAGTTTCGAGTCCTAAGTCGAGAATACACCAATTTCAGTTAGAGAAGAAGAAAATATTTTTGAGAGAATTTTGGGTTTTTAACAACGAAAACTAAACAAATAAGAAACTAAAATGGGTATAGGTGTAAGTTTTCCTTGAGATTTACGTAGTAACAAAATGGTTAGTTACTTTGTAGCATGAAGTGTCTATAAAAAGTCAGATCTCTCGAAAGTGGATTTTTATAGACCGGTCCTACAAAATTCCCATAAAGTGTCCATCGTTACCAACTCTTAATCTTGCCGATTTAACTACATTGAAATAAATCAAGTTCTACCGGTACGGAGATTTACACCCAAATCTCTTTGTGATATAAATCTCCTCCGACGTTTGAACCGTAATAAATCATGCAAAACCCGTATCTCTACGTGGTTATCAAAGACTCTCTCAAATCCTTATGCATCCCTTAAGTCGTATTTCGAATTCGCCTCTCTCGAGGTCAAGATCTAATATTAACACTTCAAAGTGATCAGCTTATCCGTTTTGAGTTTAAGTCCCGACTCAAGTGACCAAGCTTAATAGCTAGCACCCAAGTGTCGCCTACTAGTCTCAAGTCTGCTCACACCTACACCAAAAAGGTGCTTAACTCATAATAAAAATAAAAGACAAAATGTAAAGAAAGAAATACTCGTTAACTATTTGCATTAATAAAGATAAACTACAAGCGTAATTAGAAAGTAAAGTTCGGAATTTAAATACGTTAAAGTAAGTACGGAAAGTAAATACGAGAAATAAAAGACGAAAATTAAATGCGAGAAATTAAATTCTACACTAATACTTCATCTCTTCAACCATGAAAGTAAATGCTTGAAGATGAAGAACATATTCTTCTTGCTTTATTGATGATGGAAGATGAGATGAGAGGTCCTTCAATGCTCCTCCCCAAGCTTGTATTTAAACTTGAAATCTTGATAATCCAAGGGTGAGGATTGCCCCAAAAATTGTGTGGACACCATTAACTTAAATTCCAGCCACATGATCCAGCAAATTCCAGCAATTTACAGCTAGCAAAAACTGGATAATAGCTTTACCCAATGGTCCCTTCGGTGCCCACAATGGGCAAGACAGTGCCCACAGTGGGCAGTGACGTTTTTAATCCAAAAATGATGCGTTTAATCATAAAAACATTCTCAACAATTCCAAATGAAAATAAAATAATAAAAGAAAAAAAACACAAACAAATAAAAAGGTTGGTCGGGTTTTTGTAAGAAAAACACAAACACAGCTAAAATATAAGAAAAACTCATATAAATGACGTGTAAATAACGCTCAAAATGAGAGTTATCAATAGGATTGGTCGGGTTTTTGTGCACCCTACTTATTCATATCCATACCCTATCTACTAAAATAACGGGTAACAAAACGGGTATTCTTTTTGTGACCATGCGTCAGACCTAATCTTTTTTGTCTAAACGGTTTAATATAACAAACTCGAACCCTTTTTTATGGGTTTGATAACTCGCTCTTACTCATTCTACAAACAGGTTGGGTTTGTGTACAGGTTAACGAGTCTAATTTTTTTATATATATTTTTAAGAAAAAAAATTGATATAAAATAATAAGTTATGTAAAATAATTAAAAACATATAATATTTCCGACTTAAATAAATCATAAAAATATAACAATGTACATAACTTAAAGAAAAAATAGTTTTATAAAATATAGAAAATGATACTTTTCTCTTAAAAAAATTATCCATTTCTAGAGTACATATTATTTAACAACCAAATATTTCAGGTAGGGGTGTTCGCGGCAAGGTTCTAAATGGCGTGAGGCGTGGCGTGGCGGCGAGGCCCAGCCTCAAGCCTTATGAGCCATGGCGAAGCCATGGTGTTTTGAAGGTGTGACTTATGGCATCAAATTTCTAATTCATATATTATATTATATATAAAAATGTATGTTTTGTAGTGTTACTCGATGAGTCAATAGTAATAAGCAAGTTAAATTATGTTATATATTAAAAACGTAAAGACAATCAAATATATCATTACGATATTTGCGCATTAGGTCATGGCGTGCCATAGGCTTAACGTGGCGTGAAACACAAGCCTTGGTGTCATGGCGCGCCATGGCGGCTGTGTGGCGAGTTTTTTAGAACATTGGTTCGCGGTGCGGTTTGGTGCGGTTTAGGGCAAAACCGCAAACCGCACCGCATATGCGGTTTGGGCATTTTTCCAAACCGCACCGCATATACCTCAAACCGCACCAAACCGCACCACAAAATGCGGTGCGGTTTATGCGGTTTGTACCTAACGGACTTTACACATACAATTCAATAATTATAAGATTAAAACTTCATTTTAAAATCGATGTTAACTTGACCATAGTCCAAAAAATAAAAATATTCAACCCATCCTATTCCTAAATACATATTACATTAATATTGCAATTATTCTATATATACATATATGTGTTTGTGTAATATATACATTAAAAATATATACATATATAAAAAGTGTCAAAACCGCAAACCGCACCACATAGTGCGATTTGGTAAAACCGCAAACCGCACTGCGAAAGTTCTAAATCGCACTTTGCGGTGTTGTGCAGTGCGGTGTGGACGGTTTGGCGGTTTAGATGAACACGCCTAATGTAACACTCTAAAATTCAGAGTAAATTAAAACCTGGAAATATGGCAACAAGACATCCGTATTGATATAAACTTCCCATAAAGGGAATCAGTCCTTAAGACTATACAAAATCTGAACGGATATAGAATTCATCAACCAACTAATCTAAACATATACTATCTAGATTACATAAGTTGTTGATCCAGAATTATCAAAAAATGTGGGACTTAACAACGCCCAACAAACCAATACTACACAATCTCAAAAACCCTCGAGATCAATCCCGGCACTCAAGCCCTTAGCAACCCGCCGCTAACGAGAACCTGATATACATATCATTTGAGAAAAGTGTTAGGCTTAAAAGCCTAGTGAGAACATACAGTTTATAAATTTCAAGGGATATAACATTTATATCCAAAAAGGAAACCTTTCAAACAAGCATTTCCAAGGTAACTGATGTTAGGAATAAAATCCATTAAAATAAGGTCATAAACCTTCTTTCCAGAACCTCACAATTTAATGCACATGTAGTTCTTCGTTTTGATTACCTTATGGAACCTCACAATTTAATGCACATGTAGTTCCATAATTTATTAACGGCCAGAACCTCACAACTTAATGCACATGTAGTTCTATATTTGTTAACGGCCAGAGCCTCACAATTTAATGCACATGTAGCTCTATATTTACATTACTTGGTAACCTCAAATAATGAAATATAAGTCGACTCAAAACCTAGGGATCCGCTAGTAATGGTACAAACTTGTCACAACAATTTATGTGATCAACCATAGATAGTCATATGGTATAAACTTGTCACAACAATTTATGTGACCAACCATAGATAGTCATATGGTATAAACTTGTCACAACAATTTATGTGACCAACCATAGATAGTCATATGGTAAAAACTTGTCACAACAATTTATGTGACCAACCATAGCTAATCATATGGTATAAACACATTTTATAAGCAAAATGCCTTTTCTTTGATGGGGAATAGACATCCCAATAACTTTGTAAACAACCATAGGTAGTCATATGGTATAAAACATTTTATAAACAAAATGCCTTTTCTTTGATGGGGAATAGACATCCCAATAACTTTGTAAACAACCATAGGTAGTCATATGGTATAAAACATTTTATAAACAAAATGCCTTCTCAAGTTCAACTTCCGGTAAGAATGAAAATCATCAAAATGAGTCCATAAACATTCTTTCACATGTCCACATAATGTGTAAGTAAAACATCATTTTACTTCAAATACTATAGAATCCATCATAAAATGATCGGAACCCTAAAATCTCCCAAAAGTTAACTTATATCCAAAATGTATAAATCTTAAATCTGAAATCATGGAGATACATAGGAGTTCAAAATGTAACCCTTTGACATGTATAAAGTTTTAGAAAGGTAGTAGGAACTCACCCAATAGGTTTATACGAAAACCCGAAGAACCAGCTATCGACCCTCTTGATAAGACGAAGCTTTCCACACCGAAACCTTGGATCATAAACTAGATTCTAGCCACCAAAAGTTACCAACCAACTCTTAGAGAGAGAGAGATTTCTAGAGAGAGAATGGGATTTGAAGAGAGAGAGAGAGATAAGAGAAAAGTGAGAGATTTTTAGACTGAAAAGGGGTATAAGTCGGCCAGGCCATCTCGCGGGTTATGCCGCGACTTCCACTCGCGGCATAACTCGCCCGCTTACACAAAACCAAACCCATCCAGAGGGTTTCGCGGGTTATGTCGCGACCTCAACCCGCGGCATAACTCGCGTAGCTCACTGAGGTTTGTCCAAAACCAACAAAAGCCAAACTCAAACTTGGTAACAACCGCGGTGCTAACGACAAAAGCTTAACACTAGAATACCAAGGTTACATAACGAAATTCGGGGTGTTACAATACTCCCAACCTTAGAATGATTTCGTCCTCGAAATCTACTCTTCTCTATGGAACACTTTTCGCAGAGAATAGCATCTCAAACCCAAAAGCTAGAAACATTAACGAGATCCTAATACCGACATCCACACTAGCTACCCTTCTTGAGCACAATTCACTCCTAACCGAGCGAACACTCAACACTTCAAAGTAACCTTTACTCCCCAGGGTTACGGTTGCCTCCCAACCTTAGGTGACAATTACTACCTCCAGGAATTAGCGACCTCAACTTTCCATCTCCCAAATTTCTTTCGAACTGCACGGTTCTAACTCGAAGCTAACGGTCGACGCTAATCTTCCCAAAACTCTCAGATTTCACTGATCCATTCCTAATATCGATAAAGATATTCTTACAAGGCGCACTAAGGCGTCTTTCCGGTAAACGGTTAACACAGATTATGTTATCACTTAACTCCGATCTGACCCCAAATCTGGAAATAGCTCTTATTCAAATTCTTAATACTTCCATAAATACCTCGTCTACAAACATATTATAATGATTAACCTCTAAACATACCACCAATCTATACATCGGACTATAAAGGACGGGCGCTACAGAAACTCATGCGTAGCCACTAACTCCAACCTGTGGAAGATTTCACCAACCACTTACTCTAGCTCAAGGCTAAGGCCCGACTCCTCAAAGCACTGCTAGAACCGAACTCCCAACAGGAATGATGCACATGAAGATAAATAAATAAATAAAAGTTCAAGCTTAACGCCTAGAGAGCTCAAGAGTTTTACATAAGTAAAAGCATTTAATTTGATGAACTTCTCTTTAAAACGGAACCTTTCAAATAATGAACCTTAAAACATAGGAACAACTCATTTTCAAAGTCATGCACTTTCAAAGACGGATACTTCATTGCAAATACGTTTTATAAATTGACACAATTTGTATAACTCGAAGTATGAAATATTAGTAACACTATCCATATCGTACGTCCGAAAACATGGACACTAGGCCCAATACTCACACGACCAAAAACAAAAGAAAACTAAATATCAACATGCATGAATAACACATTCCATTCAAACCTTAATATACGTGGGGTAAACCCAATATTAAAGTTATCAAGTACCGTCGACCACACATAAACCAAGCTGGTAAAAATATGACATTAGCGTTTAAAATACCCCGGGTCTACGACGGAGAGACCCGCACACAAAGATAATAGAATGACACGCAAGTAGGCCGCCCATACAACTTCCTCGCATGACCTCTAAACGTTCCCATCTTGGGTGGCGAGAACAAATGAATGGGGCCACCCGTGATCTTATTGGATTTCACCACGTATCCCGATCTTAGTTCTCATGTCGTACCAGACATCACAACTTCAAACCGTTTACTGCCTCTAGTCATACTCCGTCAAGTTCCACCCCAAGGGCTTACGGACACGGGTGCCTATCCAATCCAGACGAGTTCCAACTCAGCAGCTCGTGCCACCTATTGTCTACTCGCTAGCAAACCCGAGCGGTCACTAAGTGTAACCCAAAACCTCAGGCTTTACAACACAGACAGACTGTTTGACATTACATGATTCCAAATGAAAAAAGAAAACCAAAGCTCCCAAAACATGTAACTCCCAATGGCATGAAATAATCGCCATCATACTCCAAAAATTCCACAACTCTTTTTAAACCGTACAAACGTCCTCATGACTCTATTTAATCAAAACTGAGCCAACGACCCAAAAGTATGATTAACTCAAATCTCATCGTTGGTTGAAACAAACCGTTTTCCAAATGAACTCATACCGTTATGTTTTCAAAAGACCTCATTACACAATAATATGCATTTTCTGAAAAGGTTTATAAGATCAAATACACCAAATGACACTTACATCAATTGAACTCCAATTTTATATGTAAAATCATCAAAGAAACACTTCAACATGATTTATGTACCAAAATAACCATAGATCCCAAAATGGGTGTCTCACATGTTCATAAAACTAATCATTTTGGCATGTACACTGTTTTCACAAATCAACTTTAACTTACCAAAACACGAATAAATTCCATCATGCTAAAATCCTTCATTGCGGTTATAAATCCGGACAAATGTCCACACGACTCATTCAGTCAAAACCCGAGCCAAAGGCCCGACACTTTACGTAAATTTCCAATGAAAGTCTCGTAAACCTTAAAACATATTTAACCGACATTTAACGTTTCTCCAAATAATGAAATGTCTTTAAACAATGTTTATGAAAACACACACCACTAGGACATGATTTCTCAAAACTCAACACGTATTGAGACAAAAGATTTTCCAAAAGTTTATGAATGCAATTATACTAAGATGCACAAACTCATTAAAGATGCATAAATCATAATGTAGATTTTACGTGTACAAAATCACCCAGAATATGTAAATCACACTATTTACTTGTTGAAATATTCAAGCTTGACATGAGCAATTTATGCTGTTAAAACAATCCAAATTACCGAATACGAAACTTATCAAAATACTCACACAAAGATGCAAATGCACATGTTCCTGAAATTATTTACGCGGCACAAAAGTCGTAAAATGAGACACCATAATCCAACTGATTTTTATAAAACTCATTAACGCTAAAATCAAGTGGTGTCCAAATTTCTATTTTTCAATATAAGGTAAGGTGATCATTCAGACAATATTCTGATGAGACACGTCTCCCAAAGAACTCATAAATTGCACACAATTTAAAATTAACGTAAGCATCTCAAAATATACGCACACGTTAAAAGAATTCGTAAAGCAAAGCTCCAAGAATTCAACAAAACTCACACAACTAAAATTCTCAAGAAACTTCGACTCAAAAGCATGGGAATAACTTTTCCTTTAAAACCATTGACATACGTGGAAGAGATCCAATGTCAAGGTCAAAATTCCACAGCCACTGTCCATTAACTCAAAAAGCGTTAAAACACAGATATTACGATCCAAAAATAGCATTTAATCACAAGACGTGAATAAAGAGAGTTTTGATAATAATTTGAAATCAGGTGCAACAAAACCAATTTAAGCATGCTTATGCTCATAGTTTAAAATATGATAAGTGTTAAATGTCTTGCCAAAACGTTATAATGTAATTTACTTCATGGTTGGCGCTCATGAAAAGCAATTTAGGCAACCTTATTTTAGAAATAAATTAAATGCATGAATTCGGTCGGCACTCACATCTTAATACTACGCTTCCCAATATTCCGACGTTCTATAATCTACCGGATGCCTCAGGCATCATAGGGCAACCATCCCATTAAATTAACTTACAAAACTCCTCTAATTGGAATCGATCTAACAAGATATAATCCTAACTCCACCAACGAATCTGGCTTAGGATGATTAACTTAATGCGTCCCACGCACTTACTATAATTCCAAAGAGACATTGCTATAAACAACAATCATTCCTTAGCTTACTCGCTTAGAAACTTTCGCACCACTCTAACGGTCAACATACTAAGGCAGAGCAGATAAACACAAACACGAGAAAGGGTAAGGAAGAGTTTAACTGAAACACGCACGAAAGAAACGTACCGTTACGTCTACCAATTGTCATAATATTAGCAACCCAATTACACTCACGTAAAATATGCTTATAATCACATTAGCTAAGTGAGATTATGAACATATAACACATAAGGGTTCTTGTTACCGTCATCACAACGCCTGATACACATAACTTCCGCCGACTCTAAGACTAACCCATCTTAGAAATTCTACCCAAATCTCACAATCAATGCCTATCAAACTCAGTCTAAGTCTAGACATCTTACATTCATACCTAGTTCGCTTAAACTAGAGCTCTGATACCAACTTGTAACACTCTAAAATTCAGAGTAAATTAAAACCTGGAAATATGGCAACAAGACATCCGTATTGATATAAACTTCCCATAAAGGGAATCAGTCCTTAAGACTATACAAAATCTGAACGGATATAGAATTCATCAACCAACTAATCTAAACATATACTATCTAGATTACATAAGTTGTTGATCCAGAATTATCAAAAAATGTGGGACTTAACAACGCCCAACAAACCAATACTACACAATCTCAAAAACCCTCGAGATCAATCCCGGCACTCAAGCCCTTAGCAACCCGCCGCTAACGAGAACCTGATATACATATCATTTGAGAAAAGTGTTAGGCTTAAAAGCCTAGTGAGAACATACAGTTTATAAATTTCAAGGGATATAACATTTATATCCAAAAAGGAAACCTTTCAAACAAGCATTTCCAAGTTAACTGATGTTAGGAATAAAATCCATTAAAATAAGGTCATAAACCTTCTTTCCAGAACCTCACAATTTAATGCACATGTAGTTCTTCGTTTTGATTACCTTATGGAACCTCACAATTTAATGCACATGTAGTTCCATAATTTATTAACGGCCAGAACCTCACAAATTAATGCACATGTAGTTCTATATTTGTTAACGGCCAGAGCCTCACAATTTAATGCACATGTAGCTCTATATTTACATTACTTGGTAACCTCAAATAATGAAATATAAGTCGACTCAAAACCTAGGGATCCGCTAGTAATGGTACAAACTTGTCACAACAATTTATGTGACCAACCATAGATAGTCATATGGTATAAACTTGTCACAACAATTTATGTGACCAACCATAGATAGTCATATGGTATAAACTTGTCACAACAATTTATGTGACCAACCATAGCTAATCATATGGTATAAACACATTTTATAAGCAAAATGCCTTTTCTTTGATGGGGAATAGACATCCCAATAACTTTGTAAACAACCATAGGTAGTCATATGGTATAAAACATTTTATAAACAAAATGCCTTTTCTTTGATGGGGAATAGACATCCCAATAACTTTGTAAACAACCATAGGTAGTCATATGGTATAAACATTTTATAAACAAAATGCCTTCTCAAGTTCAACTTCCGGTAAGAATGAAAATCATCAAAATGAGTCCATAAACATTCTTTCACATGTCCACATAATGTGTAAGTAAAACATCATTTTACTTCAAATACTATAGAATTCATCATAAAATGATCGGAACCCTAAAATCTCCCAAAAGTTAACTTATATCCAAAATGTATAAATCTTAAATCTGAAATCATGGAGATACATAGGAGTTCAAAATGTAACCCTTTGACATGTATAAAGTTTTAGAAAGGTAGTAGGAACTCACCCAATAGGTTTATACGAAAACCCGAAGAACCAGTTATCGACCCTCTTGATAAGACGAAGCTTTCCACACCGAAACCTTAGATCATAAACTAGATTCTAGCCACCAAAAGTTACCAACCAACTCTTAGAGAGATAGAGAGATTTCTAGAGAGAGAATGGGATTTGAAGAGAGAGAGAGAGAGTGATAAGAGAAAAGTGAGAGATTTTTAGACTGAAAAGGGGTATAAGTCGGCCAGGCCATCTCGCGGGTTATGCCGCGACTTCCACTCGCGGCATAACTCGCCCGCTTACACAAAACCAAACCCATCCAGAGGGTTTCGCGGGTTATGTCGCGACCTCAACCCGCGGCATAACTCGCGTAGCTCACTGAGGTTTGTCCAAAACCAACAAAAGCCAAACTCAAACTTGGTAACAACCGTGGTGCTAACGACAAAAGCTTAACACTAGAATACCAAGGTTACATAACGAAATTCGGGGTGTTACACCTAATTTCAGGAACTAAAATATATAATTAAGATAAATGGGGTAAATGATGGATTTGGGAATTAATGGAGGTAATTATGATTTTGTGTTCTCAATGGGTCCTCATCATTTTAGTCCATAACGAATAATTTGTAGGAGATGCAATCAGATCTCCACCCATAAAACCTCCAATGTACCTAATTGGTTACAAGTGTATAAGAAGATAACACACTTTGTTTCAATTTTTATTTTAGAAAATTTACTTTCAAATGGTCTATTAAGGGGACAAACTTTATAAACCAAAAGAAACGATGTTGACATGGTTTTATTATTTATCACAATTTTTTATATTATTTATTTTAAAAGTGGTTAAATTTATTAAAAATGTTTATAATTAAACTTTTAGTGGTGGTCGGTAGTTTTAATTATGATAGTGGTTATATAGGATGTAAAGAAGACTATGAAAGAATTATAAAAATATTTTCAAAAAATAATATTAAAGAAAATCAATATAAATAAAGTCAAAATTTAATTAGATTTAGGCATCGTTTGATAAAAATAAGCTAAATTATAAGTTAACTTATTTTCTGGAAACATAATTAGATGGACAAGTGGACAACTAGTTGTTTGATAAGTTACTTGGAGTAGCTTATAAGGAGATTTTTGTGATTATTCCAATTATGTCTTCATTAATATTAATTATTATATATTAACTATTAATTATAAATAAATATTAATTAGTAAATTTAATATTATTAACAAATAAATATTTATTAATATTATCTAAAAATTATAACATAAATTTTAATTATACATTGATATTAATTTTTAATTATTTAGAATTATTGATAATTATATCAATTTTTTTAATATTGATCAATATATTTTATATAACAACCCAACCAAGAAAGACAAAATAACAATTTAAATCTTAATATTAATTATAATAATCCATGTCAAAACGGCTCCAAGCGTACAATAAAATTCCAAGGTTTGCAAAGGCAACCTATTCACAACTGAGATATTAACAAAGTAACTAAGATAACGGTCTTCTATCTGATCCCGCTACATCTTCTCTTTTCCTTTATCTACCCTTCCTAAATCATGTTTGTCTGAAAAGATTTTTAGTTTTGAAAGAGTGAGGGTTAGACCATAGGTCTAGTGAGTCCCCTCTTACAACAACATTAAACTCATCAAACATTCAAAGATTTAACATAAAATAAACCATTTTCAACTTTAAGGAAAAACAGTTAACTTTCAGCAAACTTCTTCGCTCACACTACCGTCACCCTCAGGTGACAGCGTGTCTGTGACTCACACTGCCTTTATTGGGACACCCCCCCCAACGACATAAATGGAACACACCCCCCCCCCCCCGGTATGAGCACAGGCGGGACACACCTCCCGACTTTGAGCCTACACCCTTAGGGCCATGTATGCATACATTTCCACTTGACAACAATTATAGAAGCATCTTTAACATTTAAGCAAATCTCGCAAATAAGTATTTAAGCAACATCATTTCAAAACTTGCAAATAAAATCACATACGCAAAACATAACTTTATTATTATAAAAGATTTTAGTTCAGAAAACTCACCTGTCGTCCTTAGCTTACAGCTTTGCGTTTATTTTTATAGAATCCGAAATGAAACCTATAAAAATAAGACATTGCTTGGTAAACTCCCGATACTTTCTATTTTAACAATAATCCCTCTTACCCCATAACCTCATCGACACAAACTCTCCACATTACTTAGTCCACTAGAAAACCATCTTGAAAAAGATAATTAACAAGGAAATGAAGTGGCCCAACATATAAATATTTAAGCCCAAAACACTAGCTAACTCTGGATTGGATTTGGGCCCATTGAAGTGCAAGGCTTCGACCCACAAAGCACAAGCCAGGGACCAGAGGCAGTGGTCGACCGGTGTGGCTGTGACCTGATTCTAGCCCCCCCCCCCCCACGACCGGTGTGCGTGAGACCGGGGTCTCCCCCTTCACTTCGACCGGGGCCTCCCCCCTTTTCACTTCGACCGGGGTCTCCCCCTCCACAACGACCGGGGTCTAATACCCGGTGACTGATATCAAACACAGACCCCGGGGACCGATGTTCACCTGCTCGATCAAAACTCCGTCGATGGTTTCACAAATACAAGGTCCAGACTAATCCCACAAATTAATAACAATCCAACCCAAAATTCCCTTAGTCAAATACAAACTTAACATCATCAATAACCTCTTATCCAACAAGAAATTTTACCGACAAAGCCAAGACTAAACAAAATACTAAGTTCCCAGATTCAATACCCAACACCAAAACATAAATATGATGATTAAAAGCATTTAAATATTAAGGTTTTAGATTACAAGATGATTTACCTCAAAGACACAATTTCACCCTTGAAATCCTTGAAGATTCTTCTCTCCCGATCGATCTTTCCAAAATCGCCTTAGAATCCCTTTCTCCAAATTTCAGCCGCCACTCCTAACACCACTGACTCTAGGGTTAAAATCCCTATTTTCCCATTTTTCACTTTAAGCCCTTCTACTATGAACTTTCTACTCCCTTACCCAAACTCTCAAATTCTTTGATTTTAGCCCGGTTGTTACAATATCCTCCCCTTAAAAGAATTCTGTCCTCGGAATTCCTTCGTCGAACAAACTGGGATATTGGGTCCTCATAACCGACTCCAATTCTCAAGTCGCTTCCTGGCCCTTGTGAAATTGTCACTGAACTTTCACCAGTTGAATTTCCTTATTCCTTAATTTCTTCACTTTATGATCTAAGATGGCCACCAGTTCCTCCACATAACTTATTTTCCCATCTACTTGGATATCCTCTAATGGCACGACAACATCGGTATCAGCTAAACATTTCTTCAGATTAGATCAAGGTTCAAAATAGCGTGAGGTGTGGCGTGGCGGCGAGGTCAAGCCTCAAGCCTTACGAGATATGGCGAGGACACGACGTTTTTCAAGGCGTGAACTAAGGCGGCAAATTAATAATATTATTAATTTATTGTATGTGTATAAATATATGTTTTCTTTTTTTATTCAATGAATACAATTATATCCAATAATTTAAATTCATATATATATATATATATATATATATATATATATATATGTATTGATATCATATAAAGTCTAAATAATTTCTAAAAAGTCTAGAAATAACAGGTGAATTCAATTCTAATTTCTAAAAGGTCTAAATAAAGTCAACTTAATTTAAGTTTTAACTTTTTAACTTTTCATCCCTTAAGTTTTTATTTTTACCTTTAACCAATTTAAATTTTAAAACTTAAAAAAGTTACAAATTGTAAAAAAAAAATAATAAATAGCGACGCCTTACAAAAAACGGACGCCATGGCGCGATATGGCGCGCCTTGAGCCGCCATGGCATGAGCCACGCCTTAACAAAACGTTATGGCTCATATCGTAACGGCGGAGACACGTCTCACGCCATATCGCGCCATGGCGCGCCTTTTTGAACCCTGGATTAGATACATGGAAAACGGGATGCACTCCTCGCAGATCCATAGGTAGATACAGTCTATACTCTACCTTCCCAACACGCTTTACGATAGCAACGACCCAACACATCTAGGTCTTAACTTCCATTTCTTTCTGAATCGAGTCACACCCTTCCAATGCAAGACTGGTAACCTTACATTTGTCACCACTTGGGACTAATGACACATAATTCTCAATCCAACCAGTTTAGTACCATTCGATTATTCAAGCCATTCTGACCAAAACATAGCCACACGAAACCATCAGATTTACCCCTCGATTACAAAAACTTCCTTAACCGATAGAATTTTTACCGAGTCAACACCACGTCAACATGCATCACTGATCACATAACCACTCCACTCACCAACATAACACATCGTCAACTCTAGACAACACCAACATCTCACGGTCACGAGTTTCTTCATCATGCAACTTTCCATTGCAAGCAACCCCTCTCAGTACGGCATAAACCAACGCAGAAGCACCTTCTTTTTCGACCCACATTGATCTCAACTCCTCGGCATCATCTAAATCTTACACGCTAATATACCTTGCCCCAACGCCATCACTTCAACTTCTCTCATATTGGTAGAAACTTCCACAATTCAAAACCCTCGTAAACCACCATTTCCAACTGGCCAATTAATGCGACGCATAATTCCATTTCTCATTGCGTCCACGATCACCCGACCAAATGCGCAAAAAACCCAGCTTCACCTACTCGATACGGAATGACCAAGCTCATACAAACTTTTCCAAATAGTTAACACGGGACAACGGACTCACTTGGAATCCTCTTTTCACGCATTGCCAAAACTTACATTTTGGTGCTTCGCTCCAAGCACTATATCCCAACACCTCAATCTTCCTCCTTGAGGATTTCAAACCCACTTCTAACGGCTGACTCACTGATTAGTGGCGTGAACTTTTGTCCCACTGCACAATTTTGATTAATCACACTCATACCGCACCAAATGCCATATTCTCTTTCTCATACCCCCGCTAGGGATTTACAAACTTGCTAACAGCAGAATCTAAAAACATACCTCCACATTTTGTGTCACTTACCAAACTTCTTACTCTCAGATTTCCCACCTTTCCGACATGATATCTTCACTTTCTTCTCGTGGCAAGAAACACCGCTCACCCAACATTGCTTACTTTATTCCTCGATGATTCCCAAATGTGTCAATTCCCATTTATATTACTTTGCTTGATCAACCGACTTTCCACAATTCTTACGCGAGATAATCAACCCAACTCTTCCAAAGAATTACCCACTACTCGAAAGCACCGCACAATTCTCACTCTCCAAACAGGATTACCTAATCTGCTAGAATCCTTTCACCCTAAAGAATACTTCAACATGTCCACAGATTTCCTATCTACTCCACAACCCCCTGAATTAAGCAGTTTGACACTTTCAACAATCATTCTAGAAATATAATATAATCCCGCCCCAATACTTGCCGAAAACCAGAACACACAGTTCCTCTCTTTGATAACCGCCAACCATCATTTGAAAATTATTCTCAACTTAGCAATACCCCAATAACCAAACATTCGCATATCCCAACCACATACTTACCACTTACAAATCATTCCCTATAGATCTTCGGACAAGGGCGCTCATCTGATAACAATGACGTCAGTCTTCTAAATATCCTCAAGGAAGCTCCTTATCACTTTAATGATTTGCACTCCCAGATATGCCATAAAGGCATCACCAACTCATGGTCATAACCACCACTCTACTATCTCATCCCATAACAACTGCAAATCTCCACGACCACTTGTCACACATACCAATACCGTTATTTTCTCACTGGTCAGAATATTAAAGTTGGACTTCAAGGCATCTCACGACCTTGTCTTTCCCGAACCTGAATAAATCTCAAAACTATGATCCTCAAACCCCTCAATAAGATATCGCTCCTTGTCGGCTCATCTCGACCTGCTGGAATCAAACTCCAGTAGCCTGAAAGATTAAGCATACCACCTCAAAGACTTAAATGCTCAAAGCACAACCCCTCCCAGTTGTGCTATATATAAACTTCGCTCCCACATAACCATCAAAACCACATCGGTAAAGAACCACCTGACCGAACTAAAGATCTTCCATTTTTGTAAGATCCACACAAGGTTGTCCAACATCACATTAGGTACACACCTTTTCTGAATAACTCTTCGCTTCCTCACAAAACTCCTCAAAACTAACCATAACTACTTCTTAATTTCCAGCGTTACGCCATTCACCATGAAAATGGTTTCTGACTTCCACGACAACAGTCGACGTTGAGATACTTCCACTATGTCTCCAATCAACAAGGATCCCCAATGAAATCTACCTCTTCCACTGCGACAGATAACTGCTAATAATATATTTATGACAAATTTCTCTTCACCACACCCCAACATCGGTGTTGGCACAATTGAAATCATTTCCGATGAACTTTACCCACACGGTTTACAAAATACTACAAAATTGCTTACACTAAGTGTGTCAAATGACTCTCACTTTATTGATATGACAACTCAAGTCTGTATAAAATCACGCGATCAAATGTTATTTTGGTTTTCATAACAAAAGTTAACTCATTTACAAAAGACATGTAATAATTCACCCACACCAAAATCAAAATTTATCACTCAACGCCATAAACTTGTCTTTTCAATCCAAACACACAGTTACATGCGTCGACACGTTTTCAAAGAAAATACCTCGTAAGGCACACACTCGCCAAATGTCTGATAGGAATGATATGAAAACTCCAACAATTTGTTTGACACTCAATGCATGGGACTCAATGACACTGAAGGCTATTTACTCTAACAAGGTCAACTGCCTGCACTTACCACAACTCATCTCAGACTTTCTACTTCCGACCAACCCATCATGATCCTCACATTTGCCACTACTTCCAGTACCAACGCAACTACAATTTTGCAAAACGCGCATCCTCACTTTTACCCTCAAACAAACTTACCAACCATATCTTGATTCTATTGACCCTCACTACATTTTATCCGTCAGCACTAATTTCGCCTCTCAACCAACCTTCGGTTAACTACAGCTCCAAAAGCCTCAATTATATCCTTCGATTCTTGGATTAACACTCTCCTGCTTCTCACTAATCGACATACCATTCTACCGAACCGAAGACTCCCTTGGAGCGAAAAGCTCAACTCCTACCACCATTCTCTTCCTTATGGACTCAAGAGGTCCTTTCTCAACGAAATATCTACATCACGCCCGATACTCATCCTAAACGGTATTAACCTTACAACCATAAACGAACTCACACAACATTCCCGATCAAAACTATCAATTCATAGATGGACCCTCTACCCTAAACCCACCAAACAATAGCAATCGAGTATGTCCATGCACCTGTAAATTCATAATGACATTGGCCAGATGTGATTTTGAATTTACCTTACATGAGGGTACTCGCTATTGTTATCACGTCTTTCGATAAACAAGGTCTTCCTAAAAGGTTTCCTAAATCTCAGTTGTGTCCCTCTACTCCTCATTTTAAGTTTAAGCCCATCTGGTCACCTAAATCCCTTAAACTATGGCTTTGATACCAACTATAACAACCCAACCAAGAAAGACAAGATAACAATTTAAATCTTAATATTAATTATAACAATCCATGCCAAAGCAGCCCCAAGCGTACAATAAAATTCCAAGGTTTGCAAAGGCAACCTATTCACAACTGAGATATTAACAAAGTAACTAAGATAACGGTCTTCTATCTGATCCCGCTACATCTTCTCTTTTCCTTTATCTCCCCAAGCGTACAATAAAATTCCAAGGTTTGCAAAGGCAATCTATTCACAACTGAGATATTAACAAAGTAACTAAGATAACGGTCTTCTATCTGATCCCGCTACATCTTCTCTTTTCCTTTATCTGCCCTTCCTAAATCACGCTTGCCTGAAAAGATTTTTAGTTTTGAAAGAGTGAGGGTTAGACCATAGGTCTAGTGAGTCCCCTCTTACAACAACATTTAACTCATCAAACATTCAAAGATTTAACATAAAATAAATCATTTTCAACTTTAAGGAAAAAACGTTAATTTTCAATAAACTTCTTCGCTCCCACTACCGTCACCCTCAGGTGACAGCGTGTCTGTGACTCACACTGCCTTTGTTGGGACACACCCCCCAACGGCATAAACGGAACACACACCCCGGTATGAGCACAGGCGGGCCACACCCCCCGACTTTGAGCCTACACCCTTAGGGCCATGTATGCATACATTTCCACTTGACAACAATTATAGAAGCATCTTTAACATTTAAGCAAATCTCGCAAGTAAGTATTTAAGCAACATCATTTCAAAGCTTGCATATAAAATCACATACGCAAAACATAACTTTATTATTATAAAAGACTTTAGTTCAGAAAACTCACCTGTCGTCCTTAGCTTACAACTTTGCGTCTATTTTTATAGAATCCGAAATGAAACCTATAAAATAAGACATTGCTTGGTAAACTCCCGATACTTTCTATTTTAACAATAATCCCTCTTACCCCATAACCTCATCGACACAAACTCTCCACATTACTTAGTCCACTAGAAAACCATCTTGAAAAAGATAATTAACAAGGAAATGAAGTGGCCCAACATATAAATATTTAAGCCCAAAACACTAGCTAACTCTGGATTGGATTTGGGCCCATAGAAGTGCAAGGCTTCGGCCCACAAAGCACAAGCCAGGGACCGGAGGCAGTGGTCGATCGGTGTGGTTGTGACCTGATTCTAGCCCCCCCCCACGACCGGTGTGCGTGGGACCGGGGTCTCCCCCTTCACTTCGACCGGGGCCTCCCCCCTTTTCACTTCGACCGGGGTCTCCCCCTTCACAACGACCGGGGTCTAATACCCGGTGACCGATATCAAACACAGACCCCGGGGACCGATGTTCACCTGCTCGATCAAAACTCCGCCGATGGTTTCACAGATACAAGGTCCAGACTAATCCCACAAATTAATAACAATCCAACCCAAAATTCCCTTAATCAAATACAAACTTAACATCATCAATAACCCCTTATCCAACAAGAAATTTTACCGATAAAGCCAAGACTAAACAAAATACTAAGTTCCCAGATTCAATACCCAACACCAAAACATAAATCTGATGATTAAAAGCATTTAAATATTAAGGTTTTAGATTACAAGATGATTTACCTCAAAGACACAATTTCACCCTTGAAATCCTTGAAGACTCTTCTCTCCCGATCGATCTTTCCAAAATCGCCTTAGAATCCCTTTCTCCAAATTTCAGCCGCCACTCCTAACACCACTGACTCTAGGGTTAAAATCCCTATTTTCCCATTTTTCACTTTAAGCCCTTCTACTATGAACTTTCTACTCCCTTACCCGAACTCTCAAATTCTTTGATTTTAGCCCGGTTGTTACATTTTAGTTATCAATTATTATTATTTTTGTAATTATTATTTAATTATTTTTTTAATACTATATGTAAAAGTTATTTAAAATTATATGTTAATGTAGATTATTTTTTAAAAATTGGTTTAAAATTCAAAATTTGTAACATATATAATAATAAATTTCAAATTCTTTTAATTAATATATTATAGTGTTAATTACCTTATTTGTATTAATTAATATATTATATTACTATAAATTTATTTTAATTATGCTAGTTATATACTCGTGCACGATGCGGCACAAAACATCTTGATCCCTATTTTTTCTTATCTCCAACCGTGATAGCCTTAATGCTGCAAATATGAACGGGGTCAATTATCTATTGACTTTTTAGCTAAGATAACAGAAAAAGTATAGGTCTTTTTTTATGTATAACACATACCAAAAGAGCACAATACAATATAAATTAAAATTCCAAAAAACTTCATAACTCGATGGTCGAGTCTGACAAAGATGTCCAAAATATCTTTAAAAGATAACAAACACTCTGGTCGAAAACAAGATTGATGATTTACTACCTAACGTACTTAACTATCGCCCTCTTTTAGAATGGAATGAGTTATAAACTTATAATCACAATCAGCCATTTCATGAATAGTATGACTTTCCTAATAATACCTGAATCCTCATCCATTTCATATGTTCCTGCATCATGAAAAAACAAGCGAAGGACACCAGCAGCCTTCCCTTTATACAATACTTTTCTTATCTATCCAGTAACAAGAGTAGATCACTGATAACAAACATCAAATTTTCAGAAATATGAACACGTCATTACCTTGAAAACACAATGGTAGAGAGTAGAATCAAAGAAAAAAATTAAATTTGGACAAAATGCTGAATATCAGTGTTACCAGTGAGGCAGTGATATACATTCTCTACATGGACATAAGATTTCATCAAGGATGATCTTTTTACCTATGGTATCAGAATGTTTAGCTCCTTATTCCCATCTATGACACCACGGAATATGAATACCGGATGTATGGCTCCACATTTTATAGTAACACGGGCATTGAGACGTAATATATGTTATATGCTTATATTATCATTTGTAAGTTAGTGATACAATTTGACTTCAGTGGTTAAACAAGTTAATTTTGAATCTGAAACAATATAAATTTATTTCTAGTTTAAAGATAAGAAAACATTGGTAACGATAGTAAATTTCATAATCTCCTCCATCCCAAAATAAATACAACATTTTTTTTCTTTTTGGCAAAGCTCCAATCCAAAAATTATCAATTTTGTAACACTCCGATTTCGAAAAGTATCGTTTCAAGTTAATACAGAAATCGGTAATTTTAAGGGAAAAACAAGATATAGGATTTTGGACTTGGATCCTATATTTTATAGTCTTGGTGGATGAAGGATTCAATTACGAGTCCAACGGTTCTTTCCGGAGCAAAATCGGAGCTATAACGAAGAAGTTACGACCAAAACAGTGAACGAGAAGAAAACTGGGGGACAGTGCACTACGTGACTTGTGCCGCGACTTAAAGCCACCCACGTGACTTAGGAGGAAGCGGGAGACTTATTCCGTGACTTATGGCCACGTGGTAAGTCGCAAAACGCTCTGTTCGAACATAAAACCCGATTTTCAGCCCTAGAACTTCATTTCTTCATAACTTTTGCATCACAACTCCGTTTTTGGTGATTCAAGTTGCTATGGTTTCGTTTTTGAGAGATTTTCAAGGTTATATTTTTATTTTTGGGAATATACAAGATTATTTTTTTGTGGATTGGAAGCAAAGGTCAAGAGCTCATCATCATCACCTTCATCTTCAAGAAATTTGGGGTTTTCTAAGTTTTCACCAAAACCTAAGTGGTGAGTTGATCCTCCTAGTTTGTAAACTTTATTATGAGTCATAAATTGTATATTGATGACTTCCTAGTGTTTATGTTTCTCAAATTTCGGTTTGGAATATTTTGAGAAAAGTTAGGTCAAATTAGGGTTTTTGGCCAAAATGAGGATTTTGATATAAGATGTTTGGGGAATGGTTCTAAATACTTGAATATGATTATTTATGGTTGGAAATGTGTGGATATAGGTTTTGTAAGGATTGTGTTTGTGGATTCAAGTTTCTTCAAGGAAGCTCAAGTTAGGGTAAAATCTAGATTTAGCCTAAATCTAGCAATGTGAGTTCAAGTTGCTTTGTGAAAACTATGTACATGCCAAAAGGAGTATTTTAAAGTAAAAATATGTTTTACTTGGTAATCGTCAATGTGTTGGGTATTTTGATAAGTTTTCATATTTGATAAACTTTGGTGAATCACATCTTTGAAGTGTGTGTCTGCATAAACGTCGTTCAAGATGCGCTTTATTATTTGGAGAAACTTTATTTGTTGGTCAAATAGGTTTTGAGAATTTTAGCTCGGTTTCGACTTAAAAGAGTCCCGTGGACATTGTCCAAGTTTTAATGGATCTTTGTAGAGCCCATGTTCAATATACATCTTAATGCACTTTATTGCATATTTATGTTAATTACAGGATCGAGTGCGTTGGTAATTCATGTGTAGTCATGTAATGTTAGATTGTGTTGCATTGGATCCATAAGCACGTAAGTCAGTCTTATTTGATGGTCAAATGGGTATTACAGGGTTAGACTCCGGGACCCATGTTTTATGACCTTGACCTTTCAAGTGTACACTAGGAGGGTTGAGTCCGATTGTGCTATTATGATGATGGGTGTTTCATGATGGGCGTTTCATAATGGGCGTTTGGGACCTCCGTCATTCGGGGTAATGCCATGGTTGTAGTCCTCGGATGTTGTCGGGCCTTTGGTGATATTCATGGTAATATTCACTAAGGTCAGTTGTCTCTTTTGGTGTAGCTTGCAGGGGGTCGTAGGGACACTTGGGCTTTCATGTCGTGAAGTGTCATATGACTAACGTTGTATGAGTGGCATACTTTTGTGTTCCTCCACTCTCAATGGATATGGGTCTCCCCCGTTGTAACAGTATTTTGGATATTTAATTGTCCATGATTTAACATTTGGATTTCATTCCATTTTATGGTCACGTGAGTATTGAAATTCAATTCTATGTTTTCGATGGCATATCATATTTATATGGATTGTTTTCCATTATTTAAGGGTCGAGTATTTTGCCCCATCCGTGTTTTTGGGTGTTTTGGGATATGAAGTGTTATTCACGTTTTCACAAATTGGATGTCGAATTATAATCCTGTTTTGAGTGAGTTATGGGTTGCATCGTTTTATAAAGAATGTTTGTATTGGAGTGTTATCTTTAAAGATGCATATTATGGGAAAACGAGTTGTTTCCATTTCTAAAGTAAACCATTTTGAAAGATCTTGATTCGAACTGAATTCCTTTCTTTTAAAGATATATGTATCCATGTTAAAACTCTTGAGCTCACTAGGCGTTAAGCCTAACCTTTTTATTTGTCGGCATGTGCATCAGGTTCTAGTTGAGGTTTGGTTCTAGCAGTGCTTTGAGGAGATGAACTCTATATTTACACGAGGGTAAGTTGTTTGATGAAGTCTTCCGCAGTTGGAGATAGTGACTGTTATTGAGTTGTAGCAACATCCGTACCTATTATAGATAGTGCATAGGAATTGAATGGTGTTTATTGAAGTTAAACCTTAATTTATCATTATAGATGATTCAGTTATCGAAGTATTTAGAAAGTTTAGTTTAATTGCTATTTTCAGATTTGAGAGTGTTACAAAGTTGCCTACTATTAATCTTGGAGACCAGTAACATTGATTTTGGTCCAGAAAATTTAGATGTTTTGTCATCATATATTGAAAATATGACCAATCGTCAAACAATCTTATTAAACTGTGGAGTTGATAAAACATTGTATGTATTTAGGGAGAGGGTGTATCATTTCCACCCTAGTTATCATCTAAACTATTGGCTTTGGAAACTCTGGTTTCAGAATGGTAACAACAATTTAATATATATATATATATATATATATATATATATATATATATATATAATGTAAGCTTGAATTAACATTTTGTAGTTATTGACTTACTCTGCAGCATTAGCACCAGAACTTTGTACTGATCCATGTAGAGGCAAAAGAAATGCAATCATGGAAATCATCATTCTCCTGCCATATGAAGTGGGAACATGATTCTCATCTACATTCCCTATAAATTTTGGAAATTTAGAAAGAACAAGAGCAACAAGAAATATCGTTTATCTATAATTAGGTCTAATTGTTATGTTACATCCATAATGTAGTACTATAACAATGGATCTATCTTCCACCAATCACATAATAATTTCAATATACAAAACACAAGTGATTAGACGCATAATATCAAACATAAACTAAGTAAAATATTATAGCACAAAACCTTGGTGCAACATATCAAATTCCCAATTTCTCAAAACTTTGGCAAGAAAAAACTAAAGAAACTTGAAATGAAATTTATTATGAAATTCACAAGCTTTTTTCAAATCACAAAAGTTAAATCTTATACGCAGATATGCTATACCTTCAATTTTAAATAATTGTACACAAAGCCCTAATAGGATAGAGATAACGAGTTGACATCATCCAAAATCGTGAAATTGAAAAAACAATTGACAAAGACATGTATCCGCTCGCGAAACATCTCGAAATCAAAATGGCAACCATGTTTCATGTTAAGTTTGTAATATTCGTCATTATCGATACTTAGTCTATGAAGACATGGTGCTTGAGTCGTTTGGTGCACATATATGTGAATCATGCATCAACTTTGAATTATTTTGGTATGCATTTTCATCTATTATCTGTACATCATCCAGAAGATACTCTATAATACTACTAAATCAAGAAATATTAAAAAATAAGCTTATTTTAAATATATTGACGAACAAATATTAATGGTGTAGTTTATAAAGAGAATGAAACGTGTTTTTAATATATTTTAGTTGGTCTATGATTATGTATTTTTAATATGCTAAAGGTGAAAAAAATAAAGGTAAGAATATAAAATAATATAATTCGTACATATTCATGATATTTAATAGTACGGTGAAATTGAAAAATATTCAATATTGAATATTGGACTCGTTTTGAAAGTATTGACGAGAAAATTAATGATATAATTTGTAAAAAAAGAAACATATTGTTTCATTGCATTGTTGTTCATATAGAAATAGATATAGATATAGATATAGAGGGTATAGATATAGAGGGTCAGGTTCAGGGGAAAACCTCAAAAAAAACGGAAAACTAAGGAACACCCTGGTAGCCTTTAATCTGGACGGTATGCATTTGTGCATACAAGTAATTATGCATGTGTGCATGTTCTAAATTACTTGTATGCACAAATTAATAAAATAAAACGTATGGATAAAAAACAAATTAATTTGTAGATATTCATTATATTTTATAGTACGGTTAAATTAAAAAGTATTCAATATTGGACTCGTTTTGAAGTTATTGACGAGACGATTATAATGGTATAATTTGTAAAAAAATAAAACGTATTTTTTCATTGCATGTGTTAATATACGATTATTTGTGTTAACATGATAAGGGTGTAAAATTAAAAATGAAAAAGTAAGGGATATAAAGTAAATTAAATAAATAATTGTAAGAGTGTTAAATGTAACATTGAATTTTAAAAATAACTGATATAGATATAGATAGTATATATATAGGGTCCCCTTCATTTGCTAACCGTTTCATTGGTGCTAACCGTGTTAACCAAATTTAAACCAATCAGAAGCTTCCTAGAGTTTATGTGATGAGATGAATGCTATTAAATCTGAAAGGGTAATATGGGAATTTATAAAATTTCGCCCCATTTAATATGTTTCCATATTTTAAGGAGTTTGTTAATATGGTATTTATCTAGATATTAAATATAATAATTTAAAAATTAAATTTTGATATGTATCTTATTAATTTTGGAAGTTATCTTTTACCTTTTTTTAAGAATTTTATAACTTTCTAACTGTACAAACATTGATCATCATCGAACATATATGCATTTGAGAAATTTGTCCATATTTATATCCATATTCGATAGTTGTGCACATATGCATGTATGATAATAGTACATGTATGAATTTCCCCAAATGTGCACATATGCATTTTCAATTACATTGCATATATGCATGTCTATATACCAGTATGGAAATATGCACTTCAGATTCAGTATTCAATTTCCATATATGAGAATTGTGCACATATGCATTTGTGATTAGAGTTTATGTATGGATATACCCAAATGTGCACATATGCATATGTACAATGTGCATATGTAATTTCTCTATGGAGAAACAAAATCTTATACCATACAACCACTGAGAAATATGCACATATGCATATGTGATTAGAGTTTCGGATATACCCCAATGTGCACATATGCATATGTACAATGTGCATATGTAATTTCTATATGGACAAAAAAACCTTATACCATACAACCCAATGGTTAAACTATCACAGAAATCTGTGCATTGTGACTTCAATTTCCAACACCCAACATGCCCCTTACCTAATGGTTAAACTAAGGAATTTGACAAAGATTCCTAATTTTTGATGGTGCTTTGTGACAATTTCCCCTTGAAAATGCAACAACTTTGGAGATTTTAAGATGCAAATATGTGCAAAGAAATTCAATTCATATACAATTTACATACAATCTGAAACCGAAAACAACATGAATCATATAGCATAAATCGTTTTTTCTTCGGCGTCGGAAAAATCCCACTGCCGCCACGACCCACTGTTGCTTTTCGATTTCCTCCTCACTCTTCGGATCTTCTTAAATTTCACCACGTAATACGTCATCCCACTCAGAACTCCCGCCATTGTTACCGCCCCAAAAACCGTCACCAGAATCGCCGACGACCGATGGTGTCTCTCCGCCACTAGGGGTGTAAATGATGCGAGTCGAGCTCGAGTATCAATAAACTCGACTCGAACTCGAAATAAAATTCACAAGCTCGAACTCGACTCGAAAGCTCACGAGTAGTCAAAATTCAAGCTCGAACTCAACTCGATAAGCAATTCCCAAAAACGAGCTCGAACTCAAACTCGTTTCAAGCTCGAATCAAACTCGAATCAAAACTCGAACTCGAAAGCTCACAAGTAGTCAATATTCATGCTCGAACTCGACTCGATAAGCAATTCTCAAACTCAAACTCGTTTCAAGCTCGAATCAAAACTCGAACTCAAACCAATTCTCAAGCTCAAACTCAAACATAACACTAAAACAAACAAGAGAACCCAAGTTCATAGGGTTCTCCAATAAAACTTTTCACTTAAAATCAAGCCATTAGGCTCAAGCTAATGGGTTTAAGCCACCAGGCTCAACAAATTTTGAAGGGGTAGATAGCAAGAGAAAAGAATGAGATGAGGCTTATATATATACTAGAGTTCAAACCCTTAGGAAGCTAAATCCCACCGATGTGGGATAGAAATGAAGGAATTCCATCTTTTCCCTTGTCTTCTCAAGAGAGTGTTAAAGACTGATTTGCTAGTAGTTATTCTATAAGGTAGCGTTTGGTACGCAGACTGGACGGGACGGGACGGGACGGGACGGGACGGGACGGGACAGGACAGGACAGGACGGAACAAAACGGGACTAACTGTCTGTCCCACGTTTAGTTTAGGTTTAAAATCATATGTTTGAAAGAGGGTCATATTGTAATTTTACATTTAGTCCCATGTTGTTCCACCTATTTTGGTGGAACTAAAAAACTTAAGTTTTGTCCCATGAAATTTGATTTTTGTCTCATGTTGTCCCATGTGATTTTTGTCCCATGGCATACCAAACATGGGACAAATTTTTGTCTCGTCCTGTCCCACCCAGTCTGCGTACCAAACGCACCCTAAGAGAATTGTTTTTTGTCATTTTTTTATTATTATTTTATATTTTATTATACGAAAAATCTGGTGCCTTAATAATAATTATTTTTATTATATTAGGTATTAAGTATAAGTATAAATATAAATAGCAATTATTTAATAGTTAGTTTCTTAAATATGTATATTTGTTAATTATTATTATTAATAAACGAACATAAACAAACGTAATTAAACGAATATTAACGAACGTAAACAAACATACGTAAACGAACATAATAAACGAACATTCACGAACGTAAATGAACGAACGAGACATTTGTTCGTGTTCATTCGTTTAATTAAACGAACAAAAAATCTTGTTCATGTTCGTTCGTTTATTAAATAAACATACATAAACGAAATTCCCACCGAACAGTTCGTTGGATGTTCGGGTCGTTTACAGCCCTAGGTATGTTCGTGTTCATTTATGTTCGTCAAGTTAAAACTGAAAACAACATATAAAACTTAAATAAAAAGAAGGTGCACCTATTTTGATAGTGTGCTCCTATAAACCCTTTCACTAGCTCAAGCAAAGAGGCTCAAGCCACAATTTTCGAGTGTCTTAACATTAATGTATTGTATTAAAATAATTATTATTTTTTTTTACATTATACTTTATAAATTATAATATAAATTAATTATATATAATATATATTCGAGTATCTCACGAGCTTATCGAGTCGAGTATCAGGTCGCTCGACTCGACTGTTAGTATGTCGAGTCGATCTCGAGTTCGAGTCGAGCCTATTCGAGTCGAGTGTTGACCGAGTCGATCTCAAGTAGCTCGCGAGCTGTCTCGTCTCATTTACACCCCTACCTGCCACTATATAAGACGACGAGATAAACGCCACCATCGTTTGGTTGTTGATTTCTTGAAGATTTTGTGTTTTGAAATTCACCTAATGAATTTACAGAAAGAAATCCCTAAATGTTAAAGATTTTATGATCTAAACACGTGTTGCCATAAATAAAGCAGGATGGTTATTTTACCAAATTAACCCTATGCACTTGTGCATTGTTTCAAATCAACCCCTATGGATAATAATTAATTGAATGAAAATTCAATTTAATATGAGTCGTGGATCATCGAAATATATGGTTGAGATTGGTTAGCACGGTTAGTAGTTTAGTACTAATGTCACGGTTAACAAATGAATGGACCACTCTCTCTCTCTCTCTCTCTCTCTCTCTATATATATATATATATATATATATATATATATATATATATATATAATGTTACACATTTATGCTACGCATAAAAATTTTCAATAATTAGTTTATAATAAAATTATTGACGAAAAAATTATAATAATATAGTTTATAATAAGAATGAAACATATTTTTAATATATTTTAGTTGATCTACGATTAAGTATTTTTAATATGTTAACGGTGAAAATAAAATAAAACGTATGGATAGAAAACAAATTAATTCGTAGATATTCATTATATTTTATAGTACGGTTAAATTAAAAAATATTCAATATTAGGTTCGTTTTGAAGGTATTGACGAGACGATTATAATGGTATAATTTGTAAAAAAACGTATTTTTTCATTACATTTTTGTTCATATACGATTATTTGTGTTAACATGATAATAGTATAAAATGAAAAATGAAAAAAAAAGGATATAAAGAAAATTAAATAACTAATTGTAAGGATGGTAAATGTAACATTGAATTTTACTGTAATTGAATAGGGGTGGGGGGGGGGGGGGGGGGGAAATTTTGGCTTTCCAAAAACTCTCCAACTATTTTAGAATTTTAATAATATAGTAGAGATTATTAAATATTATAACCGATTATTTTTTTTAAATGTCCTTTTTAATAATTTTACATGCTTATAAATTAGTTTTTGTCAAACATGACTTTTTCATCGACTAGCTTATTAGTTAGTTTGACAAACATAGTCTTATTGTCATTTTTTTACCACATCAGCTTTTTATCAAGTTTAAAGGTAATCAGGTCCTCTTTTAGTTTATAAGGTTTGTCATAGTTCTTGAAATTCACTCTCTTATAGTTACACCCATGATTGTGTATATACATCGCAAAGACAATCGACACAAACACCAAAGTCACAAGTTGAAAAGCACCCACAAACGAATTCTATATCTATATCGATATTTTTGAAGTATATATTATTTATATATAGAAAACACTCTACCGATAACCTGAATACTGCTGAATAAAATAACCATTTAGTTTCTATATCGATCTTTGTACCTGCTAACGAAGAGTCCCGACCGCCCGCTTATAAGTGTACCACTTAGCCACAAAAAGATAAGCTACAAGATTTAGCAAACTTAGAATGCTCAAAAGCCAGAAGAAGTTCTGCAATTGCCCGCGATTCAAATTATCCGGTATCCAACCCGGTTTTCCTCCCCGGGTACTAACCGCCATTACGATCGTCACTAACAACGAACTCAAATAGTTCCCTAAAGCCACGGTTGTGAGCGATAAAGCCGAGCACAAACTTCTCATTGAATCCGGAGCCTGATCGTAAAAGAAATCCAATTGTCCGACGAACGTAAAAACCTCTGCCAAACCGATCAAGGAATACTGCGGAACCTGCCAGAAAATCGACATCGGCATGTGCTCAAGATCGTAGTAGTTGTGTCTTCTGACGATCCCGAGCCTGACGACTTCTAAAATCCCGGCTGCTAGCATTGAAAAGATCGAGATTACCAATCCTGTTCCCATCCGTTGGAGCTGGGTGAGTCCCGATTTGTGGCCGGTGTATTTCCGGGCAAACGGTACGAGGATACGGTCGTAGATCGGGACCCAGAAGATCACACTAAGGGTATCGAAAATGCTAAGTGATGCTGGTGGGATCTCGAATTTGTTGATCGTGATGTCCATGTACGAACCTTGCAGCACGAATAGATTGCTCATTTGACCGTAAACACAACTGAAGATGATACCTGTGGCCCATATCGGAAGCAGTTTGATGACGGATTTAAGTTCCTCGACTTGGGTCACGGTGCAAAGCCGCCATGAATTGACGGATTCCTTAACGTGATCCGATTGTAACTCTATCGCTGCTTTATCCAAGAAACTACAAGAAGATGACACATTTTGGGTTAAATGAGTCCAATACAACGACATGAGCATTTAATGATGCCCAGTCGCCCTTGGGGCGTCTTAGGGGCCGTTTACGAAATGCTTACGGATAAGCGCTTACCGGCAAGAGATATCACCCTCAGTTACCTTATCGTGTAACATTCTCGGTTATGAAAATGGATTGTTAGGAAGCGTCTTAAACCCGCTATGCGCTTACCGGGTAAGAGTCGTTTCTCATACCGGGTAAGTTTCTCGGTCCTTATCGCTTACCCGATAAGCATTTAGTAAACAACCCCTTAATAGAGTAATTAACGGGTCGGGCCTCGGACCGGACCAAGACCGGTTGCCAGGCCTAGGACCAATCCTAGTATTTTTTATTGGGACCGGCCGGCCTAGTTACAAGCCAACTTCTTCGGGCCGGACCAGACCGATTTGGGACCGGCCCAGCCTGGGCCGGGATCTCTGGTCCCGTGTACCAAACGCACCCTAAAAATTAATTACCTAAAATCTTTGGTATGATCAAGTTTGCGGCTTCCCACAATATTCGACTTGGCATCCGTGGTCTCGTACAAAAGGGACTTGTCCTCGGGCACATGAACCCTACGTTTCCTCCACGAAGCCACAACCACCTGGCAGATGCGGGTCAGCGGGCTTCCACCCGGTTTTTGATTCCTATACAATCGGGTTCCCGAGAAGAATGACGCAACCGCAATCGCCATGGCGACGGCTGGGACCCCGAACCCCCAACCCCAACCCACATTATCTTGGATCCATACAAGAAGCGATGAAGCAATTAATGCGCCGATATTGATCGAGAAATAGAACCAATTGAAGAAAGAACTCTTTTGTTTCTTCTCAACTTCATCGGCATCGTCAAATTGGTCGGCCCCATAGGTCGAGACGCAGGGCTTGATCCCTCCGGTTCCTAGGGCCACAAGATAGAGTGCCAAAAACGTTAGCGCGACATCTGTTTCGGTAGCATGGCAATTCTCTTTTGATACACAAGTTGGCTTTAGCCCCGAGACCGACGCTGATATTGTCAATAACGTCATTCCCTAGAGAGTAAGTCAAAAATTTGAATCGTTATTGGTCAACGATATAAAATAGTCATATGCTCGTATACACGTATATAAATGACCCCATGTTTTCGCTCCTTAGTATGTTAAGATCCAAGAATTCGAGTACCCAAGTGTTTACACACACACACATATATATATATATATATAGGGTTGGGTTCCCCTGAGAATAAGAGTTATGGTGAGAACGTAATACATTATATACCTTCACCTACCTTCTTTTATCATCATTACCGAAACTTTAACAAATTGATGCACGTGAAGGGATTAAATGTATGTAAAAGTTAGAAAAAGTAACTGAAAATGAAGATAAAGGTAGATGAAGGTAGTTAAATGTAGCCGAAATTAGATCAAAAAGTCAACTCATCTAAAGACTTAAAAGTGCTTCAACCATTTGCACCATAAATGTTATTCTCTCGTGCTCCCAAATATATATATATATATATATATTGGAAGGATATTTTGCAACCCTTAAAAAGGTTGCAACCCTTGCAACCCACATCTTAACCGTCGGATTCATGATCGACGGTTATTTTATTTTTCTGTTTTTTTTAATTAAAAATATTGGGCCCCATATCTATTGTAACCATCGATCATAAATCCGACGGTTAAGATGTGGGTTGCAAGGTTTGCAACCTTTTTAAGGGTTGCAAATGAAACAACCCCTATATATATATATTATATATATATATATAGGGAGGTTCAGGGAAACCTCAAAAAATGAAAAAACTACGGAACATCCTGGTAGTCTTTCATTTCAACGGTATGCATTTGTGTATACAAGTAAATTAAGTTATTTTTTGGTTTCTATGCACATGTGCATTATGCATTTGTGCATATGCACATGTTAATTACATTCTATTCGTCTTCTTTATTCAGGCCCCACTATTTCTTTATCATTGCTATTTTTTTCATGTTACAAATTACTTGTATGCACAAGTGCATACCGTCCAGAAGGGCTATCAGGGTGTTCCTTAGTTTTTCGGTTTTTTGAGGTTTTTCCCTGAACCTGACCCTCTCTCTCTCTCTCTCTCTCTCTCTATATATATATATATATATATATAAACCAAACACAAATCAAACATACCAATATTTCCTACTCGGAAATAGGGTCCAGGGTAAAAAGGGGGTGCAACACGAGGACTTCCTTGGAGGTCACCTCCCCTATTATTCACAACCATCGGATTAAAACTGGTCGATGGTTGGAACGGGTTCCCTTGTTCTCCCTTTTCCAAGATTCTCTCTTGAACCCGCCTCTATAAAGAGGAAGGTTCAAGAGATAATCCTGGAAAAAAAAAGTGAACCGTTATCAACCATTGGATCTAAAAATGAGCATTATGCTTACCATAACATAGATGATGGAGAAGATGGCAATGGTCCAATATCTGCCTAGATACGCATCAGCCAGAAACGCCCCGAGCAACGGTGTCACATAACACGTTCCAGACCAATTCGAGAGGTTTTTGGAGGCGGTAGCACTATGCTGATGAAGCTCATTCTTGAAATAAAGCAATAGATTCATGCTCATTCCATAGTATGCCAATCTTTCACAACATTCATTTCCTGTTAAACAAATTAAATCTCAAAAAAGATCCAAGTTTGACTTTTAGGAGTCAAATGAGTTGCTTTCTATCGTCAAAATCGACATCAAATAGTTCATCTATTCTACAATAACCGATGATCACTAAAAGCTATATAACAAATATAACGATAGAAATACTTTGGAGATTAAAAGATTTCGATATATACGTCAATTTTAGATACGAAAAGTACTAGGTTTGACTCCATAAAGTCAAAAGGGGAGTTGAAGAGAGTTTGGAGATAAAAGGATTTACCAAGAATAAAAGGGCAGGCCTTCCAGGTTCCTGTTTTCTTCCTGTTAGCAGGTTTGTTTTTGTAATCAACTGTGCCATCTTTAGTGTATATATCTTCTTCTGTATCAACTTTAGTGGATGTATCTACTATTTCAGCCATAATTTAGAGTTCCTATGCCACGAATTCGGGTTCTTTTGACCGATGATCGATGAAAGTTCTCAATTACTGCAAATTTATGAGACAAATGTACAAGAATTAGCAATCATGACATGGGTTACGAGCCAAATTTATCAACAACTAAATTGCAACGAACAACTCTGATTCAGTGAACATCGCTACTCAAAAACTTGAGGGCCAGCCAGCTCAACCGGCAAATAAAGGGCCAGGCCTTGGGGCTCCTCCATGTAGGTAGCCGGTTCGAGTCTCCTCAGAGACTCGGGCCCGTTTGGTTTGCAGGATTTGGTGGGATTTGATGAGATTTGGAATTGGATTCCATTCCAATCCCGCGTTTGGTTTAAAGGGAAGTTCAGAATTGAAATGCCGTTGAAATCCCATAAACATGGGATTTAGAAATACCATGGGGATAGTTGGTATTTGGCGGGATTTTAATAGGATTTGTTTGTAATAATATTTTTAAAATGTTAAAAACACTTGTTTTGTTTTAATCAGGGGCGTTTGGTTCATTTTAAGGAATGGGAATGGAAATGAAAATTGGAATGAAGTAGAATGGGAATAGGAATGAGCATTGCATTGATATTGTTCGGTTAAACAAATATAATCAATAAAATATTGTTTTATATAATATTTTTAGTATAAATATGTGTCGTCCAACATGAAAATAAAAAAATATATTGCATTCAACATCGAGAGATGAAGGACGTATGGGAAAAGATGACTGAGCGGGAATATGATTTTCATTCCCCCCAATTTAGTCAGGAATGAAAATTAATGGGTTTGGGGTAATTGACCCATTATATTGTGTCAAACCAAACAACATATTTTATTATCATTCCCATTCATGACCCCTCAATACCTCCAACCAAACACCCCCTCAATTAATAAAAACGGAATTTAATTATATTTATAATTTTTTATAATTTGCTTTTATAAATTATTCATGAAGAACATAGTTCAATTTCATTTTAAATCCTACAAATCAAACACACCAAAGACTCCAAATCCTTCCACGAAATCCAAATATCTCAAAAACATTCCGAACAAACCAAACAAATCCTCATTGTTGTCTTTCGGGCTCGTGAGATTACTCAAAGATACATGCAAGTTGACCTGAACACCCATGGTTACCAAAAAAAAAAATATTCTTTTTAGATAACTACACTTTAAGTACTTGTGATATGAAAAATGTAAATTTTTATACTTTGACCCATAGTTTTAGTACCTACTCAACTAGTCAAGATACCCCTTTCAAAAAGGATTAAAAAACGAATCTTATCAAACCAGATCAATCTACCAATATATATATATATATATATATAGAGAGAGAGAGAGAGAGAGAAATAGATATAGAAATAGATATAGATATAGATATGTGTGTATGCATGTATGGATGGATGAGAACAAGCAAATATACAATTTGAATTTGGAGTCTTCCAAAACAACAAATAATTTCAATTTTCATTCAAAAACTTAGAAAAGTTTTGCAATTGTTTTTATTTCAATAGAAAGCAATATTAAGACATCTTTTATGAATACAGCATCTTTTGCAACACACCCAATTTTACACTTACTCCACCAATGAAATAAACACACCCTATTTTGCATTATTTTTTTGTGTCAAACAATGGTAAGCACCAAATTTGGTAATATACTGAACATATTTTGTTTAGTTACAAAAATGGTGCCAATAAATTACTGGTTGTACCAAAAATTACACCATTTTGACTGGTTGGAGATGCCTTGTTAGAGATTAAATTTGGTAAATCAAACTACATAATAAGCAGAAAAATAAGTAAAATCTTGAATAAGTACTGAGATTGAATCTTGAATTCCAAAATCTGAACCTGAGTAGCAAACCAGAGTTGAATTGAGAGATATGAAAAGAAACCAGATAAAGAAAGAAAGAAAGAAAGAAACCCTAATCAGAAAATCATGAAAGCACCCAAAAATTTTAGGTTTTCACAAATACCCAGAGGTCAAAATCAAGAACCCTTTTTTCAAAACAGTGTTATAAAGAAAAAAAGACAAGAAATTTAAGGTGAGAAATGATGGAGTACCTGAGTAAATGGAGGTTTCATTGGAAGAATACAGCACTGAGTAAATGGTTGAGTAGATGAAGAGAGAAAGAGTGTTTTTTGGTGGGTGGAAATGGGTGTTAATGATGAGATTGGTGTCCACCTCTCTACCAGACTATAATGATTATGTAGGAATCTCAAATGTGTAAGCAAAAGATTCAAAAGTATGTCATTTTCTCTTTAAGAAAAAGGGGGGCGGGGGTGGTGGTTTGGGTTGGTTGGGTTCAATAAATCTGAATAACTTATAGAATGTTTGGCAGTTTTTAATGATTTAATGCATAATGATTAAGTTGTTAGAATGATTAAGAGACTCTTATGATATTTTATAAAATGAAAAATAGTTTGATAATAGTTTAGGATGAAATTAGGGTGTTGAATGGTTAAAAGAGACCCAAGATACAAAATCATTCAGAAGGTTTTATAACCATTAAGAGGCGGATTTTTTTTACCAAACAAGACTTTAGCGATTCGGATATTACCTCTTAATGTTTGCGGTTAGAAAATTTTCAACTTAATCCAATTCAAGCAAATTACAACCCAACCCAATCCAAACAGTATAAGTTAGGTTAGGTTGGTCGGGTTAATTTGATTCACATTTTAATACATCATTTTACAATCTAACTAAGTTTTTATGTTTAAAAATGTGAAATTAAAATGAAAGCATACACAAAAATGCTAACAAACTCAAAAAAAAATTGAAAATTCTTACAAATAAAAACTAAATTATTGTTGAAATTGTAATATAATTGTCAATATAGCTAATTACGGATTGGTTTATTATCTAATATACATATATTAATCAAGGACTAAACAATCAATATTAAATCCATAATATAAAAAGACGTCAGGTTCATCGGGTTGAGTTGGGTTCAAATTATCCTAGCCCGATTTTAACACAATATATGCGGTTTGAACTAATTTTGTATCAACTATGTGTTGGATTACCTGAGGTTGAGTTTTTTTTGGGTTTCTCTAACAGCTTCTCTAAAATGGAGATTTTTTGCTCCAACAGATTCCCCAAAACCTTCTCCAAAATGGAGAAAGTAGGGGAGAGATGATGAAAATCTCTAAATTTGTAGATATCTTCAAACATTATTACCTATGAGAGAGAAATAGTTTTTTATTTATTCTATCAATAAAATTGTTTTAAATTAAATGTTTAAGATAGATAAATAATAGAGTGAATTGTGGATTTGGTCCTTTGGTTTAGTGATTTCTTTGACCATGGTCCTCATTCTATGTTTATTGTGGATTTGGTCTTTATGGTATTCAATTTATTTTGGTCATGGTCCTTCTGACTAACACTTCCATTAACTTTGTTAAATCAAGGACTATTTTAGCCATTTTGCCTATTTTTTGTCCTTTTTTTATAAGAAAAATATAAACAATATTTTTATACACACATGCATACACACATGTATATATATATATATATATATATATATATATATATATATAGACAAAGATTCAAGGGAAAACCTCAAATAAATGAAAAACTAAAAAACATCTTATCAACCGTTAGATTAGATGATCTGATGGATATGATTAAACATGCGGTTACAACAATATTTTTTAAATTAAAAAAACCTCCACCCCCTATTTTTTATTCGAAAAAATACGAAAAATGAACAAAATTCGAGCGAAATAAATTACACCAAATAAACAATCATATTTTTCTCATTAATTTGACATCCATATTCATATACTTTTTCATTCGTTTTTTCGTGGTTTTTCGGTTTCCAATTATTTAGAGTTTTTCCTGAACCTGACTATATATATATATATATATATATATATATATATATATATATATATAACGATATTAAAATAAATAAAATAAGACATTATTGTATGATTTAATTGTTTAATTTTTTTAAATTAATTATATTAAATATGGTTTAATTTTATTATTTTATTGTGATTGTGGAAAAATATATATAGTTTTATTGTTTTAATGTAATTAAAATTTCAATTTAAACAAATCAGATTATAAAACTATATCTTATTTTATTTAGAGTGAATAAAATAAAATATGGTTTTATGATTTGATTTATTAAATTAAAATTTTAATTAAGTCAAAGACGATTTAATTATATTGTTCTTTTATTATCATTGCAACAAACAAGTTTATTGTTGATATTTTAACACAAAAAAATCATTAAAACCCGTTGAAAAATGAACTTTAATTTTATCATACTAAAAAACAATATAAAATTGATTTTGAGTTTTTGACTGAAAAACAATATGAAAATTGGAGCTTCTAATTTTAAGATGATAAAATTATAGTTCATTTTTCAACGGTTTTCAATGATTTTTGGTGTTAAAATATCAACAATAAGCTTGTTTGTTGCAATGATAGTAAAAGAACAATATAATTAAATCGTCTCTAACTTAATTAAAATTGTAATTCAATAAATCAATCATAAAACCATATTTTATTTTATTCGATCTAAATAAATAAGATATAGTTTTATGATCTGATTTGTTTAAATTGAAATTTTAATTAAATTAAAACAATAAAATAATAAAATTAAATCGTATTTAATATAATTAAGAGTAAACTACGATTTTAGTCCCTATGGTTTGATGTTTATAACGATTTTTGTCCCTGATCTTTCAAAACTGTTTTTATAGTCCTTGTGGTTTCTATTTGCTTCTATTTTCATCTCTCCCTCCAATTTTATTAATATTAAATGTTAATTCATTTAAAAATTAAATAAACAAATTACATATTTGGTCCTTGTGGTATATAAATTTTTACATTTTTATCTTAATTTACATTTTTTTACTTTTTCTTTATTTATTGTATTTCATCAAGACATTTATTTTTCTATTAATTATATTGTATATTTTCATAATTATTATTACTTTAATTATAAAAATAATCAAATGATTTCATTAAAAATACTAATAAATACATGAAATTTTTTTCAAATCTTTAGATTTAGATCTCTTAAAGTTAATATTTTTTTCCTGTTTATTTATTAAAGCTTTTTATTTATTTTAAATTACCATTGAAAAATCACATGTAAAATCACTTATATTTTGTATGTGATTTGCCGTTGTCGTGTTCATTTTAAATAGGTACCGTTCTCTTCTCGTTTGATTCTCTCTCTCTCTCTCTTTCTCAAAGTTTTAAATAATGCTTGTGTTTGACGTCACGTTAATTTTGAGACACGTCATGACCCATTGCATGAGTTTTATAACAACATATTGAAATTTTCTTATCCTTTTATTTTCTTATTTTTTATTTTTAATATATAACCTAATTTAAAATGGTGTGTGTATTTATGTGTATATGTCTTATTTAAATATTAAACAAATTTGATTAATTAATAAAAAATAAAGATTAAATGAAAATTTAAAATAGTGGAGTAAATAGTAAATTGCATTTAACAAAAAACAACCGATTGTTATAAAATAATACTATTTTTTTCTCGAATTTTATTAAACTTTTTTCAATGATAATTTAAAATAAGAAATAGTTTTAATAAATCAATAGATAAAAAAATATTAATTTTAATAGATTTAAACCTAAAACTTTGAAAAAAATATCATGTATTTATAAATATTTTTAATGAAATTATTTGATTATTTTTATAATTAAAGTTATAATAATTATGAAAATATACAATATAATCAATAGAAAAATAAATGTCTTGATAAAATACAATAAATAAAGAAAAAATAAAAAAATATTAGTTAGAATAAAAATGTAAAAGTTTATATACTACAAGGACCAAATATGTAATTTGTTTATTTAATTTTTAAATGAATTAACATTTAATATTAATAAAATTGGAGGGAGGGATGAAAATAGAAGCAAATAAAAACCACAAGGACTAAAAAAGCAGTTTTAAAAGACCAGGGACGAAAACCGTTATAAGCATCAAACCACAGGGACTAAAATTGTAGTTTACTCTATAATTAATTTTAAAAAAATTAAACAATTAAATCATACAATAATGTTTTATTTTATATATATATATATATATATATATATATACATGTGTGTATAAAAATATTGTTTATATTTTTCTTATCAAAAAAGGACAAAAAATAGGCAAAATGACTAAAATGATTCTTGATTTAACACTTGATTTAACAAAGTTAATGAAAGTGTTAGTCAAAAGGACCATGACCAAAATAAATTGAATACCACAAAGACCAAATACACAATAAACATAGAATGAGAACCATGGTCAAAGAAATCACTAAACCACAGGGACCAAATCCACAATTCACTCTAAATAATGTTTTATAAGTTGTATTGAATATTTTAATAATATGATTAATTGTGTAATCTTGAAAATAGAGAATTAATTAAAGATGAAGATAATTTTTTTTTAGAGATTTAGACCTTTTACTTCTACATTTTGAAAAAACCGTTGCAGATGCTCTTAGGTTGGATTGACCGAGTTAATCGTTTTAAACATCCATAATAATAAACTATCTTTCCAACCAAATTTACTTATTATACATTTTTTTTAGTTGAATGATGACTTTTAATTAAAAAAATAGCACAAATTTATATAAGGATCCATATTTATGTAAACATTTTTTTTTCCTAATCTAAAATAAGAATTAAGTTTTAAAATTGGGTTAATCGATTATTTTCGTCAAATTCTCTTTCTTTTGGATTTTACTAAAATTCCCCTATAAACATTTATTGCACCTCCTAGGTTCCTACGCTCCCCCAATTATTCGGTCAACACATAACTTTTAGAGTAAGGGTATGTTTGGGAAACTAGTTATAAGCTAAGTGGTAGCTGATAAATTAGTTTTTTAAAACGTTATTACGAGTAGTTTTTTAATAAACTAGTTTATAATCATCCAAATATGTACCCACAAAAAAAGTTAACTTATATGCTAGCTTTTTTTTTGACAAACAATGCCTAATTACAAATTTGGTCCATAGAGTTTACAACTTTTACTTATAACCTCTAAATCGTTAAGAGATGAATTTCGTTTGACAAAAAAAAGTGTCTCTTAATGATTTTAAAACCATCTGAATGATTTTGTATCATAGACTCCCTTAACCATTAAGCACCATAATTTCATTATGAACAAATACGAAATAACTCTATTTCACTTTGAACTATATCATAAGTGTCTCTTAGTTATTCTAACCACTTAATATTTCTGCATCAAACCATTAAGCAAATATCAAACAACCCCTTACTCTTGATTCTTGTCCTAAAATTAAAATAAATATATGGGGTTACATTTTTACATTCTTTGAGTCACTCCTTCTAACGAAAACAAAAATAATACCGTTAATACAGTTAAATCATAGGACATTTTAGCTTCTACCTCTATCCACCACCACAGTTGCCCACCTCCATCTCCACCACTATCACGACATCCACCACCACCGGTAACCACCATATTGGTCACCATCGCCTCTATCTCAACCAAGACCAGTTCATTTGATGGCTTCTGCATCTACCATTGTCAATGCAACAAACTCGACCACCGTCCTCCAATTTATAAAGATCTTCTAAACCGAATAAAACATTGGTTTCCTTTATACGAATTGGGGTTTTTCGAACTACCATCAATTGCACCATATTCTTTATTCAAATCTAGTACTATTATATGTACGTATTTATGTATATAAAAATGTTTTTAAATTAAATTATTTATTTATTTACTTGTTTTGTGTCATTTATAATTATTATATGATATATAAAATGATCAAACTTTTTAGGGGCAACTTGTACAATCATGTCCTGTTCATTTCTAATTGTACCAAAACAGACAATTATCATGTCCAGTCAGGCCTCTTGTGTCTAGTTTTGTCATGCTCGGCAGGGACGGATCCAGAAATTTTTTCATACGGTGGCACCATATAATATAGACAAAAAATAATTACAAAAAACACGGTTTTTATCGACGTGTTTTCATCTTTTCACCGACGTTCAATATTACCCGATGTGTTTTTAGCCTATTTCCACAATTTCGAGAGATTTTTAAAGTTGTTTGCTTGATTTCGAGAGATTTTTAAGTTTTTTTTATCGATTTCAAGAGATTTTTTCGGTTTTTTTGGTTGATTTCGAGAGTTTCTTTTGGTTTTTTTGGTTGATTATGAGGTATGGTTGCACCTTCTTGAAGTTTTCAAAATAATACGGTAGCACCTTTCAAAACGATACGGTTGCACCTTATACAAACCTAAAAATTTTACCCTTCGTCGGATAAATAATACGGTGGCACGTGCCACCGTAGCCACCATACTAAATCCGTCCATGATGCTCGATTCAGTATAATCATGTATGTGTACCAAACGCAACTTAGGAAGTTATTTATTTTTTTTCGTAATTGACCCTTGATTGGCCAATAACTTTTAGTAAAATGCCATTGATTTCTATAATATTATACAAGATTGTCATAATATTTTTCAATCGTTGATTAAATGAAGTGGAAAGATTAGATTTATTATTATGTATTTTGACTTTATTTTCGTTTGAAATTTCTTCTATTTTAATATTATAATTACTAACATAAATTTGAAATAAAAAAAAATTGTTAGAAAATTAGATATAATTTTCCTTGGAAATTTTACATTTAATTTCTTTATTTAAAAAAAAATACTGAAGATGTTGTATTTATCGAATATGTTTTTGCTTAAGAACGAAAACTATACACTTCTGTAGAGAAAACAGAGGAAAAGTTCAAAAAAACCTAATAGACTTTAGTGTTTGGAGTGATTAAGTCCTTAGAGAATTTTTTGGAACAAATAAGTCCTTAGACATTTCAAAACACACTAAATAAATCCTTGGACTTTTTGAAACCTGTTAAATACATCTTTATTACTTAAAAATGTAACTTGCAACCTACATAATAGATAAAACTATAAATTAAAAAAAAAAAAAAAAGATGTTACCTACTTTATCCCCCTACTGATTAAAAAATGGAAAAATTAACTAAAATAGTCAATCTCATCAATAAAAATCATTTTTTTAAACACTTTTCAAAATATCTTTTTAAAATAGTCTAAGTTTATACATAATTTTTTTTGTCTTAAGAATTGTTTTTGGTAAAAAATAATAATAAAAAAATAGAAAACATATTTATAATTTGTTATTTAATTTACTTTATATCTTCTACTTTTTTAATTTTGGTTAACCTTTTATTATATTAACACACATAAATTATATATTAACTAAAATACATAAAAAAGAATATGTTCTTTTTTATATTACATCACTATAATTGTCTCGTCAATGTATTTAAAATGAGTCTAATATTGAATTTTTTGGATTTAATCTCATATTATTAAATATCATAAATACGTACGAATTATATTTAATATTTACATTTTCTATTATTTTAGGGTTATTTATTTAATAATATAAGATTAATCTGTAACTATAAGTATTAAAAATAGTTCGTACGTATTTATGATATTGAATAATATAAGATTAAATTCAAAAAACAATATTGAGTTCATTTTAAACATATTGACCAAACGATTATAATGATATAATTTGTAAAAAAAGATACCAATTTTTTTTATATATTTTACTTAATATACGATTATATGTGTTAACATAATAAAAATGTAAAATAAAAAAGTAATGCATATAAAATAGGGAAATTAATTAAAATGACCGTATTTCAATATCGTATTACCAAAATGCCCTAAATCTCTTTTGTTTTACTGAAATACCCTTTTTGGCCGGGATGTAGGGCCGGGATGAGACCCATCCCGGGGTTGTTAAATTTTTTGAGAAATAGAGGGGTTACCCCGGGATTTAGAGAGATATCCCGGGGTTGAAGGTGAAAATTTTAAATTAATTTATATCCCGGCCCTATGTCCCGGGGTGAAATTTTTGATTCGATATTTTAATATATATATTTACATTTTATACCCCTATAATTATTTAATTAATTACTTTATATCTTTTACTTTTCTATTTTTCATTTTATATTTTTATCATATTAACACATATAATCGTGTTGGGTCATCTGAAGATTTGAAGATGACCTCCTGATCTTCCATCTTATATCATCCTACTTAAAATATGTTTAAGGTTCTTTTAGCAGCTTGGTTTCTATACAAATGTTCGGTGAAGTCGAAGATCAGCCGAAGAAGACAAAGAAGGAGTACATCTCTCAAAGCGGATTGAAGATAGTCTCCTCAGCCTAAAGCCAAGCATGCCCAAGTTATCAACACCATCAGCCAGGATGGTGTCAATCACATGTCTCTCAGGAGTATGAAGGTGTCCTCACATCTTCAGGAGTGGAAGACCTCTCAGGTCTTCGGCAGCCGATGATCTCATCTCTCCTTAGAGTATGAAGGTGTTCTCACATCTTCAAGGAGCAGCCGAAGATTTCTCAAGTCTTCGGTAGCCAATAATCTCTCCTTAGAGTATGAAGGTGTTCTCACATCTTCAGGAGCCGAAGATCTTTCAAGTCTTCGGCAGTCTATGCTTAAGGATTTCTTTCAAACACATTATACTTTTCTGACAAAGTATACTGTGATATCTTGCATTGACGTGGACCTCATCTGGAGATCAGATCAAGTAAGTTTTGTCTACTACACAATTTTAAGGAAAGGTCTCTACCATCCTTCTGCAGGTCAACACCTCAAGCCAAAACACCTCAAGACAAAAGGTACACCCTGTACCTTGCTGAAGACCTGTGTCCATCCTTTGCTCAACAGGTGTCCCATGCATTTAATGCATGAGGCACTATAAATATGAAGGATGGTTCATCATTCAAGATCACCAGCTCTCAAGCATTCAAGCTCTCTAAGTGCACTGGCATTCTATCTCTAAGAAGTTCTTATTGTTTTCTAAGTGTTTTACAATTGTTCTTCATTTCTCTTAGTGTAAGATTGTTTGAATAGATTTCATCTATTCTCTTCCGCAACAATCAAAAGTTTTCTATGTGTAATTCTTGATTTCAAATCAATAAGAATTAAAGTAAGTGAAAAACTGTGTGTATTGTATTCAACCCCCCTTCTACAATACTTTTCTTCTTTACTAACTGCTATTTGGGACCAACAAGTGGTATCAGAGCGGTTTAGTTTAACTCAATAAACTAGATCCGTGATGGCAGCCTCTTCTTCTTCTTTAAAAAATGATTCTTCTCAAAACTTCAATGCTGTTTCATACGACAATGGCTCTATAGCCAAACCACCAAGGTTTAACCCCAATAACTTTTTCTTGTGGAAAAGTCGTATGATACTCTTCCTAGAAGGAGTTGACAGCAGATATCCAACTATTTTACGTGAAGGTCCCTTTATGCCTAGAGTTTGGGACCGATATAATGCAGACAAGGGAAAAGCTGATGAGGACTCTTATGAAGAAGAAAGGACTCCAGCTACTGGGAGATACATTCTAAAGGACCCCAGTAAATACAATGATGAAGACAGACGTCTTATAGCTCTTGATACTAAAGTCAGAGCCATCATTGCCCTCTCTCTGCCTGATGAGGTCTATCATTCTCTCGTTAATCTTTCTACTGCAAAAGAAATGTGGTCCACTCTGTGTGTTCTTTATGAAGGTACGTCTGAGGTGAAAAAGAGCAAAAAGATTGCCCTTGTAAGAAAGTATGAACTCTTCTCTCATGAGAAGGGTGAGTCTCTCTCAGACTACTACAATCGCTTTAACAGTCTTCTCAATGATCTTAAACTTGTGGGTCGCATATATGACAATGAGGAAGTCTTGTGCAAGTTCATGGACTGTCTTCCTGAGTTTTGGGAAAACATCTGTACTTGTATCAAGTCTACCAAGGATCTTGACTCTATGCCTCTCACTGCCTTGTATGGCACCCTCTTCAACTATGAGCAGTCTAAACTGCTTAGGAAGTCATTCACAAAAGACATCAAAGGCTCTTCTCTAGCCCTTGTCGGTGAATCTTCCAAAAGTACTGTGTGTGTCCCTAGGATCACCTATCCTTCTGACTCTGACAACGATAGTCAAGAGGACCCCAATGACCCTTCAGAAGCCTACCTCAGTGAGGCTGATGATGAAGGAGAGGAGACCTCTGTGACTCAGCTGTCAGATGGTGTTGCCATGCTGGCTGTCTTTTCTAAAGACAAACCTCACTTCCCTTCTAGAAAACCCAGGTTTTCTAGAAAACCCTCCTCTACCTTTTCAAAAAATGTTTCCTCTGACAAATCAAATGAGGAATGTTACAGGTGTGGGAGGAAGGGACACTTTGCTTCTGAATGCAGAAGCAGGTCCTCTGATAAGTCTAGACTGCCCTCCTCCAACCGTACATCCTCTAGGTTTGTCAGAACCAAGTCTGATTCTCTTCAACCCTTTTTTCAAAAATCAAAAACTTCTGCTCCTTCAAACTCTGACCGTGCTGAAAAGTACAAGGCCAAATACAAGAGAGAGAAGGAAAGGAATGCTCTTCTAGCCAACAAAGGAAAAGGTCTTCTTGCCGAATCTCATGATTGGGCAGATGAACCAACTTCCGAAAGTGATAAGGAAATGGCCAATCTCTGCTTTATGGCTAAAATAGATGATGCTGATGATGGTGAAACTTCTTCCACCTCCATGGCTCTTGTGTCTGCTGAGTGCTCTACCTCATCCACTCAGGTACATCCATTTTTCTCTCTCTCTGATGCTGAGAAAATTGAAGCCTTTGACTCTTTGACCATTGACTTCTATGAAGCCAAGGATGCAAAGAAAAAGGCAAATGCTCAGATAAAATCTCTTTCTTCTCAACTGCAAATCTGTCTTTCTCAACTAAAACACTTTGATAAAATCAAGGCTGAGCTTGAAGATTTGAAAACTATAAATTTTACTCTTGTTAAAGAGAAAAATAAACTTCTTAAAAAGTTTAAAAAGGAGCAAGAAACTGTGAAAAAGTGGACAAGCTCGTCCAAAAATTTAGAAATGATTTTTCAGGATCAAATATCCTGTGATGACAAGTCTGGACTAGGCTTCGGAAAATATGACCTTGAACCTCCTTCTGACACTCATGCTCCTTTCTCTCTTCCCTCATTCTATGAATCCTCTGAAGAGAACTATGACAACTCTGAACCTTTGGACTCTTCTGATCCCTCTAAAGATCTCAAATTTGGAATGTTCATCAAAGCTAAGAGCATTGATTCACCCAATGAGAGTGAGGAAACCCAAGACTCAAATGACCCTTCTAAACCAATTATTGAGTCTATGTGTTCCTTAAAAATAAACGAGTCTTCCTCTTCTGAACCCAAACCTTCCCTTCCTAAGCCTTCTTCAAACAAAATCCCTTTCTCCAAAAAGGGAAAATCTGTTGCCAATCTTCCTCCCCAAAAGAAACTTCCCAAGAAAAACTCAAAGAAACCATCTTCTCTTCCAATCCCCAGAGCTGTGATGTTAAATAAGCTAAACTCCAAGACACCCTTTTCTATTCCTTCAACTGACTCTGGCAAAGGTATCTTGGGTCCTAAGCCTCTTGACTATCCTCTAACCTCTAAGGCCATGAAAGTCAATGTGACCAGTCATCACAAGGAATCTGGTCAAAGCTCCAAAAAGGTTTTTACATATAGAAAATGTTATAACTGTGGTAATACCTCTCACCTTGCTAAGAATTGTCCTCTGGAGAGAATTGATAAAAATGCTTCCAAGGATACTTCTTCTCCTTCTAACTCAAAAGGACCCATCTCCAAATGGGTACCAAAGAACTGATTTTCTTGTGATTGCAGGGTCTAGGGCACCAATAAATCTGGTATCTCGACAGCGGGTGCTCAAGACATATGACCGGCAACAAATCTCTCCTTGTTGACTTCGTGCCTACCAAAGGTCCTTCTGTCACCTTTGGTGATAACTCTAAAGGAAGGACTAAAGGTTATGGAACACTCTCAAATGGTTCCATCACCTTTAATAAAGTAGCTTATGTTGAAGGCTTGATGCACAATCTCCTAAGCATAAGCCAACTGTGTGATCTGGGGTACAAGGTGATGTTTGAATTATCTTCATGCATCATTTTCAACGAAAAGATGGAAACTGTACTCTCTGGCTACCGGAAGGAAAATGTCTATGTCATAGACATGGGACATAGCTCATCCTTCGGAACAAACATCTGTTTTGTCTCTGAAAACTCTGCCAAAAGATGTTGGCTTTGGCACAAGCGTCTCTCTCACCTCAACTTCAAGACTTTGAATGTCCTTTCAAACCAGGAGCTCGTTACGGGCATGCCAAAGTTATCCTTTGTGAAAGAAAAGCTGTGTGCTGCATGTGAGAAAGGGAAACTCACAAAATCTTCCTTCAAGTCCAAGCAATGCTTCTCCATCACTCAGCCTCTTCAGATGCTCCACATGGATCTGTGTGGACCAGTCAGTACTCCAAGCCTTGGTGGTAGAAGGTACATTCTGGTTATTATTGATGAATTCACTCGTTACACTTGGGTATTTTTTCTCAGGTATAAAAGTGACACTACTGAAGAAATCATAAAGTTCATCAAAAAGTCTGAAGTGTTGAATGGGCAGCTGGTAAGATCTGTAAGAAGTGACAACGGAACAGAATTCAAGAACAGTATGTTGAACGACTTTTTCAATGAAAAAGGCATCTCTCAGAACTTTTCTGCCGTCAGAACTCCGCAACAGAACGGTGTAGTGGAGAGAAAGAACAGAACGCTATGTGAAGCTGCACGATCCATGTTGAGTGAATCTCACCTCCCTACCTACTTTTGGGCCGAAGCAATCAACACTGCATGCTTTACCCAAAATAGGTCCATCATTGTGAAAAGACACAATAAGACTCCTTATGAAGTCTTTTATGGTAGAAAACCCAACATTGGTTTTCTTCATGTCTTTGGGTGTGTCTGCTACATTCTCAATGATAGAGAAAATTTGGGAAAATTTGATCCCAAAGCTGACGAAGGAATCTTCGTGGGATATTCTCTCACTTCCAAAACTTTCAGAGTCTACAACCTCCGAAGGAAGTGTATTGATGAATCCATCCATGTCAAGTTTGATGACCTCAAGATATCATCACTCTCTTGTGATGATGAAGAATTGAACAGATGGATATCCTCCTGCGTTGATGATGGTCCTCTTCCAACATCATCAGACATTTCCTACACAGTTCCCACTTCTCTCTACCAAATAAATGAACCCTCTACATCTCACAACCCCTCCTCTCATCAAGAGGATGATCCTCAGCCTACCCAACCTCAACATACACTCCAAATCATCTCAGTCTCTCCATCTGACATCCACTCCTCACCTATACAAGCCGATCTTTCATCCATCTCTCCTCAAAATTTCCCTTCCAGCTCTCCTCTACAAATCTCTTACCCTCCTCCTTTACCTCCTGCCCTCAAGTGGACAAAAGATCACCCCATTGATCAAATCATTGGTGATCAACAGGCTGGTGTACAGACTCGAAGAGGTGTTGGTAACATTTGTCTCTATGTTAACTTCCTTTCTCTCATTGAACCAAAGAAAGTTGACGAAGCTCTAGCTGATCCATGTTGGATCACTGCCATGCAAGAAGAACTTTCTCAGTTCGAAAGGAACAAAGTCTGGAGATTGGTTCCTCGTCCTTCCAGAAAAACCATCATAGGAACCAAGTGGGTCTTTCGGAACAAAATGGATGAAGAAGGCACGGTGATCAGAAACAAGGCCCGACTGGTTGCACAAGGATATAGGCAAGAGGAAGGAATTGACTATGATGAAACATTTGCTCCAGTTTCCAGACTTGAAGCCATCAGAATCTTCCTTGCTCATGCTGCCTACAAGAACTTCAGAGTCTTCCAGATGGATGTCAAGAGTGCCTTTCTGAATGGGGAGCTAGCTGAAGAAGTCTATGTGAAACAGCCCCCTGGCTTTGAAGATCCAGTCCATCCTGACTATGTGTACAGGTTAGACAAAGCTCTCTATGGTCTAAAGCAGGCTCCCCGTGCCTGGTATGACACTCTTGCTGACTTTCTCCTGAAAAACAAGTATACAAGAGGTAAAATTGACAACACTTTGTTCATCAAGCAAACCTCAGGAAATCTTGTTCTTGTTCAAATCTATGTGGATGATATCATTTTTGGTGCCACTGATGAGTCACTGTGTGATGAGTTTGCCTCTCTCATGAAAAGCCAATATGAGATGAGTATGATGGGGGAGCTTACCTTTTTCTTAGGACTTCAAGTTAAACAATCTTCAGATGGAATCTTTATAAATCAAAGTAAATATATTCGTGACCTTCTGAAGAAGTTCAATTTTGAAAACTCCTCCCCCATGAAAACTCCCATGGCACCACCTTTGAAACTCCATGCTGATCCTGATGGTGTATCTGTGGATATCACCAGCTACCGAGGCATGATCGGCTCTCTTCTTTATCTTACTGCGAGTAGACCAGACATTATGTTTGCTACTTGCCTGTGTGCGCGTTACCAAGCCAATCCGAAGGAATCTCACTTGGCTGCGGTTAAACGCATTTTTCGGTATCTGAAAGGTACCATGAATCTGGGTCTTTGGTATCCCAAAGACTCAGGTTTTGATCTAATGGGGTATTCAGATTCTGATTTTGCAGGCTCTAAGATTGATAGGAAGAGCACCACTGGCAGCTGTCAACTCCTTGGTGGCAAGCTTGTTAGTTGGTCTAGCAAGAAGCAGAACTCAGTCTCCACCTCTACTGCTGAGGCTGAGTATGTAGCTGCTGGAAGTTGTTGTGCTCAAATCCTCTGGATGAAGAACCAACTTAGAGACTACAATCAGCTGTACTCTCACATCCCGATTCTGTGTGACAACTCAAGTGCGATAGCCATCGCAAACAATCCGGTGCTACACTCTCGTTCCAAGCACATCGACATCCGGTATCATTTCATCCGGGATCACATCTCCAAAGGTGATGTCGAACTACATTTCATCCCCACCGACCTCCAACTGGCAGATCTCTTCACCAAGCCTCTTGACGAAGCTCGGTTCAAGTTCCTCATCGGAGAACTCGGTATGTTAAATGTCGATTTTTAATTCAAAAAAAAATGAGAAATAGAAAAGAAATCAAAAAAAAAAATTGAGAGAAAGAAAAGAAATTAAAAAAAAAACAAAAAAAAATTGAGAGAAAGAAAAGAAATTAAAAAAAATCTCTCTTTCTCTCTCCCTCTACTCTCTCCCTCTCCCCTAGCCGATCCCCTCTCCCTCCTCCCTCCCCTCTCCCTAGCCGAACTACCCCCCCTCCCTCCCTCCCTCTCCCTCTTCGGCCCCTCTCCCTTCGGCTCTCCCTCTCCCCTAGCCAATCCCCTCTCCCTCCTCCCTCCCCTCTCCCTAGCCGAACTACCCCCCCTCCCTCCCTCCCTCTCCCTCTTCGGCCCCTCTCCCTTCGGCTCTCTCTCTCCCCTAGCCGATCCCCTCTCCCTCTTTGGCCCCTCTCCCTTCGGCTCTCTCTCTCCCCTAGCCGATCCCCTCTCCCTCCTCTCTCCCTAGCCGAACTACCCCCCCCTCCCTCCCTCCCCTCTCCCTTCGGCTCTCTCCCCTCCCTCCCTCCATCCCTCTCTTTGGCTAGCCCACAACCGAAACCCCCCTCTCCCTATCCCTCTTTCGGTTTCCCTATCTCACCCATCTCCTCACCCACCGAATTCTCTCTCTCTCCTTCGGCTCCCTCTCTCTCGGCTCCTCTCCTCTCTTCGGCTCTCTCACTCCCTCTTTCACCCATATAACTCCCTAGCCAAAAAACCCCCAAACGCCTAACCCTCTAGCCGAACTCACCCCCTCAACCGAACACCCCCCCCTTAGCCGAAACCTACTCCCCCCCCCCCCCCACTCCCCTCTTTTCGGCTAGCACCCCCTCCTCCTCTCTCCTTTACCTAGCCGAACCAAACACCCTCCTCTCTTCTCTCTTCGGCTATCTCTCTCTCACCCTCTCTTTTTTCGGCCCCCACCAAACAAACCGAATCCCCCTTATTCCCCCTACCGAAATTCAAACCCCCACCCCCACTCCAAATTTTTTTTTCGGCTAACACCCCTTCCCCCTAGCCGAAACCCAACTACCCCCACCCCATTTTTCGGCCGAACCCCATCCCCAACCCACCTCCCTTTTGCTTTGACTTTTTCCTACCCCCTAACCTACTCCCTTTTTACCCTTTCCTTTTTCTTTCCCTTTTCCAAGACTCCCCTCCCATCCCATCCCTCCTTACACCACCTACTATCTCCTATCTTTCCCCTTCTTCCTTCCATATCTCCTTTTTTTTCTTACACTTCTCTCCTTTCCCAATACATCTCCTCCTACTCTCTATCACCTTTTCCATCCTTACCATCCTTACACATCTCTCCCTATTATCTTCTCCCTACTTAGCCTACCTATTTCAAATCCCTTCCATTTCTATTTCCCTCCTATTTTCACTATAAATACCACCCTTCCTCCTTCAATTTTTTCACCACCACCACAACAAACACCCATCTCCTCTTTCTCTCACTCATCATCTTTCTTTCTCCTTCTATATTTTTCATGGCTTCCTCCTCCTCCCCCAACCTTGTCAAGAAAAATATGTTCACTTCCCCCACCTCTCATTCGGATCTAATTTTCAACCCATGCAATCATGTTGCACGGTTGGAACGTGATCCCAAGCATAGTGAGTTTGACCCGATTGCTTCCTTCCTCATGAAGTCTCCTCTTCACTATGCCTTGACATACAATCCACCAAAAATAAGCAAATTGCTCATTGGCAATTTTTGGCTTACTTGTATTTATGACGCTACATCCGAGAAAGTGTCGGCTTCCATCCTCTCCAATCCCGCCTCGCCGGATCTCTCTTTCGGGGTTGAGGATGTTCGTTCGGCACTTCATCTTCCTACCTACTCCCCCTATGAGAAATTCCCTCTTGGAAATGAGCATGAGGAAGTTGTTGCGGCTCTGAACTACATCCGTGGTGAACATGACAGAAGTCCAGGCACATTGCTTCGCAAAAACATGGGAGGTATCTGGAATTTCTTCTTCTCTCATGTTATTTTATGTCTTAGCAAGAAAACTACTGGACATGATCAATCTCCCTCTTCCATCACCCAACTGGCTCATGCTCTTATCTTTCAAAGAAAGATTGATTTTGCGCGGTATTTCTTCCGTGAATTAGTCAGTGTCATCACCCCTCACAAACGGCCCCATGTCGCTTTTCCTCGGTTTATATGGCTCATTATTTATCATAAATTTGCTACTGCCATTGATGCCTCTCATAGCATCACTTTTGACTACAAGGCGCCGATTATGACCAAACCCCTTCTTCATAAGGGGCCTTTGGCAACTGACAACCCTCTGCTCCCAGGTATGGTCTCTTTCCTTACTTCTCCCAATCTACAGTGGGGAGATGCCAAGGACACTCTAGTGTCCAAAGGTCCCTCCTCTGTAGTGGACCCTTCCCCCTCACCTTTTGTGATGTCGGCTAGCACTATCTCATCCTCAGCTACCGACACCGCCGCACCTGCCCCAAGGGCCATACCACTGAAAGGACCTTCGGTGGTTACCCAGGCCTCACCCACCACCTCAAAGCGGCGGCACTCTACCTCTTCCCCTCCCTCTTCTCCCAAAAGAACGAGGAAGGTTTCTAGGGCCATCCCACATACTCCATCCTCCGATTCTTCACAATCGATGGATGTTGATATTTTCCCATCCGGGCCCGGGGATTCCGACATACCCACTGCCACCACCTTTGTATCCTCACAAAAGGATGCAACTGTAATATTTGGGGACCCTCAACTTCCCTCTTCCACTCTCTCCTTGGTGGATGAGGATGACTTGGTCTTCTCCCCGGACCAAGGATCTGCCTTCTCACTGCACGGCCTATCACCCGACCAATTTTTGGTCGATGCTTATGCACCGCCCGGTGAAACACGGGTCTTACCAAAGGCCAGTGTGGAGGGTATTTCACAATTTTTGGCTTATTTGCAACAGGGAAACGAGCAGGTGTCACCTTCCCCGATTCCTTCTACCTCTACTGTGCGGGACACTCCTACCTCTGCTCCCATCATTCCCCCAGAAGTTCTGGCCGATATTCAGGAAGCCAACCGACAGCACCGCCTCATTGGTGCTCAGTTTCGTGAACAACAGACAATTCTGGGCTCTCTTGTCAAAGTCACTTGTGACAAACTGTTATCTCTTGAGACCTCCAATCAGCACCTCACTGCCTTGGTCACTACTCTTCAAGCAGCCTCTAGTGCTCGTGATGAGGAGGTTCGTCGGCTTCAAGCGGCTTCGGAGTCTCATCGGGCCATCACTACTCAAATTCTTGAGTCCTTGCAGTTTCTTCATCAAAAGGTTGATTCTGTGTTGGTTGCTCCCCCGTCCGCCGCTGAGGGGGAGAAAGAGACGGTTCCCATTCCTTCAGACAACGGCTGTCAGGGTCCCACTCCCATCACCAATGCTCCAACTGAGGGGGAGCATTCTAGACAAAGCAGAGACAAAGGAAAGAGCAAGCTATCTCCAGATGAAGAGGCCCTTTTATCTCAGCAACAAAAGTCTGCTTCTCTAAAGGCTTTTGTTTCTGAAGCTGATAGGCTCAAACTTCAACCACCAAACAAAATCACCTCTGACTTTGGCCTTTCTAAAGCTAAGCTTGATTCTCATGACATCCCTTGGTACCGAAAGACTTTAATGGAAAGAAAGTTGAAGTCTAAAATTGTTGAAATAAAGCTTGGCACCACCAAATGCTCAGATGAGGTTTGTATGTTAATCATTAGAGAAGACAAAAGTCATCACTCCACCAAATTCAGCGATCTTGAAGACTATGGACTATCTGAATGGTACGAACTCTCTGAACTCTTATCTAAATCTCTTAGTAGGCACAAAGTTTTGGCCAAGAAGACCATCAATCGTCTTCTTGAAAAAAAATGAAAGACATTGCAAAAGATTATAAGCATTCTCCTGAAGAAGAAGCTCAGGTTCAATGTCTCAAAAAGATGTGTCTCTCCTCCTCTCCACAACTCTCCTCTTCTGTCACACAAAACCTCTTCAAGGACATGGTTGGCAAGGGAATGATTCCTGATATAAAGAATCTAAATCTGAAGACTCCAGGTGGTCCGTGTTCGACCCTTATCTCAGGCACTACTGGTACTGTAGTGTTTAGGCCAACCAAAGGAGTCTTTTTCCTTAATGAAAAGGAAACTCCCATGTTCTTCAGACATAAGGAGATCCCCATTGCTGACACCAAATTTCTGGTTGCTATCCTATCCCTTATCCCCCTAAGTTCTGAAGGCTCTCTCCTTCGTCGGGATATTCTTGCTGAGCTCCACAAAAGACAGAAGAAAGAATGAGGTTCTTCTCTAAATCTTTTTATCTTTCTAATGTACTTGTAACCGTTGTTTTGCTAAGTGTTATTTAATACAAGTGCATTTCCTTTTTTTTAGTTTGTACAAATATACTTCATTCTTTTATTCTTTTGTAAATGTCGGATATTCTTATAAATCGTTATACAAAAAAAAAATCTATGTGAAAAGAACCCAAAAAGAGTAAATACGGGTCAAAATGAATTTATTCAGTACACTCTTTGTTCTATTCTTTAGTATGGATGTCATCCTCAAATAGGGGGAGATTGTTGGGTCATCTGAAGATTTGAAGATGACCTCCTGATCTTCCATCTTATATCATCCTACTTAGAATATGTTTAAGGTTCTTTTAGCAGCTTGGTTTCTATACAAATGTTCGGTGAAGTCGAAGATCAGCCGAAGAAGACAAAGAAGGAGTACATCTCTCAAAGCGGATTGAAGATAGTCTCCTCAGCCTAAAGCCAAGCATGCCCAAGTTATCAACACCATCAGCCAGGATGGTGTCAATCACATGTCTCTCAGGAGTATGAAGGTGTCCTCACATCTTCAGGAGTGGAAGACCTCTCAGGTCTTCGGCAGCCGATGATCTCATCTCTCCTTAGAGTATGAAGGTGTTCTCACATCTTCAAGGAGCAGCCGAAGATTTCTCAAGTCTTCGGTAGCCAATAATCTCTCCTTAGAGTATGAAGGTGTTCTCACATCTTCAGGAGCCGAAGATCTTTCAAGTCTTCGGCAGTCTATGCTTAAGGATTTCTTTCAAACACATTATACTTTTCTGACAAAGTATATTATGATATTTTGCATTGACGTGGACCTCATCTGGAGATCAGATCAAGTAAGTTTTGTCTACTACACAATTTTAAGGAAAGGTCTCTACCATCCTTCTGCAGGTCAACACCTCAAGCCAAAACACCTCAAGACAAAAGGTACACCCTGTACCTTGCTGAAGACCTGTGTCCATCCTTTGCTCAACAGGTGTCCCATGCATTTAATGCATGAGGCACTATAAATATGAAGGATGGTTCATCATTCAAGATCACCAGCTCTCAAGCATTCAAGCTCTCTAAGTGCACTGACATTCTATCTCTAAGAAGTTCTTATTGTTTTCTAAGTGTTTTACAATTGTTCTTCATTTCTCTTAGTGTAAGATTGTTTGAATAGATTTCATCTATTCTCTTCCGCAACAATCAAAAGTTTTCTATGTGTAATTCTTGATTTCAAATCACTAAAGAATTAAAGTAAGTGAAAAACTGTGTGTATTGTATTCAACCCCCCTTCTACAATACTTTTCTTCTTTACTAACTGCTATTTGGGACCAACAAATCGTATATTAACTAAAATGCGTTAAAAAGATACGTTTTAATTTTAACAAGTTACACCATTATAACCGTCTCTTCGATATCTTCGAAATGAGTCCAATATTGAATATTTTTGGATTTAATTATTTATTATATATTATATCTGGTTTAGTTTTAATATTATTATTATTGTAAAAACTTTTAAGAATTATCAATTATACAGAGACGACAATTTCAATATATTTATTTTTAAAATGAGGTAATTTGAATTTGAATTTTATTATATATTATATTTGGTTTAGCTTTAATATCATTATTATTATAAAAACTTTTAAGAATTATCGATTATACAGAAACGACAATTTCAATACATTTATTTTTAAAATGATATTATTTGTTAGTTTTACCTTATTTGTTAGTTTTACATGAATATCATTAAACCACTACCAAAAATCATGTAAAACTAACAAATAAGGTGGGACTCCCATTAAGCATATTAAGATGCTAACAAACATGTCTTAAATTTGGGCAATTATTTCATCTTATGTTTTTACCTGATTTTTTTTTACCACTGACCCATTAAACATAAAAATAAAATTCAAATATCCTCATATTAAAAATAAATGTATTGAAATTGTCGTCTCTGTATAATCGATAATTCTTAAAAGTTTTTATAATAATAATGATATTAAAACTAAACCAATGACACCCCCCTAGGAACTACACATGATAAAGGCATTTTAGAGATGACTAAACGACTGAGGAAAGTGGAGGGGTTCAAGTCGTCTCCTACAGGATTCGAACTTGAACCTGTTGTGTGTTTGAGCAAAGTTGCTCTGACCCTTTATCAACCGAGCTACACGTCCGAAGGCACCCAAAGGAGTATTGATTATGAACGATTCGTTGTGTTATACATAAAAATGTTTTATTATTTTCATACAATTATCATCTTTTTTTCATAACTCAAAGATGCTTAACATAAGTGCAAATCGCCTAAAATATTAACTCACTTCATGTAATTTCTATTTTAGCTAATTCATGTTCCTTGCCCTAAAACCAATTTGTTCCTACCTAACGTTGTGTTCCCAAGTTCTTTTTTACGAAGAAAAGGAATAAAAAGGGTAGGAAAATAGGGGAGAAAGAAAAAAAAATCTTGTGTTCTCGATTTTTTTTAAGGAAATGAAAGAAAAAATGAAAAACAAACAAGATTCGGGACTAATGGTTACTGTTTCGAAGACAAAACAAACAACCGAATGGATCACCACGGAAGGAAGATCGTCGAGGTTAGTGTGTCTCAGCGTAGATCAGAGGATGGTTTTGTTGGGTTTCGATGTGAAGAAGGATCGAGATGCAGGTGATGATGATAAGAGTGCCTTTCCTCAAGTCCCTATGATGCGGAGTTGCTGTTTTCGGAAAAGAATCGAGACTAGTGGTCGTGTATTATCCGTAGTGATCGCAATCAATCATCCAATCTGAGATCGGATTAAAAAGTGGTGGGAGAGAGCTGTGCGTTTTGCTAAGAGGGCTATTTGAGGTAATGTTCAGACTAGATGATTCTCGCGATTTTTCCTGTGCGTGGATCAGAGGCAGCAGCGTGTAGGGAAGGTTTGTAGCTTCTGCCCAGGTAATTTGGTGTCCTGCTTCATGTTTGAGATGGTGCAGATTGTGACTGATAGTGGGATGTTCGTGGGTAAAGCTTTTCAATTGGGACAGAGCTTTGGTTTGGCGTTTATCGGCTGTTAAAGTGTGTCTCAGAGCTGCAGCTAGACTCTGCAAAGAGCAGCCTCGAGCCTCTGTTACGAGGGGTACTCGGTTGTCGTTTTGGGGACGGTTGGAGTTTGTATGACCGGGTTTATTAGGGGCTGGAGTTGTGTTGTCTTTCCCCATTCGGTTTATTGTTAGTCTCTGTGTTTGCGATAGTTTGCGTCTCGCAAACTCTCTATCGTTGTGTTTTTTGATATCATTTGGTGTTGTTTTGTTTCGGTTCTGGGTGGCGACTTGTTTCGGTGTTGCTCCCATTGTAAAACTTTGTTGTTTGAAGTTGTTGGTTATAAAATTACGTTGCCGTTCAAAAAAAAATGAAAAAAAATAAATAAATAAGTTTACTTCCAAACTTTTCTCTCAAAAGTGGGAGAAAAGGAAGGAAAGAATTTATAATAATTACAAACATTTATAAAAAAGTAAACATCTATCCATTAATTACATTATAACCGTTCAAGAATATGAAATTTTAATTTCTTTAATTCATTTCCCTTCACACTCAATAACACAAATTAAAAAAAAAATCATTTATTTCCTATCAAAATATGAGAATACATCGTAAAAGCAATTTATTTCTATTTTCACAACTTTTAGGGGGCATTCGGTTTAGATAGAATGGTTTTGAGTGATTTAGATTTTATGGAAAGATTTAGAATCAGTTCTGGGGGTGTTTGGTTCGCGGAATTGGATGGAATTCAATGGAATTGGAATGTCCAAATCCATTGACCAAATTCCAAAGTCTTGTTTGGTTCACATAATTAAAACTAAGGAATCCTGCGGATTCCATCAAATTCCTTCAAACACGGATTTCACAATTCCACGGGGTATTCTATGAAATTCATTTTCTTTCCAACAGATTCCAATTCCAATTTCAATTCCATCCAACCAAACGCGACCAAAATGCGTGGTCAAATTCCAATTCCAATTCATTCAAAGTCAAATTCCTTGATGAATTCCAATTTTATCGAATTCCATTCCACGAACCAAACGCCACCAGAGGGATTTGGATTTGGAATCTTTCATTTATTTGATTCATATGATTTAGAATGGAATTGAATTACATTTTTATATATAATTTATAAAAACAAATTATAAATAATTAAATTACCTTTTTTATTAATTGATTATTGTAAAATAAATGTTTTCACACATATTTTAAAACATTATTACACACAAATATTACAACATTACAGAAAATACCAACAACCCTCACTAAATCGCATGTTTGTTGGATTTCAAATACAATAATCCTTCAGACCAAAAATAAAATTGAAATGAAATTGAATTTCAAATCCCTTCTCAATATTATAAATTAAATGGGGATTTATTGTTTTTTTATGTGTTTGTGATTGGTTGATTTATGTGTGAATGATTATAAAAAATATTTGAAAATTGATATTTATTTAAAATTTAATTTCGTTAAAAATCGTTGTCAACGTCCATATAGATATTGACGTAGCAAAATATATTATTTTGTATAGAAGTAAAACTGTTATTTGAGAATATATGAAATGAAAATTAAATAAAAAATATATTATTATTTTATACAATTTGTTATTTTAAACAAGTAGAGCATCTTTAACCAAGCACCAAATTCAAAATTTTGCAACATTTTAGCATTATGTTTTTTCAACCCAAGATCAGATCTTGCACTATTTTGATGTTAGTGAATAGTATAACATTAAATTTGATACTTTTTTGGAACGATGTTTCAGGTTATGAACAGACTATTCACATCAAATTGTGACTGTAAGAAATCAGCCTTGAGTGGTCACGATTGTTATGGACACTTGAAATCGAGCCCAAGGCAGATGGGACCACTTCTTGGTCTTCAAACCCCTCAGTCATTACGAACGCCCCTGATCAGTGCAAAGAGATGCGTCTATTTATCTCCATCACCAACCAACTTGTCATCGGACTTTTATTTTCCACAAGGACCATGATTGAAAATTACTTATTCGTCTTTCTCTGAGTGAAACATTGTTCTATTATTCATTGACACCAATTTGATGTTGAAATATTTTTACTACAAAATGGTTTCTTAAATTTTATTTTGTGTAGTTGTATTTATTTATTTGTAGTTAAATGATAAATTCGTTACAACATTTGTTAATATTATTTTATAAATTATATTATATTAATTTATAATACATTGTGATCATGGCTATATTTTACACTCATTTACAAAGTTAATAATTTCAAACAAAATAACATATTTAAACATACTACTTACATAAATATATTATAATATGAGAAAATAAAAAATTAAGTAATTGCAAAAATAATTTAAATAACAAAGTAATAGGGAGATGTTCATTTGAGAAATGGTAAATGTATGAGAAATAGAGAAGTAATCATAGTCATTCATCTTGTCAACATTTGCGGCTTTGACCGTGAAGTACCGGATAATTCCTTGTGTGGTCCATAGAAGATAGAAGAATAGTTTAGTAAAATACGCAAGACGAGTTCATATATGAACATATATGATTTATATTTATGAACCTGTATGATTCCTTACGTTCATATTTGAATTAGTTAATTAGTTCACATGAGAATCAGTTAATTAGTTCATATGTGAATCACAAAGGTTCATATATGAATCTGTTAACTAGTTCAACTGATTCACATATGAACCTACAGTTAATTAGTTCATATGTGAATCAGTTAATTAGTTCATATGTGAATTACACTGGTGCACATATGAACTTGTGAATCATATAGATTCATATATGAACTCGTCCCGTGTATTTTGTAAAAATTACGAAACTGTCCTTCTATTTTTGGAATAGCCGCAACTTTTGACCAGTCAAAGCCGCAATATTTGACCAGTCAAATCTGATCTTGACCGTATGAATGACTAGGATTACTTCTCTATTTCTCAAATGAACCTATATAATAACCTAATAAACAAAATCCAAATCTTTCAAGATTATTAAAATATGTATAAATAGTTTATTTTGGTTATAATTTATAAAATCGTTGCAACAAAAAGTATTATAGATGAAATTTGGGAAAAACTAAAATAGAAGCATAAAATAAAAAATCTAAACCACATGGGTTGTAACGTACTGGTTAAGACATTGCGGGATGTGGTGAAATATTCTATTTGTCTAGGGTTCGAATCCAGACGTACACAACAATTGTGGCCACTAAGGGTGCGTTTGGTTTGCAGACTGGGTGGGACAGGACGGGACAAAAATTCACTGTCCCATGTTTGGCGTGACATGGGACAGGACAAAAGTTCACTGTCCCATGTTTGGCGCAACATGGGACAGGGACAAAGACTGGACAGGGTAGGACAAGATGGGACAAAAAGGGGTATTTTCTTGTTCCACCAAAATAGGTGGAACAACATGGGACAAAAATGAGACAGAAACTAAAAATCACCGATTTACCGTCATTTGATATATAATCTTAATATGGTATTAGTCTTAAGGGTCACCAATACCCATCGTTGCTACTACCACCATTGGCGGCCATTAGTAGCCACCGCCAACCACCGTCGACCACCTCTACCTATTTCTCCACCATAACAACCTCCTCCACCGCCTCCACAACCATCGGTCATCGCCACCACCACTACCATCGTCGACCACCTCCACTAACACCAATCACCACCACCTATTGTCACCACCACCATCGACGGCCACCGGTAGCTACCACCAACCATCGACGGCCACTTCCACCTCTTCCTTCACTACTACAACAACTTCCTCCACCACCTCCACAACCACCGCCACCTCCACCTCCACCAATCACCACCACCCATTGCCGCCGCCGTCACCGACGCTCACCGCCAACCACCGTCGCTGGCTGCTACCACTGTCGCTCGCCGCCAACCATCGTTGGTAACCTCCGTCTCTTCCTTCACTACAATAACCTCTATTACCACTGTGCACCCCCACCACCACTACCTCTATTACTATCTTTCACCTTCTTCACAACTATCGTCTTTCACCGGTCACCCATCGTCTTTTATCTTTACTCGTCGCTGCAACTATGCATCCGTCAATTCATTAAGATCTTCCAAATTGAATCAACTATTATATTTTTTTATATGAATCGGATTTTTTCGAACTACCATCAATTATTTCAGATTCTTCATTCAAATTTCCTACTATTGTTTTTGTATGTATTTATATGTATGAAAATTGTGTAAAAAAATTAATAATGTTTTTTAATTAAATTATTTAAAGATATATACTTTATTTGTGTTATTTATAACTATTATATGACATATAAAATTATCAAACAACTTTTAGGGAAGCTTGTCCAGTTCTGTCCTATCCATTCCTAGTCGTACCAAACACAAGACAGCCATTTGTCTTGTCCAGTCCAGTCCTGTCCTAGCCTCTTGTCCTGTCCAGTCCAGTCCTGTCCAGTTCTGTCCTGTCCCGTCCCGTCCAATCTTGTCTGCGTACCAAACGCTACCCAAGGTTTAATCAGGGTTGATGTCTTACAGTCATAATTTGTCATGAGATTAGTCTAGGCATAACCTAGGACACCTTTCCAAAAAAATAAAATAACAAATCTATATAAATTAAGAAAAAAAAATATCATCGGGATGTTTTATTTGGTATTAATAATAGTGTAAGGACTATAGATGAAATACTTTTACACAAAAAATTTATAAAATTGTTGTATAAGAAATGACGCAACCAGCGGAGATAGTCTCGTTACTTTTTTTGAAGATAACTAGAAGCGTATTCGTGCAATGCAGCGAGATACATCACGATTTTAATGTTTCATTTCATTTTTTGTTTTTTTGTCGATTTACTGTACGATTTTGAATGGTTTTGAGAAAGTGATAATGTTTTTTTTATAAATTTGTTTAATTTAGGCTTAATAATATAATGTTTAAAAAAAATAAGTATTTTGTTAGAATTCAATGATTATCTTATATATTTTAATGGCATCTAGAAAAAATAACCAATTACATATTTAATAATATAATTAAAACAAATTTATAGTAATACAATATATTAATTAATAGTGATACATGGAAATGTCTGCATAAAAGGAAGACTCTGCTCATACCAAATTGATGGGTGTTAGAAACCTGCAGTAATAATATGTATCTTGTGCTTTGATCAGGGGCGGAACACGATCATTGTAGTCGCGGGGGCCGAAATATAATATTATAATGTAAAAAGTTTTTTTTTATCTGTTGCTATGATATAATATTAAAATTTAGAAAAAAATTTGGTTAATGTAAGACTAAAACTCATAACCAAAAAATAATACTACAAATTTGTCATGTTTTTGAATTATTATGAACTAATAAAAGGAACCCTTTAGATTAGTAATATAACACTATATACCAACTTAAACATCATCTCTTTGTATTATTTAAAATCTAATTTTTACATTAATAGATGGGAAAGAAAAATGATAAAAATGGCTAAATACAAATTGTTTTTTATGTTATTTAAAAAGTTAATTTTACATCAAATTAATATGTATTAGATGGAAAGAAAAATGATAAAAATGACTAAATACAAATTATTTCTTTATACTATTTAAAAACTATTATATATATATATATATATATATATATATATATATATATATATATATATATTGATATTAATATAATATGTAGTAGAGGAAGAAAAAATAATAAAAACAATGAGGTTCAAAGAGAGTCTTGAACTCACAACCTAAAGGATAGAGGGAACAAACCATAACCAATTAAACTATACAATCTCATGTGTTCCTATAATATGAAATATGCTATTTGAGTTAAAAAGTGGGGGGGGGGGGGGGGGGGGGGGGGGGAGAGGGCTCCGCCACTGGCTTTGATACTTGTAAATTAAGAGATTTTTAAAATCTTGAATAAAATGATGGTATCTTATACCTAATAATTTATATTTAAGAGTTTTTTATCCGTACTTTATAATATAATATAAATTATAATTTTTTTTAACAAATATAATAATTCATAAGTAAACTTCACTTTTAGTCCCTACGATTACATTAAAAATCTGAAATTCTTCTTTGTGCTTAAATAAAAGGATCCACACCAGAGGGCCAATTCAGTCATTTAGTTATAATTTATCAAACACTTGTACATATGCTTTAAAAGGTTGTACAATTCAATTTTTTAAGTAAAAAACATGCAACATAACTAAATTACCCCTCAACTAACAGGGTCCCAGTTACAATGCCCGTTTCAAACTCAAAGGTAAACAATATATACGATTTTTACACTTACTAAAACATAAAAACAATTTCTAAAATTTCGATATAACTACATAAACTAATAGGGTTGTAAACGAATTGAAGGAACACGAACGGAGGTATGTTCGTGTTCGTTCGTTTAATTTAACCGAATAAATGAACAAACACAAACGATAAAAAAAACAAGTTTTTTGTATTCATGTTCGTTTGTTAAGAAAATATATTTGTTTGTGTTTGTTTATGTCTACGAACGAAAACAAATGAAAAAAACAACAACCACCATTACTTATCATTTTGTTTATAAAAAATAACATAACAAATTGAAAAATCGGATAAACTTAGAAGGAATAAAAAAAGAATTCTAAAAATTTAATTTAATTAATGATTTTACATATATATATATATAGTGGAAGGATATTTTGCAACCCTGAAAAAGGTTGCAACTCACATCTTAACCGTCGGATTCATGATCGACGGTTATTTTATTTTTATTTTTCTGTTTTTTTAATTAAAAATATTGGGCTCCATATTTATTGTAACCGCCGATCATGAATCCGACGGTTAAGATGTGGGTTGCAAGGTTTGCAACCTTTTAAAGGGTTGCAAATGAAACAACCCCTATATATATATATAACACAAGTGTAAACGAAAATTAACGAAAATAGATGAAAGAACGTTCGTGAATGTATATTAATAAATGAGACTATTGTTCATATTCGTTTCATTTATTAAATAAACGAACATAAACGAACTTTCTGCCAAACAGTTCGTTGAATATTAAGTTTTTTTTACAACCCTATAAATCAATAATAGAGTTCACACTAATTTCTATATGTCATTTTCGAAAATAATGAGCTTACAATAAATACATAGTTGCTTGTATCCTTCATGCACTCAAAAGGGTGTTTTTTTCCACTAAGAAAATAATGTAAGACTTATGTTTGATTGAACCAAACATAATTGATGGGGATGTTTGCTCATTCTTTTTATTTTTTATTTTATTGTTTTTTATTGATCGTGCATGTCCGAACTAACTTGCATGTACTTTGACTTACCTCAAGGCTCGCGGAGAACAACCAAAAATATTAACCGACTTGGTTTACTAATTTTACTTAATATTTAAATTTAATAAATCTATAATTTATAAGGAAAATTAAATTAATGTATATATTTAGATCTGATTCAACTAATTTTTTATGAATCAATTTTAGTGACTCAATAATCGAACTTTAAATGTTGCGTCTCAAAGTTCATACTTGGTTTCCACAATTTTCATTATTTAACAGTTGAAGACATCTACTTATTGTTTCTTTCTTGTTTCTGACAAACGACTATAAAGGACTTTAAAGGTATGATCTTTTACTTAGACATTGTTTGGCAAACTAGCTTATAAGTTAACTGGTAGTTGATAATCTAGCTTTTTAAAACACTACTATGAGTAGCTTTTTAATAAACTAGCTTTAGTTTTTTTCTGGTATATGTTTGGATGACCATAAACTAGACCTGGCAAACGTGTCGTGTCGTGTCAGTTTCATGTCGGGTTCAAAGTTAAACGGGTTGAAAGTGTCTGACCCTAACCCGACCCGTTTAATAAACGGGTCAGAAAATCTCAACCCTAACCCGCCTAACCCGTTTAACCCGTTTAACATTTATAAAACTAAAAATTTAAAATCAAAAATTCACAAAAAATACAAATACAAAATTCAAATGAAAGCATAAGAAATCCAAAATTTATAGTTCAAACTTATAAATTATAACCAAATCTAAAACACTAAAAATTCAAAGCATTAAAAAGAAAACTTATATTATATTATATATATATATATATATATATATATATATATATATATATATATATATAAACGGGTTATTCGGGTCATTTTCGAGTTGAAAGTTTTGACCCGTTCCTTACCCGTTTAATTTTCGTGTCGTGTCGTGTCAATCTGTTTACTTAAACGGGTTGAAATGTATTACCCAAACCCGTTTATTTCGTGTCGGGTTAGCGTGTCGTGTCAGTTTTTGCCAGGTCTACCATAAACTAGCTTATAAGCTAGTTTATGGTCATCCAAACATATACCAGAAAAAAACTATTTTTTTTTGCCAAACATAGCCTTAGAGGTTACACCAGTTTAAAATGTGTGCTTCGACTTTTAATTTTTAAAATTCTTTCTTAAAAGTTCGCTTTATTTACATTGTAAGTTGTGAAAAAAATTCGTTACCTTTAATGTTTGATATGGATCATCTCATGTCGTTTAGAACCACTATCATATTTAATTTTAAAAATAATTATATATTATTGGCTTGCTGATATTTACGGTAAAAAATATTAACATCTTTTTGTTAGGTAGAAAGTTATTTCCTATAAGGTACAATTAGTTTTTGTTCTTTATTTTTGGAAAAGTTTCAATAGTTTGTTTTACCATGAAATATATAAATACTAGACAAATAGAAAGATAGTTTTGGCCTTTTCTAAAACGAGTCCAAGTAAAAGTCCTAGATAAGTGTCAAATTTAACAGATAGTTATTTAACTGGTATAAGTAGAGAACTCTATCGTTATCATACGTTAAGTTTTAGTAATTGATTTAATATTGAACTGTACATGGGGTTACAAAGTCTATAACCATGTTATCATTTTATCAAAACATGCTATTATATTTATAACCATCGTAAAAAATTTGAATCCTTGAAGGGTTTAAGGAGTTTTTGGATGATTTTTCAAAAACCAAGGACTGTTATTGTAATATTGTGATGAATAAAGGTTAGTGCTGACAAAAAATTGTCAAAAAAATGGGTGGAGATCTGATCCAAGTAAGATAGGCTGCAACCCGCCTGGATGAGTACGTTCGCAAGAATGAAACTCAAAGGAATTGATGGGAGCCCACCGCACAAGCGGTGGAGCATGTGGTTTAATTCGATGCAAAGCGAATAACCTTACCAGGGCTTGACACACCGCGAATCCTCGATGCCGTTGAAAACTTGGAATCTTGATAAAGGAAATCGATTAAAATAGCTAATTTTCTCGATCATAATTTACTTTTTAGACATATTTTTAATTGGATTTCTATTTTAAGTGTCTATGTAAACGCTTTATATATTTGAATAAACTCGATTTTTCAGATTTAAAAATACAAAAAAAATGTTTATGCAAATTTGCGTAAAGATTTAAGTTTTTTTTAATCTGAAAGTATTTGTGTAAACTTTGGTTAAAATAAGAATTTGGTTCTAAAAGTGGCTAAAAAATAAAGTTTGTTGGGAAATATTTCTTTCCCACCCAACAAACTTTATTTTTTTAGCCAAACACAAAGAGTCAACATGCCAATGTGAAAACATTTAAAATATTGGTATAGAAAGTCACGTGATGAAGGACCATTTGAAGGTATCAAAGATTCAAAAAGAATAAATACAAAGTCGAGTAATGTATCTGAATTAAATGAGATTCGGGTTATTTGGAAATCCTTAATAAGATACCATTAACAACAAAAAAAAATAGTGTATAATGTAATAAAATTAACAAGTATTTTAAAAGAAATGCCAAAAATTAAAAATCAAAATCATCAAAAACATACCAAAATTATTGAGAATTACGATATAAAAAATTGAATGGATCAACAAAAAGAAGGTTGGGGACAACAATAAAAGAAGATTGAATTAAATACGAAAGATAGGTTTTTGAAAACAACAATTTAAGCTTCTTTTTGACTTTTGGTTAGTGCTAGATATTTTTTTTTGAACAACAGCAAAAATATATATTACCAACCAAAACAAACCAGTTTTACAAGGAGTACAAAGGATCAAGACCAAAACCAAAAGCGAAGCAACAAAACCGAACAACAGCAAAAGCAAAACGAAACGATGAGCAAAGAAAGCGGAGTTTACAAGCAACAAACTGTCGCAACAACAAAAAGAAACTAGACATCCCGCTTAAGTGACTGGAATCAACCCCGGTCAACGTCCTCATATGTATGAAACCAACATGTGAAACGTACATCCGGAATCAAGAATCCATGCATCTGAAAGTGATGATCCACCTCCCGATACCGTAAGAAGCTCTCCCTCAGAACCAACCTTGGCCACATCGGCTTCACCATAACCGGAAACATGCTAACCCTTTGCGGCCGCTTTCTCTTTCTCTTTCTCTTTGTTCTTCAACTTGTAACATTTTTCAATTACATGTCCTTTCTTGTGACAGTAATTGCAGAATTTTCGCTTTGTCTTTGATTTGGATCTCGCCTTACTGGAGGAAGATGAGCCTCTCTCAAATGTCCGACCTCTTACATTTAGACCCTCGACTTTCGCTTCAGAACCACCATTCGTGATTTTTTTCATTTTCTCCTTCGAATCCAAAGCAGTGATAACCTCATCCAACACAAGTGTGTCACGGCTATACATGATCGTGTCACGAAAATGGCTATAAGAATCGGGTAGCGATGACAACAAGAATAAAGCCAAATCATCGTCTTCATACTTCACATCATATTCTCTAAATTGCAAACCAATTATTTGAATGTGGACAAATGACTAGACAATGAACTACCTTCCGCCATCTTGATATAAAACAATCGTTGCTTCAAGTGTAACTTGTTCGGTAGACTCTTCGTTATCAACAATTGCTCCAATTTCAGCCATAAAGCCGTTGTCGAAGTTTCCTTCAACACATCTTGCAACACATCGTGAGATAAATGTAAACGGATTTGAGATTGCGCCTTCCTTTCCTTCTTTCTCTTCTCATCGGCGGTCCAAGTCTCTGGCATTTTATCAACGCCCAAAAGTGCTTCATCAAGTTCTAATTGAATTAGAACATTCTTCATTTGCACTTGCCATAGTGGAAAACGAGTATTCCGATCAAGCTTTGGAATATCGAACTTCACCGAAGTCATAATGTAAACCAACGATAAATATTCCCAAACGAATCAATACTCAAACCCGGAAGCTTTGATACCAATTGTTGTAAAAATCGAACCGTAACGTTCCGATCACCAACCCAAAATCGATGTTCCAAATTAGAACCGTATCAATTCAAGCGGAAATGAGAATTATTTACCGAAAACCTCGACGAACAAATAACCCAATAATCGAAATATCAACACTCGTATGTAAATAAGTGCAAGAAAATAAACGAAGAAAAACGACACCGAACTTACGTGGAAAACCCAAAACGAGAAAAAACCACGGACAGAGGAGACCACCGAAAAGTTTACTATCACGATGTTGAGTACAATGCTTGGAAATTAAAATTACAATGGAGAAAACTAAATTGTGTGTTTTCATCTCAAAACTACTCTAATATATACTGTATTAATTTAGAGAGAGAGAGAGATAATAATGGAGAGGGGGTTACACATTTGATGGAGTAAACCATATTAATAGAGATGAGAATAACCATCGTCCCTAGGCATGGAAATTGGCTCCGACCCGTTGGGGAACCCGGTCCACCCGCCCCGATCGGGGATGGGGATTCCCCGCTAAACCGGGGATGGGGATGGGGACGGGGATCCCCGTTTGTCTCAAACCGGGGATGGGGACGGGGACGGGTATCGCACTCCCCGCCCCGCCCATTCCCCGCCCCGCCCATTCCCCGTTTTATATTTTAATTAATATTTGATATATTATTTATTTAAACTAAATTGGTAATTCATAATTTCCTATTTCCTAACTACGTTTATAATTTAAAATTGTTATTTTTTGGATGTTAGTATGTATTTTGGATGTCAATCAAAATACAATTACTCGATATGGTTTTGAATCTTACTCGATATCTTTTGGTATGCTTGAAGTTAAGTTCTTTTTTTTTCCGAATTTGGTTGAATTTCTTTTAGTTTTATGTTATTAATTATTATATGATGTTGTGATTTTTATACTAAATTAAATTTCTTTCGATTTTATGTTTATTGGAAATATGTGATATTTAAACATGTACGATATCTCATATATTTGATTTAAATAGCTTACATAAACGGAAAAAGAAAATCCCCGTTTCCCCGTTGGGGATCCCCGTTCCCCGTTGGAGATGGGGATGGGGATGTGATCATATTCCCCGACGGGGATGGGGATGGGGACGGGGATGAAGATGAGGGATTGGGGACGGGGATGGGAATTGAGGTCCCCGCCCCATTTCCATGCCTAATCGTCCCACTACTTTTTCTATCACATGAGACTCACGTGCAAAAGGAAAGGAAAAATGAGAATTGCATCCATCCAAAACACATTGAGTAAGGCAACTTGAATGCGGCTTAAAGCCACAACAAAGTCACCCGCTTCTTTTATTTCTTGTATTCCAATAGTGAGTAAGGTGGGTTTCTTGTGGGTTGAGCTAGTCTGAAACTAACATCAAAGGTATTTTAGGCACTGTTTTGAATTTGTTCTTGAATGACTTTGGAGACAAATTCAACAGTGTGTGAGGGAGTCTGTTAGGATAGATGCGGGGCACCGAAACACGATCAGGTATAACGAATCACTTCAAAATCGTTGGCACAATGGTGCTTATATGTGCGTTTGCCCAAGTATGTTAGTACGTCATATACAATATCTTTTCGTGCATATCTGGTAATCATATATGTAAGGATAGAATCGGTGATGTAAAAGCAAAAACCTATTAAAAAATGCAATATAATAAAATATTAATCAAATTCAAAAATAATTATTATGAAAACACAACTAAATTGTATTAATATATATAGAACAAATGTATTAGCAAACAAATCAGTCGATATAAAAATGTTATAAATCAACACTAACAAAGTTATTTGTCAAACATTTCATAAAACCTCAAAAACTATAATAGAGATTCATCGATCACCACCATCAATCGTTATTCGTAATTAAAAATATACATAAAATAAACGAAAAACATCTAAAACACTACCTCCACCTATTAGCATCTCACCTTCACTCACCACCACCAATACGTTGTGTTGACCAAGTCTGTAGGTAGCCATGGAATGGATACAAAAACTGCTCTTTTTTTCGCCACGGTCATCATTCCATGTGTGGCCATATGGTTTGGGGGATTTAGATTTCACGACCTCCATCCAAGAGCTGGTCGTCCTCGTCTCGACTGACAATTTATGAAATTGAGATGCCGATAAAGAGTGTGTGAAAGAAAATTCCAGTTGATGAAGAACTTATTACTGTAACAAGCCATAATAATCAAATAATCATTTTTAAAAAACACATTAAAACATCAATTAGTTTACATTTTCCAAGTGTTATCAAATACGTAAATACCCTATCATTTAAGCTTTAGGCATCATGACTAATTTTACGGTTTTCATTTTTAAATTGTCTAAAAAATTATGACATAAAAGGTTTTTTTTTCTGGTAACCGTGGGTTTTCGGGCCAGTTTACGCGCATCGACTAATCCCCGGGTGACCACGAATGGCCTGGAGTCATCACAGGTGAACCTCCATGGCCACAAGGGCTTTGGCAGCGCCTGGATTTGAACCCTGGGTAACACCGGGAATTTACAAGAAGAGTGCTAGTTAGAGAATCATGGATGAATTGAATCTTTGGCACGTTTTCATATCTTTGGAGATAGTGGATTTCGGTGAGAGTTATAGTAACACCGGGACTTTGATCTAGTTTTGTACCGATTTAGATTTTAAGTTGTTGGCATTGACTTTATTGCATCCTTGTATATAACTATAAAGAGGTTTCGGGAGAAGTTGCATTGACTTTATTGTTTTAACGAAAATTTTAATTTAATCGTTTTTTTTTCTTTCCAGATTTGATAGTGTTACATTTCTAATTTATGTGATTCTATCAATTATCATAATTTTTATATTTTTGTTTTATTTATTACTCGTCCAATTGATCACCAGTCTTGATAAGGTGTAAATGAACCTCCAAAAATATTAGAAAGATCCTAGTTCTAAAAGGCGTTGGTGGTTATATAAGGCAAGGCGTGTGTCATGACGTTTTAGATGCGTTATGGGGCAAGTCTTTTTTTAACAAGTGGTTTCAATTTGAATTTAAAATTTAAAATTAAGTACTTAAAAGTTTGCTTTACTGTTGTTTACAGTATAATTTGTTATGAAAAATGTCGTTACTCTTAATACTTAAGGTTTGATTTCATTATCATGTCATGTCTCATGTTATTTGGAATCATTATAACATTTAAGTTTTAGAAATAGTTATATATTATCCGCTTTGTTATTGTTTATAATAAAAATTAGAGTAAATTATGATTTTTGTCCCAATGGATTGTTAATAATTTATTTTTTATCTCTGTACTTTATAAATTGTGATTTTTGTCCCTATGGTTTGCAATTTATTGTTATTTTAGTCCTTAGACTAATTCCTACCTTTAAAGTACAAGGGACCAAAATAGTAAAGAATTGTAAACCACAGAGACCGAAACAATAATAAATTGAAAATTATAAGGATGAAAATAGCAATGGATTACAAACCATAAGGATGAAAGCCGATATTTCTAAACCATGAAAACGAAAATCTCAATTTTTAACAAACCACAGGGACGAAAAACGTAATTTACTCTAAAAGTCCTTGCCTTATGGACAAGAGTTCTCTCGCCCACTTCTGAAACTCTTCCTGCAGCCTTGCCCTTATTGCCCTGCCTACTCATAACTCTCTCTTTTTATATTTTGAGAGTTGTATGTAGTGGTAATAAATATACACCGGCGTTGCTTGCACATTCTTGGGAAATGGCTGAAGGGTTCTCGCTACTAAAGAAATTTCTTCAGTTAAAGTAGCTCTTTCCTGAGACAACTATTTTGTCCATGTAATATGACATCATAGTAGGCATCGCAGCAAGCTACGGCCTAACGCTTGCCACCGGTGGCTAACCTAGGTTGGGGCGAAAACTCCAAAATTGGTATCTGATTGAAGCATAGAAATAGATTTGCGCCACCTACTTGGCACATGAAGAAGTCAAGACCTCGGTCTTTTTCTTTCCCTTCGGTCAGAAATGTTGGGTTGTAACATCTTTTGTTAGATAGAAAGTTATTTTCTATGAAGTACAATTAGTTTTTGTTTTCGGAAATGTTCGATACTTCATTTTATCATGAAATTTATTTTTATATAACTATCGGAGAAATAGAAAAGTCAATTTAAGCTTTACTAAAACGAGTCCACATTTTTTTTTATTAAATTGCAAAATTAATCCAGTTGTATTGCTTTTAAAACCTCAGTGTTAAGAATGATATATAGATAACAACTGAGACACAAGACTTTAATAACAGACTCAAGATAATTATTTGTAACCATTTTAGCACTAAATTGTACAAGAAGTTACAAACACATATAACCATGTTGTCATCTTATCAAAACGGGTTATTAGATCTATATCGATTGTAATCTATAAGAATGGCTTTTAAGGAGTTTTGTGATGATTTTTGAAAAACAAGGACTGTTATTGTAATATTGTGATAGATAAGGGTCAGTGTTGACACAAAAATATCAAAAAAGGCGGCTGGAAATCTAATCCGCATGTGAAGGTAAAGTGGGCCAAAAAGAGGTAAGAGGATATTTTTGGAGCCTTGTTAAAAGTCAACATGTCAAATGGGAATACGTTTCGGTTTCTGCTCATTTTAAAATACTATTAAGAGTAAACTTCACTGTTGGTCCTTAAAGTTTCGTATTTTCTTTAAAAGGAGGACCTATACTTCCGTATCTCAAATAGTGGTCCCTGAGGTTTGGTATTTACTCTGAAAGGAGGACTTCCTCACTAACTTCGTTAAAAAACTTGGTTAAAGTCAAAGGTATTTTCGTCATATCACCTTTTCTGTCTAATTTTACAATTCTTTTTGTTTTTCCTTTTTTTTTTGTAAAAAACATAAAGTTTTAGGGGCCAAATTTGTAATTAAGTATAATATTATATATATATATATATACACACATATATATTTGTCTGTGTGAATATATATATATATATATATATATATATATATATATATATATATATATATATATATATATTCATCCATTCTTGTAATTTACTAGCCAATATACAAACATAGAATCGAAGCTCGTTGTATCAAGGTTAAGAATAGCAATTTCGAAGTGGGTCTTGATCTTAATATCTCAAGTGGGGTCTTGATCTTAATGATTGTTTCATTCATTTTAATCATGCCTAATATCTTTGTTTGCTGATTTAGAGAAGATAGCAACTAACAGAATCGATTTTCATCAAGTATCGAGTGAGATATCAAAGTTTGAAGTTTCGCCGGAAAATCCGCCGGAAAAACGGGTTTGGCCGAAACACGTTTTTAATGATTTGTTTCGATGTTCTAGCTTCTGTATATGGTTCCTTTGTTGTTTTTAATCGATTTTCAGATCATTAGAGCTTTTAAAACATCAAAAGAGGTTCGCCGGAAAACCATACTTCGCCGGAATCTTTCAACTCGAGATACATCCTTGTTTCGCCGGAGAACCACACTCAGGGTGGTGGGTTATTTGTAAGGAAAAACAAAAATAATTAACCATATAATACATATCATCATCAACATCCAAAAACCCACATACATATTCTCATATATATATATATATATATATATATATATATATATATATATATATATATATATATATACATCTCTGTGAAAAACCCACAGTTTTCGATGAACCAACGTTATCGACGACATTAGATGCATCACTAACGTAAATCTCATTCATTGTTTTGATAATGTATCTCCATTCATGAATCTGTTTTGATAATGTATCTCCATTTTGATAATGTATCTCCATTCATGAATCTGATATTATACTTAATTACAAATTTGGCCCCTATCACTTTATGTTTTTTACAAAAAAAAAAAGGAAAAACAAAAAGAATTGTAAAATTAGTCAGAAAAGGTGATATGACGAAAATACCCCTGTCTTTAACCAAGTTTTTTAACGAAGTTAGTGAGGAGGTCCTCCTTTCAGAGCAAAAATCCAAACCTCAGTGACCAATATTTGAGATATTGAAGTATAGGTACTTCTTTCAAAGAAAATACGAACCCTTAAGAACCAACAATGAAGTTTACTCTTAAAAATATATCCGTACTAGGGGTGCTGAAATTTCTGACGAATACAACCAACTCGGTCAATCAAACTCAAAAAAAACGTAACAAAACTTAAAATCGAGGTAACCTGATACATAATTGATACAAATTTTGTCCAAACCATATCTATTGGGTTGAAAACGGATTAGACTCAAAGTAACCCGACCAACCCGATAACCCGACCATAACTTGTATGTTTTTACTTTTTTTTAATGGTTTTAGACTTTTAACGGCTCTTCTTTATCTCAATTTTCAAGTCTTATTATCTTAGTCCTAGTTTATATCTGTCCTCGAGATCACACCGATTGAAATTGCACGAATCTAACTTTCAAGTCTTCAAAAATCTTCAACATCTATTGAATCAAGAGCCAAGAGATATTATGCTTCTACACTTCTCTTCTCTTGTTAGCCTTATTTTTATCTTTTCATTTCGATTTTAGTTTCTTTAAACGCAATCACTTAGTTAAATTGTAAAATGATGTATTGAAATTTTTAACCTGACCAACTCGACCAGCCCAACCCAACCCGCACGGTTTGGTTTGGTTTGGGTTGGATTGCACTTTTGATTGGGTTGAGTTGATATTTTTCAAACCACAAACATTGAGTTGGGTTGTTCAAGTGTCTTCAACCCATCCAACCCAACCCATGAGCACCACTAAACCGTACAACGTGGTTTTGAAATCTTGAAGAACTCTTAATCATGATCCATACTTTGTTTTTTGTTGTAGGTCTTTTTGGGTTTTATTTTATGGTTTTGAGGAAGCTAGAAATGGGTTGGTTATTATTTTATCTTTATATATATATATATATATATATATATATATATATATAGAGAGAGAGAGAGAGAGGACTAGGTTCCGGTGAGTAGTTGAGGTTAACGTGAGAAGTGTGAAAAATGGGTATCAACCGTTGGATGAGATGCACCAGATCAATGTTCTTCTAAGCTGCAATTCATGGGAGAACATTTGATTAAAAGTGATCAACGGTTCAGTTCTACTTCTCATGCTTTTCACGTTAACCTCGACTTCTCACACGATCATTCGCCTATGTGTGTGTGTGTTTTATTTTACATCCTATTCCATTTATACACAGGCCCGATCCTGACATTTTTTGGGCCCTGGGCGAGATGTAAAAATGGGCCCTGGATAATTACGAAATTATTTTCAATATATTGTTTATATCATAAAAAATAACATTGAATTCAAATAATACTAATAATTCATATAAAACCGAATTCTGCGGTATTCCTAGCGCAAGATCAATCAATAATCATTTCTAAATTAATATTATCTACCATGTTACTTGATGTTAATCATCAATTTAAACTTTTAGGGATGAAACAAACTTCTTAAGAACCATCAATCTGAGAATCAAAAGTCCACGTTGATTATAGTTTCAAATCTTATTCTTATTTTAGAGATAAGAGCGTACTTAAGATTTATGCACCTAATATTATATTATAAATAATCAATAATGTATGAAAAAGAAGTATCTTTGAAATTCTAAATATAAATATATTGGTCGTCTCATATAGTTTGGTAATTGTTTTTAAAATGTACGAGTTTTCTTAGTTAATAACAAGAAATCTATTATATTCTAAATCAAAAATAAAATTCATATGGATGGAAATGGAATAATTAAAAAAGTATATAGAAGATGATCGTAATGGAGTATATATCAAAGATTATAGGCAAAAATAGTTTTTAGATATTAGTAGTAGATAAAAAAACCTTAGAGAAACAATAAGCAATACTATAAAATGAAAGACTAAATAACTTTTTACAAATTTTCTTGTCCAATGTTATTAATTAATACATATTTGGACCCTTAATATAATGTTAAATTCTTTTTGGTTCCTATTATATAATAAAAAATTTTTTTGTCTTTTTTATTTACAATTTTTTAACTACTAATATATAGTATATACTAAAAAAATTGGGCCCCTTTTTCGTTTGGACCCAGGGCGTACGCCCAACCCTCCCTCCCCCAGGAACGACCCTGTTTATACAAATGACATGGATTGTATTTGAAATGTACTATATATATATATATGTGTGTGTGTGTGTGTGTGTGTGTGTGTGTATGTATGTATAAACGGGGGGGGGGGGGGGGGTGTACGCATGTGTGTATGCATATATGTTTCTTAATTCAATGATTTTTAAAACAGTAAAAATTCCCTTTTGACATGGATTTAACCGGTTGAATATTAAAAAATACAACTGTTGAGGATCAAAGCGCTTTTGTAACCTATCATTGGAAGGTATGGTCTAAACTTAACTGGTTTTGGGCCTCAGTACAATTAAGCATCTCTAACAGTATGGGTAGTAGAGATATATAATTATAATTCTTAGACAATATTACATCTCAAAACTAGTTTTTGGTGTGTTTCTTAGTTCATCAAAATACTAAAATCCAACTTTTGACATTGATTTGAATAGTTTTTGACCACGTGCCAAATCGATCCTCAAACAGATTTTTTGGATTGATCTTGAACATGTTAAATACTTGAAATGGTATCATTTAGGACCATAGAGACGGACTGTTTCCATAACCGAGTTTTGCCAGTACCAGTCCAGGGCTAACCAGTTGCAGGCTGGTCATAGGACATGTTTCGAGCCTGACGGCAATTATGATTTATGCATCTCTAACTTGTAGAATTTAAGTATTCCCGAATTGTGAATGATGACTAGAGTTATTTAAAATCACACATAATATCGATCATATTATGTATGTGTATGTATGATGGGATATAGTATCACATATGATTGACCATTATAAAAAGGTGTGTTCCCATATTTTCGTTCAATAAATGTGTTCTTATGTCTTTTATTTCTGTTGTCGCATTATAAATATATTTATTTATTTTTGGTTTACGAGAATTAATTATTATGTCCAAAACTAATGTAATTGGGCCAGATTCTTTCTCTTACTTTAGTGGGCTACCTTTATGATAAATCTGGTTAATGTGTATGGGCCAAACTCCATTTTTCTAAAGTTACCTCTTTGTTGTCATTTGCAACTGACTTGTAAATGAAAAGAGAATTGTTATATTTCTTCCCTTTTATAAGTGTAAATAAATATACACATATATATATATATATAATATTAATTTAAATAAATATATACACACATATATATATATATATATATATATACTATATTATAAAAGAGATATAAAAAACTCTTAAAAACAACCCATTAAGCATTATATACTATTATTTAATGTCAATCTACTTAAAATATCTTAAAAACAACTAATGAAACAATATGTACTACTTTTAAATGTTTTTAACCCGAATTAATAAATTATCTTCTTATCCCCAAAATCCTTATCTCTAATCCCCAAACCCTAAAATTATGAAATTTGAATTCTGATAAACATAATCAAAACAAGATAAACATCTCAATTTAAAAATAAAAAAATTAAAATATATAAAATAATTAATGAATTTTAACAAACTACTTAATTTTTTTATATAAAAAACATTATATTATTAAGCATAAATTAAACAAATTTATAAAAATAAAAATAAAAACCATCCAAAATCGTACTGTAAATCGATAAAAAACAAAAAATAAAAAAAACATTAAAATTGTGATGTATCTCGCTGCATTGTGCGAGTACGCTTCTAGTGTATATTAATTCAAAAAAATGTTCTTGAACTGAATTGCTTGTTTTAACTCATTTCTTTCTTTCTATCTTTGGGTTTTTATTAATCTCTTCAGAACTGAAAATGATGAGACTGTTCATAACAGTACTACTGAGGATTGAGGAATATGATACTCTCCAGAATTTAGAACTTCTAAATAATTGGACTATTCCAAAGGTTGAACCTAAGTTAATTTATAAAATTGGGACTTTTGAGAAATTAGGTTTTAAACATATTGTTAAAACTACTAAATCTTCAGTACCTCTTCATGAGGATGAGATGATGATTCGTCTTTTAAATAAGCAAGACCTTTTCCCATATTTAAAAACTCATAAGTTTTTACACATATGTCTAGTTCAAATTGCTTTCAGACCTCTCACCCTTGAAGTTTTCAGATTTGAAAAGGACGGGACGAATTCTATCTTCTTATTGGCTCAAATTTTCAACTAATAAGACAAAAAAAATGAATATAAACAAAGGTAACTGGTTAGAAAGCATTTTTGGTTCAAGAAAATCGAGATTTGGTCGAGTTTAGAAGGAGAAATCGGAGGTTGAAGCTTGGTGTCGAAAAGCTCAGTTTATCGACGATTGGAGGTAAAATACTCAACCAAATTTCGAGTTCTTTATATGGTTAGCTTCGTTTTTAAGTCCTTTTTCGAACCTTAGTAGCCTTATGTCTCAGATTTTGGTTTAGATCGTCCGATTTTGTGTTTTTTTTACTGATTTTCGAGTTGAATTTTAACCCAAACTTTAAATGAGTGTATGAGACTCAATACTTGATGGTTTTCGTTGATTTTTGTTCCTATGGTTGAGTAAAATGATAATCTAAAGTTTTAGCACAAAGAATCGATGAAAACGGTAAAGGAACGAAGCCGAACGGCTGTTTTCCGGTCGACGGTGTTGTTGGATAGTGCTGGTTGACGAGTTGGGCTCCAACCAAATACTGATGGGCTATTTCGATGGGCTGATCATGTTCATTTATTGGTTTAAACTTTTTAGGCTAATAAATTAACTTGGCCTTTAAAATATATCAGATTTGGGCTTGTTTTTATTAGTTAATTGGACTTAGTTTTCAATTAAGTCTTAGATGTCCAACTTAAACTTTAAAGTGAGGATGCATTTATTTAACATGTTAGTTCATGTTATTATTAAATTAATACATTAAATTATTTTATAAATCTTTAACTAATTTATTAAATTATTTATCTTTAAATAATTTGGTAATCGTTTTAAAGCGTTATTATGGTTTAAGAATTTATTATGACGCTTTAACATAAAGAGATGTAGTTATTAAGTTACTCAATTACGTAATAAATGATTTAATAATCATGTTTAAGGTGTCATTTCAAGATTTATGAGACACCTTAAATCGGAACCGATGATTCCTTTGGTTGTTAAAAGAATAAAGTCGCGTTAAGAGTTGTATCAAGCATAACACGTAGAGCTTTTATTAAATTATTTTGATAACTTAATATTGAGATTAAAGCGTCGTAGTTGAGTTAAATAAGTATTGGGACGCTTTAATTTAAAGTGATGAATTTATAAAATCATAAAATGATTATTTTGACGTTTTGGGACGACGTCGAGTTTTAGACTTGGGGTTTGACTAAAGTTAGTCAAGGTTGACAGGGTTGACTCTTACCTCGTTTGACCCACAAGTATTTTGACAATAAGATTAAACGAAGATATTGAAGTCATTTAGAGGCTTAGTTTTTAGAGTTTGATTTTAGGTCAAGTCGGGTTGACCATCGTTGACTTTTGAAGAAAATAAACTATTAATTGGATATGATGGTATGAAATGTGTAGGTTTTCAGTCAAGAGCTATCAGTAACCGATCTACACGGAATCAGGTAAGTCTTCATTAGACTTACACTGGGATGCATACCTACGTACAAATTTATTTTGAGCATTATATGATTTATATGGTGAATGTTATGCATGATGATGATTTAAATAATGTCATTGGCACATGTTTAAATGTATGTGGAGTTTTGTGGAGTATGCATGCTAATTGTTTTCCGGTTTTTAAACGTACTTAGCATGTTTGGAGTTTTCAGTTGGTTTATATTGTACAAATGGTACATGGTTTGGAGTATGGGTTGTTGGTTTGGTTTGTCACACTTAAGGGGAGGTATGACCACGAAATGGGTGACTGGCTCTGTGTGAGTCATGCACACCAGGGAATACCTGTGACATAGCAGCACGACCCCGTAATGGGTTATTGGCTATAGGTGAGCCGTACGCACCCAGGGAATGCTTGCAACTTATCAGTCCTTACTTGAGGAGACAGTTATGAGGTTTAATTTCTTTTGGTGTTGCATATTTTAGAAAATTAATATTGTTTTTATACGAAGTTTGCATGTTTGATATATGTGACAAGATATGATTTCACTCACGCAAACCATGAACTCACTGAGCTTTATAAGCTGACTATAGTATGCATCTCAGGGACGAACGATTTCAGGTTGGACAAAGGAAAAGAGCACACATAGAGACTTGCGTCATCTAAGTTATGTTCAGGCATATATTACGAATAAATATTGTAACGCGACTCGGTATGGGATGCGTTAGCATATAAGTTACATATTTATTGTTAAAGTCTTCCGCTGTAAAAAGTTTAAAGTTTTATTTTAGCCGAAGTTTTGGAGTATTTTTAGAGGAATTGTTCAGATTAAGTAACACTTATCAAGACGAAAATATGGGTGTTACAAGTTTATTTTGATGTTTATCCAAACTTATGTTTGTCTTTATCTGATATTAATATTCTTGATTCTTTAACATTAAATGTTAAAACTCATGGTTATAATTATGCAGCAGGTACAGAAGTTATTTGTATTTGTTATCGCATATATTTTAAACCTCTGTTTACGCTTAATCCTAGGTGTAAAAGAATTGATAAAGATATTAATGAAACGATTTTAATAGAAACTAACTTTAATAGATCTAATATAACTACTCGTAGATCTATAAAATGGAATGAGATATCTTTTCCTGAAAATTGGACGTTAACTAGGAATATTCCTAAGAATCCTATTATTCAGAGTGATTTTAATCATATCACTCAAACCAATGAAGGAATTGTTAATATACAATTCAATGAGAGTGAGAGAAAATTTAGCTCTGAAAAAAGATCTCTCTTAAGATCTAATTCTTTGGCTCATAATCATATTTCTCCTTTCGGATATATGGTTGATCAACCTCAACCTTCTAGATCTTCTACCTCATATATAAAAGAAAATGAGACTTTTTCTTCTTCTCATGGGGATGGACAAGATTCTTCTTTGGACGATCAGGTGAATGATCTTAAAATTCACAGGAATGGTATTGTTCATAATAATACCATTGAACCTAGTGTTCAAAGAACTAGACAAATTGAGACTATGTCTAATTTCAGTATATAATTTAGATGATAAATACAACCCAAAGAAATTGGTTTTTGGAAGGTGGTAAGATTGACTTTATCACAGGGTCACCTGCTAGACAGGTTGTTTGTAATGATTACTATGGTGATATTAAATGGGTTCTTTTTAGAACTTGGTATACTGATAATTTTGTTTATGAGGAAATAAAAAGTTTTTCAGATGAATTTTAAAAATTCTGTGAAAAAGAAAATGAAGTTTTCTCCTTTATTCCTTGGTTTATAAATACCCATATAAAACATTATATTAATGTTATTGAAAGATATGATCAATTAATGACAGGGAAAATCAAGACTGCTATTTTTCCTCCCCAAATACCCTTTCAAATAACAAAAAATTATTCGGCCATTAAGTTTTTGGCCTTTTCAAAACTTATTAAAGATGATACTCTTTCTATTACTTCTTCTCATATTAAAGAATTACTTGAAAAACAAAATTATTCTAATTTATTACTTCGTATTCTAGGAGAACAAATATCTTCTCTTGAGGATCATATTTCTACTATATACCTAAAAATTTGTCAAATTGAACAAAATCAGGAGAGAACTGACAATATTAATGTCTCTTCTTCTGAAAAAATTATTCTTACTTCAAGTTTTATTCAACCTCCCCTTGAAATCAAAGATTTTAAGATGAAAAATAAATCTGAAGATTTTATGGAACAACTTGATGTTAAGTTATCTAGTCTTTACATTTCCAAACCTTCTGTGTCTATTCTTGATAAGGATAGTGATTCAGAAAACTCTGATATTAATCGTCAAACTCTTGATAATAATCAAGATATTGATCAAATTCATAAAATGAAATGGGCTAGCAAACCTACTTTAAATAAGTATTATTATGGTCGCCCTACTCCCATGGATGTTCTTCATGAAGAACAAGAGTATATTATTAATAATGGTTATAATGGAAAATGTATTTACGAATGGAGTCTTGATGGTTTCACTGATAAGCATATTTATAATATGGCTCATCGCATGCTTATGTATAACACTGTTTGTAAAAATACTGGTAATAATGATAAAAATATTGCCAAAATGATTATTGCTGGTTTTACTAGTCAGTTAAAAGGCTGGTGGGATAATTACATCCCTCATAACCAAAAAGAACAGATTTATAGTTCCGTTAAAACTGAGGAAGGAGGCGAAGTAACAACAAATGTTGTTTATCTCTTTATCCTTACTATTATTGAGCATTTTACTGGTAGATTTTCTGATGATAGTGAGAATATTCGTACTCTTATTAGTAATCTAAGATGTAAAACTTTAACTGAGTTCGGATGGTATAAAAATACTTTCCTTTCTAGGATCTTTGAACTCAAAGACTGTAACAACAGTCATTGGAAAGCCAAATTTATTGATGGTCTTCCTCATCTTTTTGCTGAAAAAATTAGAAAAACTCTCAAAAAGGATAACATATCTGTTAACTATGATGATTATACTTATGGTCAATTAATCAGTAATTGTGTTGCTGAAGGTCTTTCTTTATGTAATGATTTAAAATTAAATCATCAAATTAAAAAACAAAATCTTCTGGAAAGGAAGCAGTTAGGAGATTTTTGTGACCAATTTGGCATGGAGGTTCCTTATAAGAAACCTAAAAAGAAATTTTATAAAAACTTAGATAAGGAAAAAGATTTTCGTCCTTATAAAAAGTGCTTTCAAAAGAAACGGTATTTTGATGATAAAAATCTTGATAAAAAAGATTTTAAATCAAATGATTTTAAAGAAAAAAGGATTTTTATAAAAATCAAATAATTTCAAAAGAAACAAAATTATTTGTCAAAATTGTGGAAAAATTGGCCATACTTCAGCAAATTGTTGGACTAAAAAGAAAATTAATAGTTTGAATATTGATCAAACTATAAAAGATACTATTTTAAATATTTTTCTAAATTATAAAGATGAAGATCAGAGTGACACTAATAGTGATCCTGATTTGAATGAAAGTGAGTCTATTATTTTCTTTAGCTCTGAAGATTCTTCTTCAAATTGTGATGTTTGTGCTATAGGAAAACCTTGTTCAAATTGTTCTAAAGATATTAATAATATTAATAAAGGTAATGAAGGAAATGAAGAAGAGGAGTTTTATAAACTCTTTTCTCAATTCCAAGATCTCAACATAAATGTTTTATCGAATGATAATGTTTTAAAAATCTTAAAGAAAATTAAAGATCCTGTTATTTGTGTTGAGATTTTAGAAAACATTGATGTCGATATTACTTCTAAAAAAACTACTAGTACTTCTAATAATATTGACTATTCTATGAAAGAAGTAAATAGACTTCTTCAAAATAAACATTTTAAAGGAAAAGAGATTTCTATTCAAGACCTTAATAAAGAGGTTGATATTTTAAAAGAAGAAATTAAAATTTTAAAAGCAGACAATCTTTTTCTTCATAAACATATTTCTTTAATTCTTGATAAAAAAGATTCTGAAAATCTTTAAAATATTAATTTAAAAAATGATTTTCAAGAATCTTCTTCTCAAAAACCACCAGATGAGGCGGTTCTTTCCACTCTTAGCAGAATCATATCCCAAAAATGGTTTACTAAAATAACCCTTCTTATAGGAGGGCATTTTAAAAAAGATTTTACTGTTATGATTGATAGTGGTGCTGACTTAAATGTCATACAAGAGGGTCTTATTCCTAGTAGGTATTTTGAAAAAACTTCTTGTTCTCTTTCCCATGCTGGAGGAGGTCCTTTAAATATCAGATATAAGCTTTCTAATGCAAAAATTTGCAATCAAGCTAGTTGTATTTCTACTAGTTTCCTTTTAGCCAAAGATATATGTCATGAAATAATTATGGGCTTACCTTTCTTATATAATATATATATATATATATATATATATATATATATATATATCCTGTTATTAGGATTGATGAAGCTGGTCTTACAGGAACTTATAATAATAAGTTTATTAGATTTGATTTCATAAACAACCCTGTTAAAAGATTTTTAGATAATCTTCAAGAAAAGATTGATAGAAAGACTTTTCATTTATATTCTCTTAAAGAAAAAATAAATTCTTTAACTATTGAGGAAAATATTTCCAATCCTCGTTTAAAAACTAAGATTGATTTCATTCATAATGATTTTTCTATTAAGATTTGTAATGATCATCCAAATGCTTTTTGGGATAGAAAAAAACATATTGTTTCTCTTCCATATGAAGAAGGATTCAATGAATCTAGCATTCCGACTAAGGCTAGACCTTGTCAAATGAACTCTGAATATCTTATTTTATGTAAAAATGAGATTTCTAGTCTTATTGCTAAAGGTCTTATTCGTCCTTCTCAGTCACCTTGGTCTTGTACTGCTTTTTATGTTAATAAACATTCAGAACAAGAAAGAGGAGTTCCTAGGCTTGTTATTAATTATAAGCCTCTTAACAAAGTTTTAAAATGGATTAGGCATCCTATTCCAAACAAGAAAGATCTTCTTGATAGGCTTTTTCAAGCCTTAATCTTTTCCAAATTTGATTTAAAATCAGGTTATTGGCAAATACATATTTCTGAATCTGGTATTTATAAAACTGCTTTTTAATGTTCTTATGGGATATTATGAATGGAAAGTTATGCCATTTGGTTTAAAAAATGCTCCTTCAGAATTCCAACAAATTATGAATGATATTTTTTATCCTTATAGCAATTTTATTATTGTTTATATTGATGATATTCTCATCTTTTCTAAAGATATTGAGAGTCATTTTAAACACTTAAATATTTTTAACACTTTAGTTATCCAAAATGGTCTAGTTGTTTCAAAACCAAAAATGTATTTATTTAAGACTAAAATCAGATTTTTAGGCCATGACATTGAGAAAGGAACTATTATTCCTATTCAAAGAAGTCTAGAATTTGGAGATAAATTTCCTGATAAAATTTTAGATAGAACCCAACTTTAACGTTTTTTGGGTAGCTTAAATTATATTTCTGCTTACATAAAAGATCTTAGTAATTATACTTCGATTCTTTATAATCGTCTTAAAAAAGATTCTTGCAGTTGGACAAATAATCATACTCTTGTTGTCCAAGAAATTAAGAAGAAAGTTAAAAACCTTCCTTGTCTTATGCTTCCCAATCCTCTTTGGGAAAAGATTGTTGAGACTGATGCTTCTAACATAGGTTATGGAGGCATTTTAAAACAAATTGATCCTAATTCTAAACAGGAGTACCTCATTAGATTTTATTCTGGTAAATGGAAAGGTGCTCAGCTAAATTATTCTGCTGTTGTTAAGGAACATTTTGCTATAGTCAAATGTGTCTTAAAGTTTCAAGATGATTTATATAATCAAAAGTTTGTAATAAAAACTGATTGTAGTTCTGCTCAATTTATGTTTAGTAGAGATTTTAAACATGATGTTTCAAAACAAATGTTTGCTAGATGGCAAGCTCACCTTGCTCCTTTTGATTTTATAGTTCAACATATTAAAGGGGTTGATAACCACTTTCCTGATTTCCTAACTCGTGAATATCTATCATGATTACAGGTATGAGCTCAAATTATAGCTCCTACTCCTCTTATAGAGGAGGTGGAAGTTCCTCAGGACGAGGAAGAGGTAGCAATTTCCCTAATAGGGGAAGGGGTAACAATGTTATTGCCCAGATGGGTAAACAAAAGCTTATAGCTTCAGACTTGTCTCATGACAAAAATCATTTAAAAAGTTTTATGGATAATATCCCTAAAGATCATCCTTTAGCCAAGGAATACCTTAATTATATTAAGGAGAAGGAAGCGGAGTCTTATTCAGCAGTTGCTTCTGCTAATTCTTATGCTAATATTAGCAAGGAAGATACTTCAAATTCTCAATTCCATGAGACTGTATTTAAAGAAGTTATACTTCTTATTGAGGAAAAGGATCTCCAATGGAAGAACAATCCGGATTATATCCTAGAAAGATATCTTAATAAGACATCTTTTGTACATGGTTCTTTAAAGCAAAGACAATATTTTGAGGGTCTTTTGCTTTCCACAAAATCTGTGGAAATTACTCATCATACTGCTAATAGCAAGGATGAAGCCTAGGGCAATTTCAATTTTTCTAAACTTGTTATTAAAAAGATTATATCTTTTGAGGAATGGGGTTTTTCTCCACTTGCTGAGAAAGAATGGTTTTCCCCAATTCATAAATACAACTTTAAATTTAACTATTGGGATTATATCCAAAGTTTTTCAAATGTTCTTCTTTATGAAAATGAGAACAAAAGACATTCTTGTTTCTTAAAAATTTGTGAAAATTGTTTTCATACACCAATTCCTAATTGGTTTTTTACATGGTGGAAATTTTTTGGAACTTCTTCAGATATTTTCCCAGATCATATGAAACAACATTTAAAAAATTGGATGTTATTTTCTCCAACAGTCAATGATTGTAAAAATTTGTACAACATTGAAGGAAGCAATATTTGCTTTTTTTTTTTAATCGAATTTGGGTTTCCTTGGATTTGGAAATGGAAACCAATTTTTGGCTATAATGAGTTGATGATTCCTTGCATTAAAAGGCAAGGCCTTACCAAATATTGGGACAAATTAGATCGTATCTGCCCAGGATCTACTCTTATAGAATGATCTGATCTCTGCAATTCCATTGAGAAGAAAATTCAGCTCTATAAGCAGAATTTTGATCAGAAACAAGTCAAGAAAGATTCGGAAATTCCAAGTCCTTTCCAGCAGATCTCCCAGAAGTATGCAGGAACTCTTTCTAAAGAAGAAATTATTGATCTTTATATTGAAGAGATGAAAAGGGATCTCTATGATAACATAGGACTATGCCCTTCCAGGTCGGATACGTCTATGAACTCAGACCTTCATCAAGATGCTCAAAGCGAAGAAGGATCTGAAGAAATCATTATTTCACTAGACGATGCTCTAGAGACACTGAAAGATTCGCTGAAACAGGGAAAGTGAAATTATTGCCGACAAATGTGCCAATTTGTCAAAAGTAGCTTTAATAAAGCTTAGTATTATTATTACTTTCACTATTGACTTTTATAAAGTCTTTTGGTCTGTTATACAACTGTTCTTCTTGTTAGGTATCGTGGCTCTATTTAAAGAGAGGTCTGTCTCTCTTCTTAAGCAAAGTTTTCATTACCGCTTTTAGTTTCCCTTAGTTTCTCTCTTGTTTTCAAAAAAAATGTATATTGTGTGCTTCAATAAAAAGTTTAGAACCAGTGGTCACAATCCAGTGGTCACAACTTGTGGATCCAAAGTAAGTTCTTTTATAATTTCTTATTTATACTAGCTTTAATTACTTTTAATATGATAGGCTAAGTTAAAACATGTTTTGATTTTGATATTTCTGCAGATTTACATGGAATGTTTTATATGTTTCAATTTTAGTATTATACTAAACCTTTTGTTGTACTGATTCCTCTGAGACTGATCGTCACCCATTGAGGTCAAGTGAGCCGTTTTAGGGTATTTTGATCTTGGTTTGAGGTTAATAGTACAACTAAAGGTTGGTGTCTCTGCTAGATTTTGGGTCATAGATGGGGATATAGTATCACATATGATTGACCATTATAAAAAGGTGTGTTCCCATATTTTCGTTCAATAAATGTGTTCTTATATCTTTTATTTCTGTTGTCGCATTATAAATATATTTATTTAATTTTGGTTTACGAGAATTAGTTATTATGTCCAAAACTAATGTAATTGGGCCAGATTCTTTCTTTTACTTTAGTGGGCTACCTTTATGATAAATCTGGTTAATGTGTATGGGCCAAACTCCATTTTTCTAAAGTTACCTCTTTGTTGTCATTTGCAACTGACTTGTAAATGAAAAGAGAATTGTTATATTTCTTCCCTTTTATAAGTGTAAATAATATATATATATATATATATATATATATATATATATATATATATATATATATAATATTAATTTAAATAAATATATACACATATATATGTATATTAATTCAAAAAAATGTTCTTGAACTGAATCGCTTAAAATATGAAAATTTGTTGAATTTTTTTTTTGTTTTAACAAGTTCAAGTATTTCTTTGTTTAATTTCTGTAAGCTCAGGGGATTTCTTTGTTTGATTTTCAGTAAGTTCAAAATTTTATTTGTTTAAAAAAAATCAAGGACTTGATCATTAAAAACGTGACAGTAGGTTGGTTTTTTTGAACACTTCTCCCTTTAATTAACGACCAAACTAATATTTAACTTAACCATCATATTATTAGCTAATCAGTGGTATATATCACTCGATTATTTAAATGCAAATTTTAGATCTTAGTTAAATTATATTCACGAAATATGTCTATTATATCTATATCTATACTATATTATAAAGCACGAATAAAAAACTCTTAAATACAAATTATTAGGCACAAGATACCATCATTTTATGTAATATTTTAAAAATCTTTTAATTTACAAGTATCAAAGCACAAGATACATATTATTACTGCAGACTTCTAACACTCAACAATTTGGTATGTACAGGGCCTTCCTTTTATGCAAACCTTTTCATGTATCAATATTAATTAATATATTATGTTACTATAATTTTGTTTTAATTATATTATTAAATATGTAATTGGTTATTTTTTCTATATATCATTAAAATATATAAGGTAATCATTGAATTCTAACAAAATACTTAATTTTTTTATATAAAAAACATTATATTATTAAGCCTAAATTAAACAAATTTATAAAAAAACATTATCACTTTCTCAAAACCATCTAAAATCGCTCTGTAAATCAACAAAAAAAAATGAAATGAAACATTAAAATCGTGATATATCTCGCTACATTGCGCGGGTACGCTTCTGATTAATACATTATATTATGATGTATATATTCTTATATAGAATTATCTAACTTCTACTGATTACTAAAGTACCTCTAAGGTACTTTATTCACGGTTTTGATCATGATTTCAAGTGTTGTAGTTTGAAAGGCATGGTTAGGAGACAAAAGTTACCAGATACCAATTTTTTAGTCAATTTTATAATTATTTAACTTTAAAAGATTACAATTTGAATCTTAGGGGTTGTTTGTTTAAAAAAAACCCTCTTAATGTCTCTTAAGTTTGAATCGTTCAGATCTTTTTACATTCACACTGTTCTTTTTTTCCAGTTTTCAGATTCTCTTAACTCTTAAATATATCTTATCGCCACCTCATTTCATATGTTTTCCTTTCCCTCAAGACGCATCCAGACGTTACAAAAACAATCTTGTTGATTCAGATTTCAGACTTCACCACCGCCTCTTATTAATCAGAAGTGAAATTAGATTACAAAATTCAGACCTCTTAAAAAGCAAACACCATCTTAAACTTTATATAATAAGGATTTAACCTTAATTTACTTGGTACTCGAACTAAGTTTCATGAGCTAAATGTGAGATCGTTGATCAAGTAAATATTCTAAAACAGTGAGAATATTTCAAAAATATATTATAATTTGTATGGGTAGGATTGGGAACAGATTAAGGGGCCGTTTTAATAAAAACTTATCGATAATAATCAACAACTCACTTACCTTATCAGGTAACATGCTCTACCATCAAAATGGATTGTTGGTAAGCGTCTTTTACTTGGTAAGCATTTAATGGGTGTTTTCTCTCTCACTTACCGAGTATCATTATTGGTCCTCCCTATGCCTCTTACAGGGTAAGATCCTCGTTTTTGCGATGCTCATCTGATAAGATAAGTAACACCCAATAAACACTTACTCGATAAGTGTTTGATAAACGACCACTAAGAGTGCCTACATATCAAAGGTGAGTTTCATTATAATTCTTAAAATAAATACACACATATATATCCGTTTACAATATTTTGAAATGTCATATGTGCATGATTATTGTTTATGGTTTACATGTTTTAAGGTTTTAATTTTTGCTATACATGTTATGTTATTTAAAAAGATTATGTGGTATAAAGGTATGTTAGTGCATTGATTGCAAGAGATTTTACAGAAGTGTGCAAGTTTAAATATATGATATGCATAATTATTCACAAAGTATATTCTATGCATAGGATCATATTATGTGGTACAAAAGTATGTCAATATCCTCATTGCCAAAGGTTTTACAATACGCCTTATTAGTTGCCTGTTATGAAAGTATAAATTATTTGAGCACCGACCAGCTAAAGTCGAGTACCCAAAAGGGAAAGAGAAGGTCTAGCGATGTGCAGAAAGTCAATCGATCCAATAGAAACCGATCGACCATAATTGGATATCCAATTGTAATTGTAATTGGATCGGATCGGATTGAAAATCTCAACATCCAATTTGGATCGGTCGGTTCTTGGATGGCAGTCCAGAACCGACCAAAACTGACCAACATCCAATTAACCATCCAATTATATTTTTGCAATTTGCTTAAATCTAAATTTGTTTTGTGTTAGTTTTTGAATTCTTAGTCTCACTTGTGTTGGCTTTAACTTTTAACACAAATTAAAAGTGATTAATCAATTTCTTTCATTGTTAAAAAATTGCATTAAATTAACACATTGGATCGATCTGATCCGATCTGATCATCCATTGGATATCGGATGGATCCAATCCGATACAATGGATATCTGATAAGAATATCCAATGGATATACAGTAAGTACATCCAATGGATGGAACCGAACCGATCCAATCATCCATTGGATTGGAAAAATCCAACATCCAATGGATGATTGGATCGGTTCGGTTCCCCTCACATCCATTGGATGTCAACCTATGAACATGTAACACCCTCAATTCTGGAAATAACAACTAATTTAAAATTTTCTAAATACGTCGATAAATAACTCATCTACAATCACAAAATAAAGTTTTAACCTCAACACATATAGTTTATTCTCTACATACAATCTATAACAAGGACGGGTGCTACTAAAACCCAATAAAGTCACTATCTCCAAACTGCGGAAGACTTCACCAACCACTTACACTTGCACAAAGCTAGATCTCAACTCTTCATAGCTGCTAAAACCAAACCCCAACAGGAACCTGATGCACATGCCGACAAGTAAAAATGTTAGGCTAACACCTAGTGAGTTCAAGAGTTTTACATTAATAAATATATCTTTAAAAGAACGAACTTCACTTGAAACCATAACCAGTCAATTGATGTCCTTTAAAACGTGGAAACGACTCTTTTCCAATATCATGCACTTTCAAAGGTGGACACCTCATTTCAAACATGTTTTATAAATTGATGCAACTTAAACTAACCCGAAACATGAATCATCATCAAAACCAAGTATACCGTACGCCCGAAAACATGGACACTAGGTCCAATACTCACGCGGCCGAAAATGAACAGATTTTAATTACCAAAACACGGGGATGACATAATTCATTCAAACCATAATATACGAGGAAGAAGGTCCAATATTAAGGTCCTCATTCACTGTCGACCAAATAGAACCAATGACAATAAAGTAAAGCATCTTTATATTTAAAATACTGATAGACGACAACGAGGGAGACCCGTATCCGTTGAGAGTGGAGGAAACACGAAAGTATACCACCCATGCAACGTTAATCACATGACACCTCACGACATCACAGCCAGGTGTCCCTACGACTTCTTTACAATCCCACCCCAAGTAAAGTTGACCTTGATGAACATCCCGAAGGACTCCACCCCAAAGGCCCAACACACTTAAAGACTACCTCTCAGGCATTACTTCAAGCGGCGGGGGTCCTAGCGCCTACTTTGCCTGTAGCGCTACCAGACTCAAACCCTCCCAATGCTTACTTGTAAAGTTTCCGGTCATAAAACATAGGTACTGAAGGTCACCCGCAATACCCAATCGACCATCCAAAACAGACTGACTTACGTGCCTATGGATCCAATGCAACACAGTCTAACCTTACCGGACTACACATGAATGACCAAAGCACTCGAGCCCGTAACCAACCTCAATACACAACACAACGCATTAGTACGTACGTCATAACTGGACTCTACATTGAGCCATATAAAACCGGACAAGCGTCCTCAAGACCCCTTTAAAACGACATCGAGCCGAAATACTCAAAACCTCTTTTTGACCAATGATTAACGCTTTTCAAATAATAAACGCACTCGACCCATGCCATGCAATCACACGCTCCAAAATACTTGAATGGACTCCAACATAGTTTAAGTCGGGACAAAAGGTTTCCCAAATAGATTTATGCTCTTTATCCTTTCAAAACGTCCCATAACACAAAATTAAACCTTTTACCCAAACAACACTAAAAATTCCTTTTAACCAACTAATTTCATTTATGCAAAAAGTTACCAAACACACCCATTTATGACTCATTTATCAAAATACCTAAACATCACAAGAATGTGTGCTATACAAATTTATAAAGTTAAACACTTTCAAAATAACCAAACTGATCAGCAGTTGAACTTTTTATGTAAGATGCAAAACACTTTAAAATAACCATTTTGACATGTACACCGTTTTCATAAATCAACTTGAACTCACCTTGCTAGATTTAGGCTAAATCTAGATTTTACCCCACTTGAGCTTTCCTTGACGAAACTTGAATCCTCCAAGCCAAACCTCCAAAACCTAGATCCAAACATTTTCAACCGTAAATAACCATATTCAACCATATAGAAACATTCCCAAACATATTACACCAAAATCTCCACTTATACCCAAAAACCCTAATTTTGACCTCACTCCTCCAAAATCTTCCAAACCGAAAATGGAGAAACATAATACTTAGGAAATCATCAATGGAGCATTTACAACTTATTTTAAGGTTTAGAAATGGAAGAGATACACTTACCACTTAGGTTTTGGTGAAAACCTAGAAAACTCTACCATGGAGCTTGAGGTTGAAGATGACAATGGTAGACACTTGCCAAAGCTCTCATTCTACCACTTAATGATGGAGCACTCTAGGAACACAAGAAATTCCAAAATGAGTTAGGGTTTGAGGAGAATGAAGAAGAAACGTTTTGGGAGAGAGTGGAGAAGTTTTAGAGAAGAGAAATGAGGGAATAGGCTGAAATCCCGCACTTAACAATACCCTGCACCTTGCATGCGACATTGACCATGCGACATTGCCCAGGGCAATGTCGCTGGTCATAGTCGCTGGTGTGTACCAGCTCACGGTACACCCCATGCGACTGTGACAGTGCGACTGTGACTCGTCATAGTCGTCGGGCATTGTCACGGGACCTTTCCGGAGCCCGAAACTCGACCTTTTCACTGCCAAGACTCCCGATACTCCAAGGGACTTTAAAAAATACATTTCCCAACAAAACCCCACTGTTTATAAGTCGCAGAAATGTCCGGGTGACATTTACTTACCGAAAATTACGGGTGTTATAGAAAACCCTTAGCGATGTGTGTTAAACTATGAGATGTTATGCTATGTTATTTTTGAATATGATGTTTTTATTTTCAGATGGATTGTGATAAATTATTTTCACGTAGATTCAGTCATATACTTCCACTACTGTTGTATTATGTTATAGTAATATGTTTTAAGTTTTTTTTCTTCTTTTTGCAATGCATTCAGATGTTAACAATCTAAGCTCCGGTATGTTGTCATGACTCTAATAGGAAGTTTTTTTTTGGAAAGGGTATCCTGGGCCTATGGCCCAAACTAATCCCTGGCAATTAGGGCCTTTAGCCCAGCTGCTAAAGCGTGCAACCCTGAGTTTATCCTCAGTGACCACAAGTGCTGATAGTGGGGCTCGAACCCGGGTTGAGCGTTATGAACTCCCCAAACCTTTACCACCACACCACAACCCTTGTGGTTAACTCTAATAGGAAGTTGTGCAAGATAATTTAACCACACATTTTAAATATAATTTTGCATAGGACGAAATAATTACTATGAAAATAATTTATTTTTCGTAGTCATTTGATTTTATTTGAAACTGATTAGAAAATTTATTGACTAAACTTGAAAATTATTGCCAAATATTTTACGGATATAATTGTTTTTAAAGTTAAAATCAAATACAAATGCCTCTAGTATATAGCTCAGTTGGTAAAGAGGCGAGATGACATTGCCCAAATACAAAACAGGTTTCAGTTTAGATCCCAAACCCCTTCGCTAGTCTTGCGCTAAGTGAGGCAAAAAAGTTCCCCGTCACATTGATGTCCATGCGGATTCCATGTGGGACAGGTTATGATTGTCCGTAATCAATTTTTTATCCAAAAAAATTAAAATGCAAATAATCAATTTTGTACTATTATAGATATTTTATACGATATAGACAAAATATGGTTATGAAAATTGTTGGTCCTAGAATGTAATGACTTACACATGAAGTGTTTGTAGAAGAGGGGTTGAATACAAATACAACAAATTTTCACTTTTAGTTATGTATTAAAACAATAATTGCAGATTTGTTGCGAAAGCTAGGAAGGTAAGACACGATCCTAAACAATATGACTGGTGACAAATTTGCTAACAGCTGAAACAGTGAGAGAAGAAGGCACTGTTTCAGATCTGAAGTACTTTAATAGTTATTCAGATAGTGATACTGACTTTTCCTAAGAAACTATCACTCAGAAGTTCTTTCAAAATGGGTGAGTTGCAACATATGACAAAGGTGAGCTTTTATAGCTACTATTGCATTAAACGTTGTTGTCATACTTTAACACGTATTTTTAACCGATTTGCTAATCTATGCATGATTGTACTTTTCATTGCAACCTTTAAAGTTGATGTAAACAATTGTTAACCCAACTCATCCTTATGTATGCAGAGAAACAATAAATGAAGTATGATACTAATAAAATAGTACTTTGGAACTTACTTTGGCTGACATGATAGGCATGTTTCCATACAAGGATGAAAGTTGGTAGAGTTGGTGAGCCATACTTTTTGGATAAGTTTGGACTCCAAAATTCGGTTTGTGAGTAGTAGTATTATCCAGACTGCTATTTATCTTGAATTGATCTTTTTTCGGCTAGATGACAAACCAATCCACTTTAGTGACGATCTTTACCTCACTTCAACTAGTCTTCGATTTTGTTGAAGGCTTGTTGTTCTTGGATCAATACAAATAGTTACAAGACTTTCACAAAGAAAAATCATATCTTATCTATTCCGAAATATAAGCTATAGATCGGATTCCAACTTTAGACTATTTATGAAGTAGGAACATCTGGTGTTAAAACTAACTGAGAGTAATTTGTGGGTTCTTGAGAATCAATACTGAATGACCAATTAAAGTATCAATCAGATTCTTCAATTCAGATGGAGAATTATCAAATCTAAGGTTTGATATCAACATACTATCTAAGTTATAGATTGGAAGGTGACTAAGATTCGAAACCTTGAACCTATAAATTCCTTTATTATGTTAGGTTCGGATGAATACTATCTATTAGTTCTGATACAAGTTGTATATCATATATAAAGGTTACAAGACAAGTATTAAGGAATCCTTTTTTTAAGTGTTGGATCAGATGCTAGTTGTATTAGTTTCAAATCTGATGGTTGAGACCAACAAAAAATAGTTAATTTGTTATGAACTGATTAAGGGCATGCTTCTTTTTTATTTTTTGGGAACATAATTGTTTTGTTATTCAAGAATAATTATCGAGTCATTTACATAAACTTATAAACAACGACAGATCCAGGGTATTTGTCAGCGGGTGCACCTTTAAGCTGGATCAAAGGGCAGACCCGCAAAGTCGCCCGATGTGTTTTAGCCGAATTCCACCTTTTCAATGGATTTTTTTTAAGTTTTTTTTTTTATTGATTTTGAGAGACCTTTTCGGTTTCTTAATCGATGTCTTCCTTGTATTTTATGATATCCCGAAACATCTTTCAAAGTTTAGCGGTTACACATTTTATATATAGAAATAATTTTTATTTGTGAAAATCGATTAAATAGGTGCATGTGACTATGGTCGTGACTTCACTGGTCCCTGCTTATAAAAGACGAAGTTTTAGGCTTGATTTTATTATATTTTATAGATTTTTATTGGGGTTACATCTATATTTTATAAATAAAATAAAATAAAAAATATTCATTTCATATATGTAGGACAATTACAATAATTAGGATCTTATGAATAATTGATTTATTTATTTTAAAATTGGTCGATTTTATTAATTTTGTATTTCTAATGGGTTAAATATCATTCCAGATGTATTCAAAATAACTACAATCTTTTAAATTATTTTATTAAAAGAGTAAACTACAAATTTGGTCCCTACGGTTTGTCGAAAATAATACTTTTCGTTTATGTAGTTTTCAAATTATGAGATGGCCATCGTAGAAAAAATGTCTGAATTTACAATCTAGTCCATTCCTCTAACAACCGTTAAGTTATGGACATTTTCGTCCTTTTATCATTTTTTTTTTATTCTGTATCCAATCTAAACAACGAGAATCAAAATCAATTTTGATTGAGTAAAAGACACACAAATCGATAAAAGAACGAAGATGTCTAATTTAACGGAATTTTTAATAACCAATAGAGAGAGGGAGAGAGAGAGAAAGAGGGATCAAATTCGGACATTTTTGCAAACCACGATGACCATTTTGTAATTTCAAACCTGTAGGGACAAAAAGTGTTATTTCCAACAAACCACAAGGACCAAATTTGTAGTTCACTCTTATTATAATATGTTAAATAATTATAAAAGAAATGAATAATTCATATTATTTCTCTTTCAAAATTTCCAAAAAGTCATTACTTCTACGAATAACAGATGTATAATTTACGGAGGTAGTGACTTTTTGATAAAATAAAAAAAAAATTGATTAACAAAATAGCTCAAGTGTCTTTAATTAATTTCTCTAATAACTATGTATCCATTTTGACCCAAACTCCTTTTAAATTTTAAATTAAATTAAATTAATATGATACCATAAAAAGAAAGGCATAATCAATAATGGTACCAAAATGAGAATCTTTCCTTTTATGGAAAATCTATTCATTTATTGCGTTTCATGTGTCAACTGTCAAATGTGAATGTGAACTGTGTGGAGGGGTTTTGTTCCCTGTAGTTTATTCCACCAACAAATAATTTTTTTTCTAAAATTAATTAATTAAATTCTGATATTTCATTTTCAAACTTTTAATGTTTCAATTAAAATATTTATTAACAATTTCTTTATAACTAGAATAATAATCCTGGAAAGCAATGTTATATATTTTTATTTTAAGTTTTTCAATTTTATTATATGATTTTGAGAAAGTGAGATGATTTTTTGTTAGTTATTGGGTTTATAAAGTATTTTGTGGTATTAGTAGGTTCAACGATTATTTTGTATTTAAATATATTTATCTACGGTGGATTTGACATTGTACCAAGTTTTTTTTTTCTTTTTAATACCGTGTACCAACCAATTGTTCGTTATATGAACTTAATTGGTACCATCTTTTTTCGATTAATATATATTGGTACTGGTTTCATATCAACTTCAAGTTACATGTATGAAATTTTTTACTTTTGTTCAAATTTTGGGTGACATTTTGAACTTGCAGATAACACATGTCATGTTTAAGGGTTATTTATGTGCAAATAATAAAATTTGCAAACATTCAAATGTCAAACAAAAAGGTTAAATTTAAGATGTTTAATATTCAATACATCAAAAATACAAAGTTTGATAAATAATTAAATAATTTGTGACCATGATATGGACTTCAAATACCGTGTACCAACCAAATTCTTAACTTGATACGATACTACCAACCGACTGTGATTGGTACGATTGGTACACATGTTGTTTACTTTGGTTTGATATAAAATTGTCACTCATATGTTTATCAGTTGGATTTGTGAGTTTTACAAAATTAAAACGTATTAGTAACGATTATATATATATATATATATATAATATTTTTATCAAACTAAAAAAATATCGATTTTTTTATATTATGTTTTTTTTAAATAATGATTATTTAAGATAATTTGTATTTTTTTTAATTTAGATAAATCTATAGGTTTTTAAAACTTGATCCTTCTTTATATGGAAAGAGTAATTTGAGTATTTAAAAATTACTAGAAGTGTGTTTGCGCAATGCCGTTAGATACATCACGATTTTAATGTTTCATTTTATTTTTTATTTTTTGTTGATTTACATTACGATTTTGGTTGGTTGTGAGAGAGTGATAAAGATTTATTTAATTTAGACTTAATAATATAATGTAATTTATTTTGGTTTAATAATATAACTTTTTATAAAATATTTTGTTAGATTTTTTTAATTATATTTTATAATTTTATATTTAAAATTTGATTTTTATTATATATTTAATTATGCGGAGAGTTATTTTAGGGGAGTTAAATTGAGAAATGATTTTAGGAGAGTTAAAATGGTTAGAGATAATGATTGAAAATTAATAAATAACATTAAATGTAGTACATACAGTTTTAATGGTTGTTTTTTAAGTAATTAGCATTAAATGGCAGTACATTAAGCTTTAAGACTTGTTTTTAAGAGTTTTTTATGCCATCTTTATAATATAGTATAGATTCAAACTAATGATCTTTTATTGTTAACAAAATGGGTAAAACAAAAATATTATTGAAATCGAAAGATGTATATATTATTGATTGGTACATGATGTTTTAACAAAAACTAAAAGTTTTTTAAAAAATATTCTTTGAATTTATTTAGGGGCTGATTGTTTACCTCTTAATGGTTCCATTAAGAGACAATATCTGAATCGCTAAGAGGTAAATCCTGTTTGGCAAAAAAAAAAGATTGTCTCTTAATGGTTCCAAAATTCTCTTAATGATTTTGTATCCTGAACCTCCCTTAACCTTAAGAGCCCTTATTTCATTATGAACAATTAGCAAACAACCATATTTCATTTTACACTGTATTATAAAAACCTCTTAATCATTCATACCACTTAATCATTCTGTACTAAACCATTCAGCAACTGCCAAACAACCCCTTAAACTCAAAACACATTTTAAATATTTATTTAACAATCACAAGACATGTCAAAATTAAAATCATTTATTTTCAGATTTAAAAATACTATTCTTTTTCAAAACAAATAAAATTATCATTAAACAAATGTAACACTCTCAAATCTGAAAGAACAACTAATTTAGAATTTCCGATAAAACATCATTTAATGGATTAATTTATTTCTATAAATCAATACTAAATTTTCTCAAATAATAACTCTAGATTTAACATCAACAAAAATGACAAACTAAGGCCAATGTCGGTGTTACTAAAATCCAACGATAGTCACTCAAAATACATAAGACTTCCTCGAATAGTTAACTCATTCTCGTGCCTCTAACTAGTACTCAACTCTTCATAGTGTCGCTAGTATCATTCCCCAACGTGGACTATATGCACATGCCTACAAATAGAAAATGTTAGACTTAACACCTAGTGAGTTCAAGAGTTTTCATTTTTAATATACAACGTAAAACTGAAAGAATGTTGTTTAAATCACAATTTCTCTAATGAAAAGTAGTTAGTGCAAAAGCAACACCTTTCACGTAAAGCATCATTTCCGTGATGAGAACTCAGTGACTAAAGCACCCATGTTAACATGAAACCAAAGCCAAATACCCACCCAAAATGTGAATGGGATTTAATATTCAAATACGGAAACATGGATAAAACTCTATTATCTAAAACATCCAAATAACATGGGTAAGGTCCAATATCCAAAACAACGAGACATGCATAAGTTCCAAGATGCCAACACCATGAAAAATTGACACACTTCATACCCAAACAACAACGAAAACATGAATAATACACTATCCATAAGTAACACCTTCCGTTGACGGGGGGACTCATTTCCATCAAGTGTCGGAACACTAAGTAAGCCACATTGAGATGTTGACGAGTAAATCACTCCCAACATATAAGCTTTAGTAATTACTCTTACTCGGGCTAAGATAAGAACATCAAAACTCCTTACTTAGTCAGTCCCCAAGTTACAAGATGAGAACATCAAAACTCCCCACCTGCCTAAAATCAGAGGTTCTAAAGCAAGTACATCAAAACTCCTCATTTGTCCCAAACCAACGATTTTGATAAGGAAACCTCAAAACTTCTCTCTTATCACCCCATGGTCTCAAGATGAAAGCATCAAAACTCCTCGATTGACATACACGACTGATATATATATGCTTATGGATCTAATGCATTACAGTCTAAATTACATGACACCTAATGAATGATCAACACACTCAAAACATTGTATTCTCAAATAAAATGCAATAAAGGCATATCATGTCCAAAACTCAACATGGAGCAAAGTAGAATGGATAAAGTTACCCAAAACTCAAATGAGCCAAATTTAACCCAATGACTCCACATTTATTTGACCATTCAAATAAAAGTTAACACAAGCAATAAAGCACATTTAACCTACGTTTATGCAAAAACATACTGTAACACCCTCGAATTTGGTAAGAGCAACTAATTAAAATTTTGATATAATATCAAATACAAATCAAAAGTTCTTCATACCTCAAATATAAAATTCTACAATTAACCTCAAACAACTATAAACCCCAACATTTATCAAGGGCTATACCGAAGTCGGGTGCTACTTAGTCCTCAAAGCTAGCTGCTCTTCACAAACCAAAGCGGAAACTTCGCCAATACTAAACACATCACGAGCACACTGCAAACACTGCTCTCTTCATAGTGTTACTAGGACCATTCCCAACCAGAACCTGATGCACATGCCGACAAATAAAAAGGGTTAGGCTAACGCCTAGTGAGTTCAAGAGTTTTCAACATAAATAAATATTTCGTTAGAAGGGAAGACTGCAGTTTAAATCATGATCTTTCAAAATGATTTAACTTAACTATGAAAACGGCTCGTTTTCCAATAACATGCGTTTTAAGGACGAATGTCCCAATATAAACATTCTTTATAAAACTATACCGCCCAAAACTCATTCAAATGTGAATAGAAAACAGAATCCCAATAATAAAAACGCGGGTAAAACTTTATATCCCAAAACGCCCAAAACACAGGTGAGGCATAATACTCAACTCGTAAAATCATAGGAATACAACCCATATAATATAATATGCCATTGAAAACATATAACTAAGATTCAATACTCACACGACCATAAAATGTGATGAAATCCAAATATTAAAGCATGAACAATTAAATATCCAAAATATTGCTGGCCGACGATGGGGGAGACCCGTATTCGTTGAGAGTCAAAAAAGTATGCCACTCATACAACGTTAATCGTATGACACTTCACGACACGCAAGCCCAAGTGCCCCTACGACTCCCTTCAAGCTACACCAAAAGAGACAACATTGTGGCGTGGTGGTAAGAGCCTGGGGACTTCATAGCGGTTTCCCGGGTTCGAGCCCCACTCGCAGCATTGTGGCCACAGGATGAATGCCCGCGGGCCATAGGCCTGTTTTCCCGGAGATTAGTCCGGGCCCAAAGTGGTCTGGGATACTCCTTTACCAAAAAAAAAAAGACAGCTGACCTTAGCGAATATTATCATGAATACCGCTAAGGCTCGGCACAGTCGGGGGTTACAACCATGGCATTGCCCCGACATGGCGGAGGCCCCAAACGCCCATCACTCATGATAGCACAACCGGACTCAGCCCTCCTAGTGTACACTTGAAAATTAAGGTCATAAAAACATGGGCCCCGGAGTCAATTCTCGCAACACCTAGTTTACCATCAATTAAAGACTGACTTACGTGTCTATGGATCCAATGCAACACAGTCTAACATTACATGACTACACATGAATGACCAACACACTCGAGCATGTGATTATCATAAATATGCAATAAAATGAATTAAGATGTATATTGAACATGGGCTCTACAAAGAGCCATTAAAACTGGGACAAATGTCCATGAGACTCTTTTAAGTCAAAATTGAGCTAAAATGCTCAAAACCCAATTGACCAACAAATAACGGTTTCCCCAAATAATAAAACGCATCTAAACGACGTTTATTCAGACACATACTTCAAAGATGTGATTAACCCAAAACTCAACACGGATTGGGACATATCATTTTCCAAATGAGTTTATACGCTTATGTTTCCAAAATGTCTCATAACACGGAGACATGCATTTTCCAAATGGTTTATAAAATCAAATACACCAAAAATGCATATATCATGAATTAGACTTCATTTGTACAAAAATTATCAAAGATGCATAAATCATACTATTGCTTGTCAAGATATCTAAATCCCAAATATGGGCATTTTATGAGACTAAAACAACCCAAGTTTATCAAATGTGAAAACTTATCAAAATACCCAACACATTGACAATTACCAAATTAAAACATATTTTTACTTTAAAAATACTCATTTTGGCATGTACATAGTTTTCACAAAGCAACTTGAACTCACCTTGCTAGGTTAAGCTAAACCTAGGTTCCAAACTCAACCATTTGCCTCCAAAAGTGTAGATTCCACCATTTCCAAGTCATCACCAACAATAAGTTAGGGTTTCCAAGCAGCTCATTCCTTCAAGTCTAGAAATGAACTAACATCAAGTAAGACTTTTAGATCTATAAAGATCCTTATACTAAAGCTTAGATTACTCAAGGAAACTTACCACTTTAGATATTGAGACTTTCCACCCAAAGCTATTCAAGGAACCCATCCAACTCTTCAACCCGAGCTTCCAAATACCGAACCTTTATACTTCTTTAAGATGAACCCACTATGTATGTTCCAAATCTGAGATAAGAGCTCTTAAAATCGCACAAATGGAGAGGAGAGACATGGAGATGGAGGCTAATGAGAGAAAACCCTAAAATTTGGGTTTTAAACCGATCAGACCCTTCCCGCGGCCTTGGTCGCGACCTCAAGTCATGGGCCAAGCCGCACGTGTCCTTTGAATGCAAACCACAGTGACTTACGCGGCTTTGGTCGCGGCTTGAGGCAGCGGGCCAAGCCACACATGTCTCCTGTTGTGCCTCCTCACGTCTTATGATAAACCGCTCCCCGACCGTTTCTCTCGGTCGGCCGCTGACCGTTCCTTGACTAATCGTTGACCGTTCTTTTGGAATTTACGGGTGTTACACATACTCCAAAAGTATTATTAACTCAAGAATCCATTATTTGCATTCTCCAAATGAAATCTTACTATTTATATTTTGAAAATGCCACATAACATAAACATATGCATTTTCCAAGTGGTTTATAAAGCCAAATACACATGGAGTGTGTTTTTATCAAATAATGTCCCAAAATGACCCAAGTAGGAAGGAGTTGGTATATGAAAAATGAAGGAAAAAAGTAAAATCTCGGTTTTTAAAGCTCCAACTGTCGAATGCATCCTGGTGCCGCGACCCAGAGTTTTGCCCAAGCCTCCCCTAACTTTGAGAGTTTTCTGCCTTAAGTACCCGGTCGCGAAGAATGTTTTACGGGGGCGTGAAGTTTACTAATTTATTTTGGTTTTCTTTCTAAACTAACACCCCAACACAAACCAACTCAAGATTAAAAGGGGTTTTCCATGGAAAAATATGAATATAAACCTCAAAAATTTACGTACCAAAATACAGATGTTATAAAAAATTCATTTATTTTCTATTTCTATGAACATACTTTTAAATTACACATTTAACGGTTTATAGTTTAAAAACTTTTTTTGTAAGGCATCTATATATTAAAACTGTAACACCCGTAATTTTCGGTAAGTAAAGGTCATCCAGACGTTTTTGGAACTTAAGTACGGCGGGACTTTCGTTGGGAAATCATTGTTTAAAGTCCCTTAGGGTATCGGGGGTGTCGGCGTTGAAATAGTTGAGTTTCGGGGGTTGGAAAGGGTTCAGCGACAATGCCCGACGACTATGACAGTGTCATAGTCACACTGTCACAGTCGCAGAGAAGGTACCGTGGCCTGGGGGAAGATGGCGACATTGCCCTGGGCAATGTCGCTGGTTAATGTCGCACCAGGGCACCAAGGTGCTGTTAAGTCGGGATTCTCAACCTTCTTCCTCATTTCTCTTCTCCAAACTTTTCCCATTCTCTCTCAAATCGTTCCTTCTTCACTCCCCACAAACCCTAACTCATTTTAAAGTCATTTCCATGGATTCTAAGGTGTTCCATCATCATCAAGCTTGCAACCCCAACCTCAAGTACTAGATCAAGTGTTCCTTCTTATTCCTTGAGATTTATAAGTTTTGGGGTTTTGCTCAAAACATAAGTGGTAAGTGTATCTCTTCCATTTCTAAACCCTCATATAAGATAAAGAGGCTCCATTGATGATTTCCTAAGTATTATGTTTCTCCATTTTCGGTTTGGAAGATTTTGGAGGAGTTAGGTCAAAATTAGGGTTTTGGGTATAAGTTGAAGTTTTGATGTAAAATGTTTGGGGAATGTTTCTATATGGTTGGATATGTTTATTTATGGTTGAAATTTATGGATTTAGGTTTTTGGAGGTTTTGGCTTGAGGATCCAAGTTTCTTCAAGAAAGCTCAAAGCGGGTAAAATCTATATTTAGCCTAAATCTAGCAAGGTGAGTTCAAGTTGATTTGTGAAAACGGTGTACATGCCAAAATATTTATTTTAAAGTGTTTTGTGTTTTACATGAAATTGTTAAATGCTGATAAGTTTTGTGTATTTTGAAGTAAAAATATATTTTGCTTGGTAATTGTCAAAGTGTGAGTATTTTAATAAGTTTTCATATTTGATAAACTTGGGTTGTATTAATCTCATGAAATGCTCATATACAGGTTTTGAATATTTCAACTAGCAAATAACATGACTTATGTATTCTTGGTGATCTTGTACAAATAAAGTCCATTTTATGATTTATGCATCTTCGGTGATTTTTGTACAAATGAAGTCTAATCCATGATGTTCGGCATTTTGATGTATTTGAGTTCATAAACCATTTGGGAAAATCCTTGGTTCCAATACGTGACGAGTTTTGGGTTAACCACATATTTGGGTCATGTGTAAGCATAAACGTAGTTTAAAGGCACTTCATTATTTGGGGGTCCACGATTTATTGGTCAAATGGATTTTGAGCATTTTAGCTCGGCGTTGACTTAAAAGAGTCTTGAGGACATTTGTCCGGTTTTAATGGCTCGATGTAGAGTCCAATCTATGATTTATATACTAATGCATTTTATTGCATATTTATGATAATTACATGCTCGAGTGCGTTGGTCATTCATGGGTAGTCATGTAATGTTAGACTGTGTTTCATTGGATCCATAGGCACGTAAGTCAGTATTATTTGATGGTCAAGTGGGTGGTACGAGGTTGGACTCCGGGACTCCTGTTTTATGACCTTGTCCTTTCAAGTGTACACTAGGAGGGCTGAGTCCGGTTGTGCTATTGTGACAATGGGCAGGTCATGATGGGCGTTTGGGGCCTCCGCCATGTCGGGGCAATGTCATGGTTGTATCCCTGTACCGAGCCTTTGGTGGTATTCTTGATAATATTCGCTAAGGTCAGCTTTCTCTTTTGGTGTAGCTTGAAGGGAGTCGTAGGGACACTTGGGCTTGTGTGTCGTGAAGTGTCATACGATTAACGTTGTATGAGTGACATACTTTTGTGTTCCTCCACTCTCAACGGATGCGGGTATCCCCCGCTGTCAGCCCGTAGTATTTCGGATATTTAATTGTCCTTACTTAAATGTTTGGATTTCATTCCATTTTATGGTCGCGTGGGTATTAAGTTTCAGTTCCATGCTTTCGATGACGTATCATATCTATATGGTTTGTTTTCCGTTATGTATGGGTCGAGTATTATGCCCCACCCGTATTTTGGGTGTCTTAGGATATGAAGTGCCATGCACGTTTTTACAAATTGGGTGTCGAATTATAATCCCGTTTTGGGTGAGTAATGGGCTGCATCGTTTTATCAAGAATGTTGTCTTGGAGCGTTGTCTTTAAAGATGCATATTATGGGGAAAACGAGTCGTTTCCATCCTTATAGTAAACCATTTCGAAAGATGTAGATTTGAATTGAATTCCTTTTTGTAAAGATATATTCATTTATGTTAAAACTCTTGAGTTCATTAGGCGTTAAGCCTAACCTTTTTATTTGTCGGCATATGCATCAGGTTCCAGATGGGGGTTTGGTTCTAGCAGTCCTATGAAGAGATGTGCATAGTTATTCACAAGTGTAAGCATTTGGTGAAATCTTCCGTAGTTTGGAGATAGTGACTATTATTGGGTTTTAGTAGCACCCGTCCTTATTATAGATTGTATATATGGCATGAATGTGTGTATTGAGGTTAAATCTTAAATTGTGATTGTAGATGAATAATTTATTGGTGTATTTAGAAAATTTTAAATTAGTTGTTATTTCCAGGTTTGAGGGTGCTACAAACCAAACAAAAAGAACAACCGAGTCATCGCAAACAGAACAACAAAGAAAAAGCACACCTACCTTCTACAAGGCATAGAAAGGATGGAGGAGGCAAAACCCAAACCAAGCAAAAAAAAACCCACACATAAGGCTACCAACACAGTGAAGCACAAGCGAAAAAGAACTCGAAACGACTAAAAAGAAAAAAAATTATTGGGAGAAGCCAGATTACAGCACCACAAAGGCCAAGGCTTACCAAAAGCTTTAACACGATGAGAAAGTTAACGATACGAGGCAAGTTGGATCTTGAACAACAGATAAACATCTTCGTGCAAGCTAACGAACAAAAGTTCATATCGGAAACTCCAAATCAAGAAGAAGGGAATCAAAACACGAGTTTAAAAACTATATCTTTTAAGAACCTTATCTTTTTAGAACACATCAAGTTTCATCTACATCATCTCAACGTCAACATGAGATTAACATCGAACATTAAAATAAACAAATTTGAAAATATAGATATCTAAAGATATATTTTTGAGAATTTGTTCCCTGAATATAAATTAAATGAAAACATGTTTTTTATACAATTTAGCACAAATATTACCACATGATATTTGATGTATTTAACAGTTTTATAAACATTTACTTACATTACATATTAAATCAAATATTTTATTTTTTACGAAGAATAAAAAATACGTATTTTTGGATAAAGAATCATATAATTAATATTTTTATTTAATTTATTAAATATTAAATGAGGATGGAGCATTTACCCATACTTTTCCCAACTACAAACCAGGCCTTACCCCTTTCGTCCATCAAGGGTCGTCTGCTCCATATGTTTTCCTTTGCATTTGGCTACCCAACCTTTATTGTACAAGACTATTTCAATATTTTATTATAATAATGCATTTTTTATTATTAATATAAAATATATATCTAAACTATTCTGGTCAAACGACAATTTTGAAAAGTACCAAGGTTGTATTTATGTTTTTTTTTAATTAAATTCAGTGAATAAATTGAAATATATAATAAAAGTCATTATAAAAAAAAGGGTTTATAAGACATTCTTAATAGACAACTTTATAAGACTTAATTTTTATAGGACCAAAAAACAAAACGTTTAGTTTAAAGGCAATTTAATAAGTTTATAGAACATTTTTGGGAGTTTTTAGGACATTTATATAAAAAAGGCGTCGTATTAGCTATTTTATATGATAGTATGTGAAAATTTGTCATATAAAAACAAGAACTTGTTGAAGATACTAAAGTGTTTTCACCTTGTTTCGGGGCTTAAAATAAATATGAGAAAAAGTAAAATTTTCGGTGTGTAAGTACCGGAGGTTGAAGTTCAATCTTGGGCTAGCTCATTTGGGTGTGGGTGTGTCATGCTTCTGTTTATTTACCTTGGTCTACCGGTTGGGGCATCTATGCGGAGACTTGCCAATTGGAAGCCGACAATTGAGAAGATGGAAAAAAAGCTCGCATTGTGGAAAGCGAAGACGGTTTCTTTTGGAGGAAGACTAATGTTGGTAAAATTGGTTTTTGGTAGCACATCGTATACTTATTCTCTTTATTCCGGGCACCGCTTGGAGTGATAAATATTCTTGAGCGTTTGAGAGGGCATTTCTTTTTTTTTTTTTTGGGGGGGGGGGTGGTGAGGGCGTATAAAAAAAACCTTTTGTGTGGGTGAAGTGGGAATCGATTTTTTTTTTTTTGGGGGGGGGGGTCAAAAAGGGGGGTCTCAATGTTGGGGGCCTAAAGGACATGAACTGGGCACTTCTATGCAAATGGTGGTGGAGGTTTAATATGGAGAGAGAGTCGTGGTGGGTAAGGATAATCCAAAGTATTTACGAGTGGGATGGGGGTTTAGTAGTGGATAATCATAGAGGTTTGGAGGGAAAGGGGGTTCGGAGGGACATTGTAAGGGTAGGGAGAGAGTTAGAGAAGGTTGGAATAAATTTGGCAGGGTCTTTGGTAAAGAAGATATGGGATGGTGCAGACACAAGATTTTGGGAGGAGAATTGGGTGCCAAGTAAACCTTTCAAAGAGGAACGTTCAAGACTTTTCCATTTGGAGAAAAATCAAAGTATCTCGGTCAAGGGTAGAGGGGAGTGGGTAGGATAAGAGTGGGTGTGGAAATGGGATTGGAGGCGTGATCCGAGGGGGAGGGAAGTCGGTGAGTTAGAATTCTTATTGGGTGTGCTTCAATCCAAAAAAACCAAGAAGGGAAGTTAAGGAGAGGGTAGTGTGGACATTGGACATGCAACATGGATTTACGGTCAACAAAATGAGGTGTCTTTTGGAGGATAAAAGATCGGGTGGAGCAAACACTTTGATGGAAACAAAATGGGATCCCTCGATACCAAAAAAGATTTGCGTTTTCTTGTGGAGAGCAAGGCTTGGGAGGATGCCAACTATGGAGGTCTTGGACAAAATGGGAATCGAGTTGGACACCATTCTTTGTCCAAGGTGTGGGAAATCGGTTGAGACGGTAGACCATGCCTTGGTCAATTGCGAGGAAGTGAAAACACTATGGCTACTGTAACACCCCGAAATCGTTGGCCGAAGAGAAGCGAAAGAAAACACCAACAGTAAACCACGGATCTCCGCGTAGGTCAAACCGCTCCACGAACCGTGCGAGGCTCTGTCTCCTCGCGGCTCCAGTGGTCCGCGCGACTCTTCGCACGGGTCAAGTCGCGCCAATATTCGCGCACGCGCTCTGTGCGTACATAAAGGGGGGAAAGCCGACCTCCACCCCATTTTCTCACTAAACCCTTAAATCTCTTCCTCTCTTCTCTCCCAAAACGACACATCACCCTCTCAAAAAAACCCTAACTCATCTTTGGGGGTTTTCCTCCTAAAACCATGTGATTCTTCCTCACCTAGCAAGCTTGGAGGTGAGAGGCATAATCCTTCATCTTCATCTTCTTCACCAAGTTATTTAGGGTTTCATTCACCCTTGTTCTTCCTTTTGTAGATTTGGAATTTGTGGTTATTTTGGTGACTTAGAGGTATGTGGATGGTGGGTTCAAACTATTGGTTAAGGTAAGCTTCTATCTTCTTCATCTATGGAAATTAGGGTTTGGAGTATAGATGAGATCTTCATGTATAATGTTTACGGTTGAAATTTATGGATCTAAGTTTAGGAAGTTTTGGCTTGGAGGATGCAAGTTTCTTCAAAGATGACCTATGTGGGGTAAAATCTAGATTTAGCCTAAATCTAGTAAGGTGGGGTCAAGTTGATTTGTGAAAACGTTGTACATGCCAAAATGTTCATTTTAAAGTGTTTTGTGTTTTACATGAAATTGTTAATTGTTGATCATCTGATAAGTTTTGGTTATTTGGAAGTGTTTAACTTTATAAACTTATAAAACACGCATCTTTGGGATTTTTGGGATTTGTGATAAATGTATCATAACGAAAATGATTTGATAACCAATTTCATAGATGAAGGGTATTTGGTAAAAAAGTACATTTTTGTGGTTATTAGTAATAGGTGTATTTCGAGTTTTAAAATGGTTTGAAAATATCAACGTGTTAGTCATTGGAGTTTGGTCATTCCCAACCTTGTGAATATTTCGGATGTTGTAAACCTATGTGGTTAAAACTGGTTTAGAAAATGATTTACTCAAATCTAAATGATATTGGATGGTATTCATACATTTTAGACCATGTGGTTGCATAGTCATGGTCGGTTACATTTTATTGCATTTTGTGGATTTTAGCATAAGGTCATTTGTTGGTTGGTTTAAGGCTTAGTTTTTATAATCACCGAGTCTTGGGGACATTTGTCCGGTTTATTAGTTTAAAGTGGAGCTTTGGGTGAGTGTTGCTTTTATTTCGCTTTGTTTTGGAGAATACATGTTTGAGTGTGTGTGTCATTCATTTGGAGTCATTTATATTAGACTGTAATGCTTTGGATCCATAGGCATGTAAGTCGGTCGTATTTAATGGTGAGGACTCTTGGGATCCTCATTTTGGGAAATTATGCCGTGTTGGCATTAATGGCGTCCCGGTTGTTTGACGAAGAGGAACCTTTATGGGTTGTACTTCGAGACCATGGGTCTTGTGATTGGATGCCTAATTCTAGTGCACTAGGGTTAGACATCGGGAGTTATCAAGTAAGGAGTTGAGACTCCTATCTTGAATGCTCGGGAGTAGGCACTAGGGGTCGAATGGGTACCCTGAGGATGAAACTCCACTACAGACCGAACAGACAATAAGGTCGTTTATCCTTGATGTGTAGTTGGGCAGAGCAGGCAATGGGGGATACGGTGTTTGGGACTTGAAATAAAGTCCGACTGAAGGTGTAGCTTGGCAGAGCAGGCAATACAGTCACGATCTGAGGTGTAGTTCGACAACATGGTTATGTGGCTTAACTTTGTGTCCCGCCACGTACAATGGAATCGGGTCTCCCCCGCCACCGGAAGGTGTTATTTGGGTATTAAATTGTATCATTTTATTATCCATGTTTTCGGTGACATTTTGCTTATGCGGATTTGCTTACTCAAGATTTTTGGGTTGTGCATTATGCCCCGCCCATGTTTGGGGTGTTTCGAGAAGTAAAGTTTATTTTGTATAATTATAAATTGGGAGTTTACTTACTATTCACGTTTTGGGTGAGTTTGGGATTAAAGTGGTTTTACGAGAGAAGGTTCATGTTGGGTTCCTTGTTTTAAATGAATGCTATTGGAAAATAATGTCGTTTGATATTTAGAGTAAATCTTTTGAAGGTCTATGATTTAAACTGCATTCTTTCTCTTTCACAAATATATTTATTTCATGTTGTAAACTCTTGAACTCACTAGGCGTTAGCTTAACCTTTTTATTTGTCGGCATGTTCATCAGGTTTCGGATGGGAGAAATGGTTCTAGCATCTTGGTGAAGTGTCGAGTGCTAGGAGTATGTGCAAGGGTGAGTGGCTTGATGAAGTATTCCGCTTTAGTCTTTGAAAAGAGCAACTATTATTGGGTTTTAGTAACACCCGACTTTAATTAGCCTCTATACCAGGCTCGACCTATTCATTGTTGAAGTTTAACCTAGATTTCTATTCTTGGTGACTCTCGTGTTGTTTTGAAGAATATATTATATCCTTAACTGGTGTATATTTGAAAGTTTTAAATTAGTTGTTTTTTCCTTTTTCGAGGGTGTTACAGCTACAAACGGGACGATGGTGGAATACTTGCTTATCGTCGGTTAACTCAGTCACGGACGTGTTGGAATTGGGCAGCCAAATATGTTCGAACAACATGGCATTGAAACGATGGACAATAATGATTTGCTGCTTCTTTTACATCATATGCTCACACCGGAATAAAGTGGTGTTTGAGAAGGAGCAAGGAAAGATCTTGGACAACTTATTCACGGCGCAGCTAAAAGCTTTCGAGTGGATCAAATGGAGAAACCAAGCTTTAATCACGGATATGGCTAGTTGGTTGTCGAATCCAGGGTCGTAATAGCTGCGATAAGTTGTAGCTCTATGCGGTGGCCGAACCCGGGGCGGCGTTTGCCTCTCGCAAACTGTCCTCCGGGTGTTTTATCTTTGGTTTCGTTGGCAGGCTCTGTGTCGTATTTGTGACGGTTTTTTTCTTGTACATGTTACTTTTTGTGGGTAATAAAATTTTCTTTCCGATCAAAAAAAAAAGTATCCTATAAAAAAACGAGTTTTTGGGACACTTCTCAAAAGTTCTCTATAAAATAGCTAATGTGACATTTTATATTAAAAGTATTCTAAAAACTTGTTAAGACACTAAAAAACATTAAATAAACTTATTACAACGTCTATAGATATACCGTTTTATTTTTTGGTACTATAAATTAAGTCTTATAAATCAATCTATTAAGATGCTTAAAGTTGTTGACGTCCTACAACCCAATTTTGTTGTAGATTGTATATTATTAATCATCTTAATTTTTCTAATATATTTATATATATAAACTTATAAAAAAAAATCCAAATTTACAAATACAATATCTATAAAACATAAAATATTAATAGTTAATGCAACAAGAGTTATGATTTATTGTTAATTTTTATACCGAGAACATATTAAACATAATTTTCTTGTTTGAATTATAAATACTAGTAAAATTATTTGAATGACTATTTATTGTTTAAAATAACAACAAGTATTATTAATATTAGAAGCGTACTCGCGCAATTCAGCGAGATAAATCACGATTTTAATGTTTATTTTTATTTTTTGTTTTTTATTGATTTACAGTACGATTTTGGATGGTTTTTATTGAGTGATAATGATTTTTTATATATAAATTTGTTTAATTTAGGCTTAACAATATAATGTTTTTTATATAAAAAAAATTAAGTAGTTTGTTAAAACTAATTAATTATCTTATATATTTTAAATTTTTTATATTTAAATTGAGATGTTTATCCTGTTTTGATTATGTTTATCAGAATTCAAATTTCATAATTTTAGGATTTGGGGATTAGAGATAAGGATTTTGGGGGATAAAGATTAAATTTATTAATTAGGGTTAAAAGCATTTAAAAGTAGTACATATTGCTTCATTAATTGTTTTTTAAGAGATTTTAAGTAGATTAACATTAAATAATAGTACATAATGCTTAATACATCACGATTTTAATGTTTATTTTTATTTTTTGTTTTTTTATTGATTTACAGTACGATTTTGGATGTTTTTTATTGAGTGATAATGATTTTTTATATATAAATTTGTTTAATTTAGGCTTAACAATATAATGTTTTTTATATAAAAAAATTAAGTAGTTTGTTAAAATTAATTAATTATCTTATATATTTTAAAAATTTTATATTTAAATTGAGATGTTTATCCTGTTTTGATTATGTTTATCAGAATTCAAATTTCATAATTTTAAGGTTTGGGGATTAGAAATAAAGATTTTGGGGGACAAAAATGAAATATATTAATTAGGGTTAAAAGTTTTACAGGTAGTACATTAGGCTTTAGTAGTTATTTTTAAGAGATTTTAAGTAGATAGCTTTAAATGGTAGTGCATAAAGCTTAGTGAGTTGTAATTAAGAGTTTTTTATGGCATCTTTATAATATAGTATAGATTAATAAATAATAATACAAATATTATTAACACTAATGATAATAAATATAATATTTAATAATAATCTTTTAGGTAAGTGTAGTTTTATTAACACTAACGATAATAAATATAATAATAATAATAATAATAATCTATATCTATACTATATTATAAAAACGACATAAAAAACTCTTAATTACAAAATTTTAAGTACAAGTTACAACTAATTAAAGCCAATTACTTAATTTACAATTTCTTAATGCTTTGGTACAACCTTTCCAAGCATAGTATCTCACATAATCATCTATTTATGGAATGAATACTCATTTATTAAAATAACTATTTGTTTTTTCGGTGGAAGATTTTATAAAATAGATTTTATATTAGCATACTCTATTTTAAATGTAGATTTTACATTTAAATCTATATTAATGAGATGTAATATAAAATCTTTTTTCTTCCGTATTTTTTTATATTACATCTCATAATGATTTTTCCATATTTTATTTTATAAAATCTTTTTACATAATGAGATGTAATATAAACTCTTTTTTCTTCCGTATTTTTTTGCTAATATAAAATATATTTTATTTTATAAAATCTACACGTATTTTATATTAGCATAATATAAAATCTACACGTATTTTTTTTATAATGTAAAATCTACACGTATTTTTTTTCACGAGCATTAAAAGAAGAAAAAATAAGGTTGATATGAGTTAAAAGTAAAAAATAACGAGATACATTAATAAAGTATCGTATTCTTTAAATAAAAATATTCTGCAATACTTTCCACATTAACCAAGTGTAAAGAAAATAAAATAGAAACGATGTAGATATAAAAATATTTTTCCATATTTTTAATATATTTACATTTAAATGTAAAATCGAAAATAAAAATAAAAGATTTTAAAATATTCTCTACATTCATTATAAATATATATAGCTTCTCTATGTATCATCCGAGTACAAGAAGAAGACGAACGGTTGAGTGTCAATGATGAAACCTGCAACTGAACAAAAGATATTCTACTATATTTTTGTTTCTTTGAAAAACTACTTTTTTATATTTTATTTTATTTACTTAGGATTTGTTTATATTTTTCAAAACCCACAATCATATTTTTCGAAGTAGGGGAATAAGATATATATACATATCTTTATTTTTATCGACTAATACTATGAGGTCTTGAAGTCAATAGTCAGATAAATATGTTGTGAGACATGGCGTTTGAGTTTTAAATAATATAATACAAAACTATTATCAATATTATTGCACAAAGTCATAACAACAAACGATTAAGAATATATGCAAGTTAATCACTTATGAAAATACATTCGTTTTTCACATTGTTTTTCATTAACTGTTAACAGAGAAATTACGTTTCATTTTAACTCGGTTCAATATTCCAACAAAAAATTTATCCTCTCGTGCAATACACGGACCCAACACTAGTAGTAGTAGTAGTAGTAGTAGTAGTAGTAGTAATAATAATAATAATAATAATAATAATAATAATAATAATAATAATAATAATAATAGTCGTTCAATTTTTGTTCTTGTGATTTTCAAATTACAATTTTTAACCCTATGGTTTATAATTTATTGTTCGATTCGTTCTTATGATTTAAATTTATTGTCGTTTTTGTTCTTGTGTTTTACGATTCTTTATTGTTTTCGTCCCTCGTACTTAAGGTATAAGTTAACATTAGAGATAAAATCAATGAATTGCAAACCGTGGAACAAAAACTGCGATTTCAAAACCACAAGGACGAAAGTAGCAACTTTTTAATAAACCAGCGAGACAGAAAACATAATTTACTCTATGTGATTTCAATAACTTGTGAAATTGGTTAATTTTGACAGTATTCAGTTTATTTTATTTTACAAATCAAACAAGTTGATGAATAAATGGAATATGTTATTTCAATTTCACTATATATCACCGAATCAAATGTCACTTAACTTACTAGATAATATTTTAGTCCATTAAAACGATATTGTTAGCAACAATTAACCGGTAAGGGTTTATTGGATAAAATCTGTCACTCTCACTTAGCGAGTAAGAGTCATTACTCTCACTTACTGAGTACGACTCTTAATCTTTGACATCGTTCTTACCATGTAAGATTCTTAATATTTGTATTAACAAGTATAATGAACATTAAACAAGTAATGAATTATTTTGAGAAAAAGTCAAAAATATTTTATGTGGATTGAAATTTGGGTATGAAGAAAGGGGTGATATAAAGGCCCAACTACTTTTAAGTATTTGGGAATATTATTGGTGGGAACAACTACTTTTCTTTCAATTATACTATATTTTTTAAATCATTTTATTTAAAACATTATTCATATTTAAACTACTTGTCTCATTTGTTTTCTTGTCTCGTCTTTCTCTCTCTCTCTCTCTCTATATATATAATGGTTCAAACGAGAACATCTTTATTTTACAAGAATGCGAGAACTCCTTTTTATTATAATCAATCATATAGGATAAACATGGTATACTAAATCGGAGATGTGAGCGACGTTCGGCGCGACTTAGGTTACGGGCCAAGTCGCCTGCACACCAATAGGCCCTTCACGTGTATTATCACATGTGATAAGAGTATTCTCAATGTGATACTATAATTGTTGGTCCCGAAGGTGCTTAACAAGTTTGTAGAAGGGGGGAGGGGTTGAATACAAACACAGAAATTAAAATTTAATAAATTGTTTATTGATAAATCAAAATACAATTTACAAGTTTGTTGCGGAATAAGATTAAGACAGACTCAATCTAAACAAACTTAAGAAATACTAAGATGATTGCACAAGAAATTCAGAGAATGGGGGATTAAGAGATATAGAAAACAAGGGTTTCTATATTGGGTTCAAGGATTGAGCACCCCTCAAGAAGAAGATGTGTTTCTTCTATTTATACCCTATGCATTAAATGCATGGCAGGGTACTTTACACGTGTCGTTCATCTATTGGCTTTGAGTGTCTGACTTTGGGAGACAAGCTTTCGGCCATAATATGAACAGTGTAGTGAACAGAGTTGTTGTACGAATGATGGCAGAGGTAAGGTCCGTTCTGACACATCGTACTGGTTGTGCAGTTTAAGACAAAAGAGACTTGAGGCATAAGCTTTGTGATCATTGATCGCTGAGTATCTCTTTCTTTAGAGATACAAAGAAGTTCAGCTATCGCTGAAGCTTTTACTCAGGTTTCTTCGCGTGAGTAGATTCGTCTTGTCTTCGCTGATATCCGCATCAGGTCACTAGTAGACTCATCCTTTGTTCAGTGGCTTCATCTTTGATTCAGCTATGAACTTGATTGACGCGAGGCTTGTCTTTGGGGATTACAATAACTGTTACATACGAAGCTATCAGCGATGACTGAACAGACTCAGTCTTATCGCTGAAAGTAAACCACATATATTAAATGTTTACAGAAAAATGTCATCAGCGATAACCGAACAGACTCAGTCTGATCGCTGATGATGAAACACTAATACATATGATAACGTAATTTTCACTAAGTATAAGAGAGAGTCGTTATCAAATCACTGAGAGAGCTTGGATCAACAATCTCCCCCTATTTGATAATGACAAAGTAACTAAAGAAAATTACTTTATGATTCAAAATATAGGAATAAAAAGGACTCATAGCATGCATGTCCCAATTACTATTTTGAGGGATCTTTTACAGTACTGATAGGGTTAAGTACATCACTGCAATTTTCATTTAATTCAGGGATAGAATTACAAGATATGAAAATCATAAGTACAAGTGAATAACTAACTACTGTAAGTATAACTAATATATTACAGAAAAGGAAACTAATCTATCAGCTATTAAAAGAAGACTTAGGAGGATTGATCATATACTCAGGTATTTCTTCTCCTTTCTGTCTTCGTTCCAAAGATTCTTGGCTGATAAATTTTTTTATTTTCTCAGCAGCAGGGGAGAAGTCACACCATAAGCATAAGAGATCCTTGAGATGATTTAGAGGACAGATAGGAATCTCAGAGACTCTTTGAAATTTGAGTTCCTCATCATCATCTCTGAAGAACATTCCATAAGGATCGTCAATTACTTGACCACCTTGGAAAGGACCACCAGGAGGCAGAGATAGATCCAGAACTGAAAGATCGGGAGGAGGACCAAACAGTGCATCTCTTGAAAATTTGATAGAAGTTTCATTCCTGATGATGGCGACGTCTTCAGAGGAGGAGGACCCAATTCTTCTCTTGAGTTTCAAAGATTTGGGAGGAAGAGGAGATGGCAGCTTCAGTACAGAAGTGACTCTATTTATGAGGGCTTCAAGAAGTCCTTCAACGTAGCCTCTGTATGTAGATTTGGATTTCTTCAGCGCATCCCAGAACTCTAACCATTCCGTAAATCCGAAGCTCTCAAGTTTGGATACGTACATAGCTTTTTGGGTTCCATCCTCTCTGGTAATATCCATGGTCACTGAGAGTTGATCCTTCTTCTTACGACCAGAGATAGTCACGGTTGATATCGGAAGAAGATCAGAACGATAATCCATCTTCTGTTTGCACCATTCGATAGACCTATCGTTGATCTCTTATTCTTTGGAGCGTTCCTCTTCAATTTCTTTCAGCAGTGCAGCTTGAACTTCCACAGGCTTGCTTTTCAGCTTTTTGTCCTTGACTTGAGAAGATTGAATCTTTAAAGCGAGCTGGGCATCTTGTATGCATTCAGCGATCAGCTTCTCAGCTTTGGCAGATTCTTCTCTTTCGGCTTCAGTGAGGAAGTCGAGCTCTGTGGATGTTTGAAGAGGGACTTTCAGCCGTTGACTTTCTAGTTGAGCGATCATTTCAACTCTTTTCTTCACCACTTCCTCTGACCAATGAGATGGTTGAGAGGGCCTTCCTGGATGGACCAGGGAATATTCTTCTTCTTCTTCATCAATCTCAGCGATAGAGATTGGGATTATTTCTTCAGCGATAGTAGCTGGAATTATTTGTAGTTCAGAACCCTTAAGCAGGGGTGAGAACTGTCTGGATAGAAAATGAAGGAAAGAAGGGATAAGTGTATATTTTTAGAAAAAGAGAGATAAAGGCTAGAAGGAAATAGGGGTTTGGAAAGAGTAGGAGAGTGGTATAATTGAAACACATACCTAAAAAGGATGCTCCCCCTCAGATTGTGATCCAGTCCTCAAGCATTCTTCAGCGATTGGTTGCTTGTCTTTGCTTTGCGAAGGAGCGCTTGAAGATGTATCACCTCTCAACCCTGCTTTGACAACCTCTTGCGAAGTTGTCCCTGATGCGACATTCGGCTTGGAGAACCACATAGATTGGTCTTCTTCATCGTTGTCGTCATCGGAGGGCTGATCCTTTTCTTGATCATCAAGATCTAGATCATCTTCCTCTTCATCGTCTTCTTCCTCATCATCTTCAAAGAGAATAGAATGAATAGATGAGGATTCTTTTACCTTCTCCCCCTCAGATTGAGAGGGAGGTTTCTTTGGAGTCTTAGCTTCCCCAGCAGCAGCGATAGAAGTTTCTTCAACTTTCTCCCCCACTTTGTCGTTATCAGCGGTAGGGGGTTGCTCAGCTGCCGGAGTTGCTGTTGAACCTTTCAGCACTTGTACGTCAGCCTCCAGACGCTTGACCCGGTCTTCAACCGCAGGGAAGTCGCACATGGCATCATGGATGAATTCCACAACGACATTCAGGTTTGTTCGATCATCCTCAGTGAAGGAGGGAGGTAGCGCTGGAGCTGGTGCATTTAGCTTCTGTAGAACTTGCTGAAGAAGGGACGTGCAGAGGTCAACTTTTGAAGAGAGACCCCAAACTTCAGCGGTAAGAGAATCAAATCGCCCCTGAAAGAGTTGAGAGGACTCTTTGAGTTGGACGACTTGTTGGTGAACAGCCGAAAGATGGGAGGTCTCAGCCTTAGAAGAGCTGCTCGTGATCAACTTCTTCAGCTCCTCACCAGCCTGATTGACAGCTCTTGTGGTGTCGTTGACGGTGTTGGTGAGAGCGTCCACCTTTTCTCCCAGACTGTTGACATGCGCGTCAACAGACGCCAAACTAGGACCTGAAAATAATGTTAGTTCAGATACGGGATTATTTGGAGAGGTGGGGAAAGAAGTGTTTAGGATTATAGGTGTACCTGACGTATCAAACATTTTGTAGAACTGCATAGATTCCTCAAAAGTTTGATGTTCAGGTCCTATAGGTAAAGAAGAGGTAGCGGGTTCAGAGACCAAATGAGTAGAAAAGGGAAGAGTTTTGGGGATAGAAGTAGGGTTGGGGGTCATCTCAGCGAGTAAGATAGTAGGTGGGGTTACTGATGTTGTGACAGCGATCGAAATTGCTGACACGGCAGGTTGAGTGACTGCTGGAGTTGTAGAGGAAAGACCCACAAATGCATCTAAGGTAGCTTGTTGAGAAGCTCCCTCAGGTATAGTACTAGAGGGTGTACTTTCCTTAGTCTTTTTGCCCTTTTTGGAATGACCAATCGGACTAGCAGATGGTCGTTTAGAAGTAGTGGTAGCGACAGGGATAGCAGACGAAGGAACCGTCTGCGTGGTCGCTGAAGATGAAGAAGAATGGAGAGAGAGACGAGAGCGAAGGAGAGAGATTCTTACCTCGTCGGCGAGTGGCTTTACCTCCAGTGATCGTTGACCTACCCTGGCAAAAGTGCCATCATCTTTGGTGGGATAGGTGTTGGGATAGAGGAACTTGATGTACGTACATATGAAATGTACGTACGAGATCTTGGGATCTCGTTCAGGCTTCTCTAATCTCGACCTCAGGTCTTCAAAGATTGTTGTAGCGTAGTCAAAGTTTTGACCAACGATAACGGAGTAGGCCATCTGCAGTTGTGTTTTGCTGGCTTGATCCAGCGAACCACTCTTCCCGCTCATGCACTGAATTATGTGCGAGAAGATAAAGTTCAGTTGTGAGGGCATCTGAGCTTTGAGGATCTTGGTGAGCTTCTTGTTGGGAATAGAAGATCTCGGTTTGTTTTCCCAACAATAGCCCATTGCGTCCAGAAATGATATCAGCTCATCATCAGTGGGGAGTGCGTCGAACCCACTCTTTGGTTTGTCAGGGAATCTTAAAGATTTCCTGAGGCTAAGAGTGGTCATGCTCCCTGGCCCCAAGTCCATGCTGAAAGAGATAGCAGGGACTCGTTCACCTTTCTTGTTGGTGAGTTCAGTTGCATCAGCAGTGAACCAGAACTGCTGGAGTAGAGTCTTGGAAGGCTTAGGATCCACAGTGATCGCGTAAGCTATACATGATTGTTTGAGAAATTCAGCAGCTTCCACCAGATGTGGGTATTTGTCAGCTTGGAAGTCGAGTCTTGCCAAATGATTACTTTTCGTAATCTCAACTTCAGTGATGGTGAATTTAACTGTCTTGGAAGCGACAATCTCAGACTGTGTCATTTCTGCTATTGAAAGAAACATGATAGAAGAAATGATTATGATTAAAAATAATATGATTACCAGTTTCCATAGAAGAAGGGAAACTGGAAAAATATCAAGTTATTTTTAGGAATAGAAAAATAGTGTTCTGGGTAGAAAGAATGAAGAACACTTTAAAAACCAAAAGGTTTTTATTTAAAAAAAACATAAAATCAGAAAGAATGATCTTTAGTTTTTAGAAAAAAAACGTTTTATAAAATCCATGAAGAATAAGAACGAGTAGGATTTTAAAAAGAATAGAAAGCATACGAACAATGCACATAAACATGAAATAAACCTGTTTATTTTGAAGAAGAAGAGTTGCAGATTCAATATTCTGGGTTTACTTGCTTGAGTGTTCTTGAGAGAGAGAGAGTATTTCTTGCTTTGTAAGATTAGAAAGCGTAAGCCAAAAAGAATGAGGCATTCTTTCCTTTTATACGAAGAGAGAGAAAAAGGAGAGAGAAAGAATGAAGCGGAAAAAGAATCATCATGACATTTACACGTTTCACGAAGTTGATTTGATGGAAAAGCAACGGACGAACGTGTCAGAGAAAGGCGTGTCGTGGATTATCCGCTCAAATGACGTGATAGGAGAGAGAAAGACGTTTCATTTTTCCTTTTTCGAAAACATCCCTGAAGAAAAGTCCGAGATAGGTTTTCCTTTTAAAATGATCCCTGATAGAAATTCAGAGAGTTTTTAGAACTGAAAGGATCACTGAATAGAAAAGTTCAGTGATGAATTTGTTTTTCAAAAAGCTTTTAATCATTTGAAGAATAAATTCAGTGATCAAGGTTTTATTTGCAAAACATCTTACTGACTGAAGATTCAGTGATTGTTAGTAAGAGAACATACCTGTCAGACAATTTGTTATAGATGAAATAAGAATAGGGAACTTATGGTCACTGACATAATGCATGAACGCTGAAGATTTATTCTTCGAGGTTCAGCATTCCAAGCTCACTGATGAGAAAGTTGAATCTTGTCTTATCAAGAGGTTTGGTAAATAGATCAGCTAGCTGATAGTCAGTGGGTATAAAGTGAAGTTCAATATCACCATTCATCACATGATCTCTGATAAAATGATATCTGATCTCTATGTGTTTTGTCTTTGAATGTAGCACTAGATTGTTTGTTATAGCGATGGCACTAGTACTAATGCAATAGATTGGAATCTTTGATAGCTGAAGGTCATCATCTAATAGTTGATTTCTCATCCATAAGATCTAAGCGCAACAACTTCCAGCGGCTACATATTCAGCTTCAGCTGTGGAAGTGGATACTGAGTTTTGCTTTTTACTTGTCCAACTTACCAGCTTTCCACCTAAGAACTGACATCCACCAGTGGTGCTCTTTCTGTCTACTTTACATCCTGCAAAGTCACTATCAGAATACCCAGTTAAATCGAACCCGGAGTCTTTGGGATACCAAAGACCAAGATTAGGTGTTCCCTTGAGATATCTGAAAATTCGCTTAACAATGATCAGATGGGATTCCTTGGGTTCAGATTGATAGCGTGCACATAAACAAGTAGAGTACATGATGTCAGGTCGGCTCGCTGTAAGATACATCAGTGACCCTATCATTCCTCTATAGGCAATGACATTAACAGGTTTTCCAGATGGATCTTTGTTAAGTGTCAGTGGTGGTGCCATAGGAGTTTTCATCGCTGAAGTTTGAGTAAGATCAAACTTCTTCAGCATATCTTTAACATATTTACCTTGGTGTATGAAAGTACCCCTGTCAGATTGTTTGATCTGAAGACCAAGAAAATAAGTTAGCTCACCCATCATACTCATCTTGTATTCTTTCTTCATACGTTCAGCGAATCGAGTACATAGAGATGGGTTAGTAGATCCAAATATGATGTCATCGACATATATTTGTACGAGAATAATATGACCTTTTATCTTTCTGAAAAATAAAGTGTTGTCAATTTTGCCACGATCAAAATTTTCAGATATAAGAAAAGATGAGAGAGTATCATACCAAGCACGAGGGGCTTGTTTTAAACCATAGAGAGCCTTATCCAATTTATAAACATAATTTGGATACTTAGGGTCATAAAACCCTGGTGGTTGTTCTACATAGACTTCTTCATTTAGCTTTCCATTTAGAAAAGCTGATTTCACATCCATTTGATGGACAGTGAAGTCTTTATAGACTGCATAAGGTAAGAATAATCGAATTGCTTCGAGCCTAGCCACAGGGGCAAAGGTTTCATCGTAGTCTATGCCTTCCTCTTGTCTGTATCCCTGAGAAACAAGTCGAGCCTTGTTACGGGTTACAGTTCCATGTTCATCTAACTTGTTTCTAAACACCCATTTAGTGCCTATAACAGTCTTGTCAGATGGTCTGGACACGAGATTCCAAACTTTGTTTCGAGAGAACTCATTCAGCTCTTCTTGCATAGCGCTGACCCAGTTTGGATCTCTGAGGGCATCATCAACTTTTTTTGGCTCTATTAAAGAAATAAAGTTCACAAAGAGACAGATATTACCTGTATTTCGTCGTGTCTGAATACCGGCATCGGGATCACCAAGAATTTGTTCTATGGGGTGATCTCTGGTCCATAGCTGAACATGAGTATTATTTCTTATTTCAGTGATTGGATCAGCAATAGGAGCAGTCACTGATGAAGAAGTTTGAGGTTCATCAGCTAGTAATTGTTGAACATCAGATACATCGATGTTTTCAGACGAAGATGGATTTGATGGTAGTAGTGTGTTTAGAGGTTCAGCTGAAATCCATGAGTTGGATTCAGCGGTAGGATGTATAATGTTAGGATCATCATCAGCGGTTGGAGGATCAGAATGCTGATGGTTTGAGAAGAAAGGTTCTGTTTCTCTGTAGTGAGAAAGCATCCAAACATTTAACTCTTCATTGTCAGCGATTGGTTTGGAGTTCGCTGAGCGAGTTTCATCAAAAGTGACGTGAATTGTTTCTTCTACGGTTTGTCTTCTCTTGTTGAAAACCCTGTAGGCTTTGGAGATGGAGGAATATCCTAGAAATATTCCATCATCGGCTTTTGGGTCGAACTTTCCAAGTTGATCTCTGTTGTTTAAGATAAAGCACTGACAACCAAAGATATGAAGAAAACTGATAGAAGGCTTCCTTCTAAGAAAAAGTTCATAAGATGTCTTACCAAATCGCTTTATTATCAGCGATCTGTTTTGAGTAAAACATGCAGTGTTTACAGCTTCTGCCCAAAATTGAGTAGGGAGGTGAGAATCGATGAGCATTGATCTAGCAGCTTCTATGATCGTTCTGTTTCTTCTTTCAGCGACTCCGTTTTGTTGAGGTGTTCTTACTGAAGAGAAGTTGTGAGAGATTCCCTTGTTCTCAAAGAAATTGTTCAGGGAACTATTTTTGAATTCAGTTCCATGATCACTTCTTATTGAGCGAACAGTAAGATTGTTCAGCACTTCCATCTTTTTCACAAAAGATATTAGTTCTTCTGGAGTATCACTCTTACAGCAAAGAAAGATAACCCAGGTGTAGCGAGAATATTCATCTACAATGACAAGCGTATATTTCTTTCCAGCTATTGATTGGATGTTGACAGGGCCAAACAGATCCATATGCAAGAGCTGAAGAGGACTTGTCACTGAGGAAACTTGTTTCGACTTAAAACTAGCTTTTGTTTGTTTTCCTTTTTCACATGCTGAGCAGAGAGATTCTTTAGCATATGAGTGCTGAGGAAGACCAGAAACCAGTTCCTTAGATGAGAGAGAATTCAGGGTTTTGAAATTTAGATTAGAGAGCCTTTTATGCCATAGCCAATTGACATCAGAAGAGGCCTTAGAGAGAAAACATAAGTTTTCAGTGATAGTAGAGTCCATATCTATTACATAGACATTTTCTCTGCGATAACCACTGAGAGCAAGTTTTCCTTTTTCATCTACCACTGAACATAAGCGACTGATGCTTAGAAGGTTGTGCTTCAGTCCATCTACATAAGCGACTCTTCGAAAGGTAGTTGTCCCATTGCTGAGGACACCAAACCCTTGGGTACATCCTTTTCCATTTCACTAAAGGTCACAGAGGGACCTTTCTCTTCCTTGTATTCAGTGAGCAGGTCTCTTTGTCCAGTCATATGACGAGAACATCCACTATCGAGATACCAGATGCCCTTTGATCCCTGCACACATAAGGAAGATTAAGCGTTGTTTGGTACCCACTTTTCAATGGGTCCTTCAGAGTTAGTGGATAAGGAAGGTTCAGCAGTCTTCACAGCTGATGAAGATTCAGCTTTAGTGGTAATCTTCACTTTGGTTAATTTCTTAACCTTAGTTGCATTTGGACATTTACTTGCAATATGATCAGTAAAACCACAGTGATAACATTTTATGTATTTGAAAACGGTTTTAGGACCAGTAGAAGGTTTTGAAAGTTTAAGATGAGCAGGACCAGGTCCGAGAAGGCCTTTCTCATGAGATATGGGAGGAATTTTTATTTCTTCAGATCTCGTTGGTCTAAGGTCAATCTTTAGCTTTGGAGGACAGAGATCAAAAATTTCTATCACAGAGCTAGAGGATTGCTTAGCTGAATGTTTAGAAGGAACTTTCAGCTTTGTTTTCCTGGTTGCCTTCTGAGGAAGGAGAATGGACTTTCCTTTATCCGTAGACTTAGTGTCTTTGGATTTTTCCTCAGAGATGGGATTTGAAGAAGAACGGGGATAGAATTGATTATAAGAAGTGTCAAAGAAAGAAGTGACAAACGTTCCAAACTTAAGCGAGGAACTTTCTTCTTTAGTTACATCCTGTTGTTTCCAAAAACCAAGACCAATTCTATCACTTTCAAGAATTTGAGCATTTATTATCTTAGAGATTTTTGTTGATGATTTGCACCATTTTTCAACATGAGCCTTTTCTGCTTTTAGAGCAGCGATGGCTTGTTCGCGTTCAATGCTGATGATTTCATTTATAATGACTTGATCTTTCAACTTTTCTTCTAAAAGATTTTGTTCACTGATCTTTTCATGACATTTTTCTAGCTCTTGAGTTAAATATACATTTTTATTTTCAGCTTGAGTTTTGTCGTTTAGAGCATTATAAAGGTCAATCGTCAGCACATCAACAACGCGACTTCTCTCAGCTTCAGGCAGAGAGGGATTTGTAGAGATAGATACCTGAGATGATATGTAGCTCATAGAAGGTTCATATGGTTCTTCTACTTCTTCTTTAATCTCAGCAATGAGGCAAAGATTAGTGACTTCTTCTTTATCAGAAGATGATTCTTCTGATTTACCCCAGTCGTGTTCTTCAGCTATGAGACCTTTACCTTTTCGCTGATAGCTTTTCAGCTTTTGATATTTGTTCTTCAGTTTATGGTATTTGTCATCACTGGATCTTCTTGAGGTAGAAGGTTTGAAGACCTTTTTCGACCTGCACTCACTAGCAAAATGTCCAATTTTTTCGCAGTTATAGCAAGTGGCAGTAGCCTTATCAACCGGAGTTGATTTTGGCTTTTCAGTAAAAGAGAGAGGTTTACTTCTTCGGAGGTTACTCTTTCTTGCAAATATCTTAAAAGAGTTTGTCAAGAGTGCTAAGGACTCATCAAACTCTGAAAGATCAGGGTCTGATAGATCCTCAGATTCAGAATCTAACTCAGTGATGGTGAGAGTAGATCGCTGAGATGGAATTATCTCTGAAGAGACTAAAGCAACAGGAGTGCTTTTGGAGTCTTTAGAATCTTTTACAAGATTCTTCTTCAGGAGATTAGATTGCTCATAGTTGAGCAATATTCCATACAGAGTGCTTAGAGAGAGAGTATGTAAGTCTTTTGTCAGCTTAAGACATACTGAATAACTGTCCCAGCTTTCAGGAAGACTTTCCAAGAATTTTGTTAGGACCTCAGAATTAGAATAGGTCCTACCGACAGTTCTTAGGTCAATGATTAGGCAGTTAAACCGCTGATGAATGTCAGAAAGAGATTCATTCTTACCAGCGATAAAACTTTCATACTGTCTTACCAAGTTAATCTTTCGAGTCTCTTGAATTTCAGTGGTGCCCTCATATTGAACACATATGGTTTCCCACATTTCTTTAGAAGTTTTCAGATGCATGATGGAATGGAAAACTTCATCAGGCAGAGCCATTGAGATAATGGTCTTTGCTCTTGCATCTATTCCTACCTTCTTTTTATCTTCATCACTCCACTGTCTTATTTCCTTAACGACATATCGTTCAGGGACAGCTTCAGTGGTGGCAGTAGCGGGAACCGCAGCTATAATTCTAACAGGTTCATAGGGTCCGTTTTCTATATATTCAGGTATAGTAGGATCCGCACCTTCAAGAAATAGCATCATTCGATTTTTCCATAGAGAAAAGTTATCTCTGCTAAATCGAGGAGGTTTTGAAAGTGAACCATTATCATAGTAGTTTGTGTTTGTGTTTAGTGCCATTTTAGAATAGCAAGGAAGAGTATAAAACAAGATCTTGTTTATTAGATTAAACAAACTGCTCTGATACCACTTGTTGGTCCCGAAGGTGCTTAACAAGTTTGTAGAAGGGGGGGGGGGTTGAATACAAACACAGAAATTAAAATTTAATAAATTGTTTATTGATAAATCAAAATACAATTTACAAGTTTGTTGCGGAATAAGATTAAGACAGACTCAATCTAAACAAACTTAAGAAACACTAAGATGATTGCACAAGAAATTCAGAGAATGGGGGATTAAGAGATATAGAAAACAAGGGTTTCTATATTGGGTTCAAGGATTGAGCACCCCTCAAGAAGAAGATGTGTTTCTTCTATTTATACCCTATGCATTAATTGCATGGCAGGGTACTTTACACGTGTCGTTCATCTATTGGCTTTGAGTGTCTGACTTTGGGAGACAAGCTTTCGGCCATAATATGAACAGTGTAGTGAACAGAGTTGTTGTACGAATGATGGCAGAGGTAAGGTCCGTTCTGACACATCGTACTGGTTGTGCAGTTTAAGACAAAAGAGACTTGAGGCATAAGCTTTGTGATCATTGATCGCTGAGTATCTCTTTCTTTAGAGATACAAAGAAGTTCAGCTATCGCTGAAGCTTTTACTCAGGTTTCTTCGCGTGAGTAGATTCGTCTTGTCTTCACTGATATCCGCATCAGGTCACTAGTAGACTCATCCTTTGTTTAGTGGCTTCATCTTTGATTCAGCTATGAACTTGATTGACGCGAGGCTTGTCTTTAGGGATTACGTTAACTGTTACATACGAAGCTATCAGCGATAACTGAACAGACTCAGTCTTATCGCTGAAAGTAAACCACATATATTAAATGTTTACAGAAAAAGGTCATCAGCGATAACCGAACAGACTCAGTCTGATCGCTGATGATGAAACACTAATACATATGATAACGTAATTTTCACTAAGTATAAGAGAGGGTCGTTATCAAATCACTGAGAGAGCTTGGATCAACAATAATCCATCACACGTGATACTAAATCAATGACGCAAACAAGCTTTGGTGTGAGTTTCAGTCATGGGGCAAGTTGTTCGCAACCACCAGGTGTCATCACGTGTATTATCACATGTGATAAGAGTGTTCTCACGTTTTCGCAAAATGGAGGTGTTCTCATTTGAACCTCCATATATATATATACACACACACACACACACACACACACACACACACACATAGGGTTGAATTCCGGTGAGAAGTTGAATTAACGACGAGATGTGTGAGAAGTGGTTATCAACCGTTGAATGAGTAATTGACGCACATTAGGATGAGATGCCCCGAGATAAGATGCATTGAGATGCACCAGATCAATTCATGCACCAGATCAATTCCCTTCTAAGTCTCAATTCATGGGAGGACTTGAGTTTAAAAGAGATCAACGGTTCAGATCCACTTCTCACGTTTCTCACCGTTAACTCAACTTCTCACACGATCTTTCGTCTATATGTATACATATACATATATATATATATATATAGGGTCAGGTTCACGTGAGACCAAGCTGTTTCCGTGAAACCGCGTGAGACCAAGCCTTAAAACATGAAACTTCACACCGAAACACTGTGAAGGTAAAAAACATTCGAACCTTCATAATGTAATCACACTATGAAGGTAAAAAACCCTAAACCAAGTTAAAAAAAATCAAACCTTCACAGATAAAAGACTGTGAAGGTATATCCGAACCTTCACAGTGAAGACGCTGTGAAGGTAAAAAAACGAACATTCACAGCGAAAAACACCGTGAACGTAACATTTACGGTGTTTTCCCTATGAAAAGTTCGATTTTTTTTACATTCACAGTTTTTTGGTTTGAAGTTTCATACTTTAAAGCTTGGTCTCACCGGTCTCACGGAAACTGTTTGGTCTCACGCGAACTTAAGTCTATATATATATATATATATATATATATATGGTTGGATTCCGGTGAGAATATAAGTTATTGTGAGAAGGGTAAGAAGGGGTCCACACCCTTGGATTAACACTAATTGAAGATTAACACATAATGAGATGCACCGGATCAATTCGTGTGAGAAGCGTAATTCATGGAGTAAGGGGTGGGATTAAAAGTGATCAAGAATCCAAATCTCTTCTTACGCTTCTCATCTTAACTCCTATTCTCACACGATCATTCGTATATATAGAGTTGGGTTCTAGTAAGAATGGTAGTTATCGTGAGAAAGGTAAGAAAGGGCCTCCACCTTTGGATCAATCGTGATTGTAGATCAATTCAAAATGTCTTTCTAAGCTAATTCATAGGTTATTTTGGGTTTTAATTTGAACAATTAGATCAAGACTAATTAAAAGTGATCAAAAGTCCAAATCCCTTCTTACACTTCTCACCTTAACTCATATTCTCACAACGATCCTTCATCTCTCTCTCTCTCTCTCTCTCTCTCTCTATATATATATATATATATATATATATATATATATATATATATTGTCAGATTTATACGAGAACAATATACCAAGTTGCCGCTCAGCCTATGTTGACTGTGTTCCATAATAACATGTGATTTCATGTAATACCCTCAAATTTGGAAATAACGACTAATTTAAAAATTTCAATAATACCTCAAAGAAGGATAAAATTTCTTACGATAAGTTCACACTTGAAATACGATTCTAGATTTAACCGTCAACTAAGTAAATAAAGTCTTACATACCGCTGGAACGTGTGTGTGCGCTAACTTACCGTTCAAAAAAAATAATAATAAGGACCAATTAAAGTCGGGTGTTACTAAAAACCCAATAGCAGTCGCTAACTTCCAAAATGCGGAAGACTTCGCCCAAGCTACTCTCTCTCGAGCACATAACTAGCACTCATCTCTTCCCAGTGTCGCTAGTACCATTCCCCAACCGGAACCTGATGCACATGCCGACAAACAAAAGGTTAGGCTAACGAATAGTGAGTTCAAGAGTTTTCAACATGGATAAATATATCGTTAAAAGGAAAGAATGCAACTTAAATCATACTCTTTTAAAATGATTTACTTTTAATATAGAAATGAACCGTTTTCCAATAACATGCATTTTAGATGATGGAAACACCAATATAAACGTTTTCTAATCCACACAATTTTAAAGACGAATTCCCTAACATTAAACATTCATTCGTAAAGCAAATTCAACCAAAAACTCACTCAAAACGAGAATAGAAATAGAACTCCCAAATTATGAAAACGAGGATAAATCTTTATATCCCGAAACACCCAAAAAACAGGTAGGGCATAATACTCAATCCATAAATCACGGATAGAAATCCATATATATAAAACGTCACCGAAAACATGGATACTAAAATACAATGTCCAAAACAACACCTTTCGGTGACGGGGGAGACCCGATTCCATTGAATGTGACGGAACACAAAAGTAAGTCACATACACATGTTCAAGAGCCCCACTACGAATCAATGGTCATTCCATTGATTCTAGATTTCACTCATTCACAAGAAATTACAATTAATGGTCGTTGGCTGTTGCCCGACTTTGAAGTCCACAACTATTACCCATCTTGACCCCATGCCTATTTCTCGGTACATTACAGGAATTACAATTATTGATCATTGGTCGTTGCCCGACTTTAAATTCCACAACTATTACCATTAAGACCCCATGCCTATTCCACTTTTCAAATGGGGGTGTGCATCCCACACAAAACGACTCATATGCCTATGGATCCATTTGCATTGCAGTCTAAAACATTAATTGACTCCAATTGAATGCCTAACGCACTCAAAACATGTAATTTACAACAATTATACAGTTAAATGCACCATACGTCCAAAGATCTTTATTGAGCCAACAAAAAAGGACAAATGTCCCTAAGACTCATCTGAGTCAAAATCGAGCCAAAAGTTCAACAGTTCAAATGACTAATCAATAAAAGTCGCCGTAAGTGATAGAAACGTATTTAACCAATGTCCATACAAGACACATGCTCTAAGACACGATCAACTCAAAACCCCTCCTTGGTTGAGACTTGAGACCGACCATTTTCCATTAGAAATCATGTCATTTACATTTCCAAAATGTCCCAATTCATAACAATATGCTTTTCCAATCCAAATACACAAAAATGCATTTGCATGAAATAATCTCCATTTATAGGAAAATCAACAAAAGACCCATAAATATGTTTTGGTTATCAAAATGTCTAAAACCCCCAACTACGGACATTTCTCAAGATTTATAAACTCGTGGTACTAAGACGCAAAACTCATCAAATAATACTCACATTTGGTAAATGTCAAAGAAAACATTTCAATATATCAAAATAAATATTTTTGACATGTACGTAGTTTTCACAAAGCAACTTGAACTCACCTTGCTAGATTTAGACTAAATCTAGATTTCACCCCAACTTGAGCTTCCTTGAAGAAACTTGAATCCACAAGAAAAAACTTTCAAAAACCTAGGTCCATAAGTTTCCAACCATAAATATACTCATTCAACCATTTAGAATTGCTCCCCAAACATTTTACATCAAAATCCCTAATTGGGTCAAAACCTTAATTTTAACCTAATTTCTCTAAAATCGTCAAACCCAAAATTTGAGAAACTAAACACTAGGAAATCATCAAGAGAGAATTTATATCTTTTAATAAGGTTTAGAAATGAGAATGATGCACTTAGCACTTAGGTTTTGATGAAAACTTAGAAAACCCCAAATTTCTTGAAGATGGAGGTGATGATGATGAGCCCTTGACCTTTGCTTCCAATCCACCACCAATTATTCTTGGATATTCCCAAAACTAACAATCTAACCTTGAAAAATCTCAAAAAAGAAACCATAGCAACTTGAATCGCCAAAAACGGAGTTGAAATGAGAAAGTTATGACCAAATGAAGAAAAAACCGATTTTATGCACTGCAAGTCTGGCGCGATTATGACATGCGACTGTTCCATGTCACAGTCGCATGGAAGGGTCTCCCAAAATGTACCAAAAGTCATTTTACCCCCTTGGAAACCTTGACATGTGTAACACCGCGATTCTTAAATAATGGAAATATTACCTTAAATCTATGTTTTCCTTGTAGTACAGTGTTAGTTCATGATCTTACTTTGAAAACCTGTTTTATTAGAGGGTTTATCGAAATGGACGAAAAAGAAAGCAAGGGGAACAAAAGTGTTCCGTACGGCTGCCCGCGCGACCGGAACTGCGCCGCCATCCGCGCGGGGCTTTGCATGCACACAACTCCAGTGTTCCGCACGGTTCTCCACACAACTTAGGGGTAAATCAACCCCAAAACTCATTTTTCACCAAAAACATTTCTCTAAAACACTCTCTTCTTCTCCCTCTTCATTAAATCCGACCCACAAGCATTCATTGCTACCATTCCCTCAAATCCTCAAGTGTTAATCATCATCTACAGGCTAGGAAGGCTAGAGTTCAAGGATCTACCACCTCATCATCTCCATCTTCAACCTCAAGACTCCATCTCCTTTTCTAGGGTTTTGCCATCTTAGGGTTTTTGCATCATAAACTCTTTTGGTGAGTCTTCTAACCTTTATTCCATTATACAGGTGTTATTAAATGCTTATGTGAAGAGTACGAGGAAATGTGAAGTTAACCTAAAACTAGGGTTTTGTATATTTTACTAATGTATGGATGGATGTCCTAGTAGAAGTTATTACATGTTATGAGGGTTCCTTTATACATATAAAGGTATAAAAGGAATTATACCTTGGTAAAGAATGACATTTCACACTAATGGGTTTTGGTTATAAATGCTTACATTTGGTAGCTAAGTTTGTCATATCTTCTGTGATTGATGAATTGTGTATATGAATATGATCATGTAATGCATATTATCATGCTTTATAATGAGATATATTATGCATGTGATATACTACCTTTTCTTGTTCATGTCATAATTGTGAAGTTAATGTCTATTTTCTTGTGCACGAGGATTTAGATGGCATATTTACTTGATTATAATTGTTGACTGTTGGGTCACTAGCGAGTAGGCAATAAGGGACATAAGTTCCCGAGTTGTAACTCATCTTGGTTGGATAGGCACCCATGTCCGTAAGTCCTTTAGGTGTAACTCGACGGAGTAAGCACTAGAGGCATAAACGGTTTGAGGATTGTGATGTCTGGTATGGCATGGGAACTAGAACCGAGATATGTGGTGAAATTCAACAACATCACGAGTAACCCCATTCACGTGTTCTCGTCACCCAAGATGGTAACGGGCCTCCCCCGTCTTTCAGGAGTTATCCCTCGTGGAATTGTACATGAAATGGAACATCTATTCCGAATAGAAATGTTGGCATTGGGTCAACTTATGGGTACTTCGGTAACAATTAAGTATACCGTTCATGCTTACATTATAAACTGTTAAACCCTTGTTATATCCCTAGACTTTGGTCTAACACTTGCTTTGGTGTTTAATGGCTCACAGATTCTTCTAGTGGTGTGCAAAGGGCACCTTGATTCGTCGGATGCGCACCTAGGAACATCCAAGGACCGGGCATTTTGGGAATTTGAGAGAAGAGAATTTTGAAGTCATAGTGAAACCCACCTTAATGTAGTTTTGTTAAATGTGCTAGATTGAATATGTTTTCGTGTAATATGTCTTATCTTTCCGCTACTGAATTGATGCAGTTGTCCCAACTTTATAGGGTTATAGTCAATCATGTTTACAGGTTTATAATCCTCTTATTTTAGACGTTATATTGCCGAAATTTTAAGTTTTAAATTTACCCAAATTTTAGGGTGTTACAAGTTGGTATCAGAGCTCTAGTTTAAGTGAACTAGGTATGTAAACTCGATGCCTAGACTTAAGCTAAGACCCTAGAGTCAACAGAAACTACGTCATTGGGAATTATAAAAGTGGTAGCGAGAATCTTTATGTAGTGTATGTTCATAATTTCAATTAGCTAATGCTATTATGAATGTATGATTATGTGAATATACTTGAATTACCATGATTATGACGATCGACGAACTGTATTAGTATGTTTCTTGTGTAAAATCTTATGTTGATATCCCTCACTCTCTCTCGATTGTGTGACAAACGAAAATGGTAAATACTCGGAGTCACCTTCAATCATCTCCGGAGGGTCAAGCCGTGATCGAATCCACAACCGATAAGCCAAATGAAACTGTAACAGTGGTACCTGTACTTCCGCCTTTGCTTGGCAGGAGGATTGAGCAAATTCCGAGAACCAACATTGGCACGGTCGACCCAGTTCTAAATGAGGTAACCCATCAAACTCAAATGATGGATATGATGAAGGCCATGAACGAAACCATGGCAAAGCAGCAAGAGATGTTTATGAAATTGTTGAAGGACAAAGAGGGTAGCAACCGCCGACACGAGATTATAGAAGAGAATGCAGTTGTCGCGAGCTCTGGGGTACCAGGGATGAGAACCGCACCGATGGATTGGTGAAATTAGAGACGAGGCAACCTGGGAAAACTTGTTCCTACAAATCCTTCATAGGTTGCAAACCTCCGGAGTTCGCTGGATCCGATGACCCCGTGGCTTGTATGAATTGGATCAGGGAAATTAAGCACACATTTATGGCTTATGGATGTGGTGAGGATCATAAGGTAAGATTTGGTTCTCAGTTGCTCTGAGGCTCTGCTTTGACATGGTGGAACGTTTTCACCTCGACCATAGAAGAATCGGTGTTGAACAAGATGACATGACCCGTGATCAAGAAGAAGATTTTTGAAGAATATTGCAACGAGCAAGAGATGGACTTGATAGAGGAAGAGTTTCGAACTTTGAAGAAATGGGATTTTCCAGTGAAGGAATACACCCGAATTTTCATGGAAAAGTTGAACCTTGTGGGGCGTGTGGCCCCAACCAAGAAAGAGAAAGTGAAGGCCTATCTGATGTCGAGAGTCTGTAACTCAAAAGCCACAAACCTTCGGGAAACTATCGAGGAAGCCAAGGTCATGGAAAGGGTCTAAGCGCAAGACAAGGAGAAGAAGTCGAAGGTCGTTGAAAAGAGAAAGTGGGAGAGCCCGCCGAGCTCATTCAAGAAACCTAAATTACAACCAAGTGGTAGAAGCTTTGATAATCGCCGGGAGGCGAGGTGGGGTTCCAAGTGAAAAAGCAAGCACTTTGGTTCTTGCAACCCTAACCCCATCCCAATCTGATGCTTTAAGTGTGGCAAGCCGAGTCACACTAGTCAGAGTTGTACTATCCAAGGGGCGACGTGCTTTGAGTGTAAAGAAGTGGGGCAAGTGAGGAGGGATTGCCCCAAGCTAAGGGTATGAGCGAGAGGAGGAAACCCGACGATCCAACCAAAGAAAGAAGACATCCCCAAAGCTCAAGGGAAAGCCTTCCAAATGACGAGAGAAGAAGCGAAGGAGACCATCGACATGGTATCGGGTACGTTCCTACTCAACTCCCTTGCTGCCAAAGTGCTATCTGATTCCGGTGCCAATTTCTCTTTCATATCCATTGAGTTTTGCAAAGCCTTGAATGTGCCCTCTAGTACTCTTAGTGATGCCTTGGTAATAGAAGTAGCAAACGGGGAGCAAGTGATCTTGCTTCGAAGTTTTGGAAATGTGTCATCTAGAAATTAGTGGTGAACTCTTTGAAGTGAATCTACTTCCCATGGTGATTAGGAGTTTCGACGTGGTGATCGGGATGGACTGGTTGTCTCGACACCAAGCGGAGATCATTGTTCAAAGAAACTGATCTGATTACCGACCTCAATAGTGGATTTCATCTTTGTGTATGTGGAGAAACGTAAGGGTGAAGTGGCTCTCATTTCATCTATCAAAGCAAGAAAATGCCTAGCGAAGTATGGCCCGTCATTCCTCTCCTATGTCTTGGACGCCAAAGCGGAGAAGAACAATATCGAGGACGTACGGATTGTTAGCGAATATCTGGATGTTTTTCCCGACGACCTTCTGGGCTTGCCGCCCGATCGACAAGTAGAATTCCGAATCGATCTAATTCTAGGAGCGACATTGATTGCCCTTGCACCTTACCGCCTTGCTTCGACCGAAATGCAAGAGATGATGTCACAAATTCAAGAATTGTTGGAGAAGGGATTCGTGAGGCCGAGCTCTTCGCCTTGGGGATCTCCAATACTATTAGTAAAAAAGAAGGATGTGTCGATGCGTATGTGCATCAACTACCGGGAATTGAATAAAGTAACCGTGAAGAATAAATATCTGTTACCCTGGATTGATGACCTCTTCGATCAGTTGCAAGGGGCCGGATGTTTTTCTAGGATCGACCTTCGTTCGGGCTAAGTGAAAGTTAGAGAAGAAGATGTTCCCAAGACGGCCTTTAGAACCCGTTATGGTCACTACGAGTTCTTAGTTATGCCTTTTCGGTTAACTAATGCACCGGCTGTGTTTATGGATTTGATGAACCGGGTTTGCCGACCCTTTCTATATAAGTCGGTTATTATGTTCATTGATGAAATCTTGGTGTACTCGAAGAGTGAAGAGGAGCATGAGTGGCATCTTAGAGAAGTGTAGGAAGTGTTCCAAATGAGAAGCTCTACGCCAAGTTTTCCAAATGCGAGTTTTGGTTGCGAGAGGTCCAGTTTTTAGGCCACGTGGTGTCAAGTGAAGGAGTAAATGTTGACTCGTCGAAGATTGAAGCCATGACGAATTGGGAACCACTCAAGAGTCCCACGGAAATTCAGAGTTTCTTGGGTCTAGCCGGCTACTATCGGAGGTTCATCCAAGACTTCTCCAAAATTGCCTCTATGTCAGGATTTGATTCTTAACAAGAATAATAAAACTCAGAAACAATATTAAAGAAGTTGATGAAAAACACTTTAATATGCAAACTATCAATGGAACAGTAAAATAGAAATCACAACTTGTAAACTTTATTGAATGATTAAAGTTACAAGCTTTCAAACAAAACCTCAATCTTGATGAACAGGCTCACCAAGACGAATTCTACTTCTCTATAATTAGGATTGTAAACTTGAGGTTAATTCTCTCTAAAACAAAAACTTCGAATGAATTTCTCATCTATCAAACTATTCTATACTATATATACAAAGATTGAATACAAGATAATTACAAAACATAAAAGATCTTCAGTAGATTCTTCCATAATTATCTTCAACCTTCCATGATTATCTTCAGCCTTGATCTGCGCGTATCTTGATTATCATATAAGCAGTATTAATTCATAGCAGCATTAATACTCTGAGCAGTACTAATCTTTACCAGCAGCATTAGTCCTTTTAGCAGTATTAATCTCCAGCAGTACTAACTACTAGCAGTACTAACTCTCCAAGCAGTACTAACTTTTTAAGCAGTATTAATTCTACTAGCAGTAGTAATCTTGAAAGCCTGGCAGTAGTAATCACTTAGACAAATCTTCAGTTCCCAACAATCTCCCCCTAACCTGACTTTTAGAGAAGAGAAGTCAAGTTCTTCAGATGCTCCCAAAACTCTATTGCTCATACACCCATATCAGGATTCAGCCCCAAACTTTGATTAATGATTCTCTGGATCAAGTATCTTGCCATTGCAGACTCTGGTGCATAACCATGCTTCTTCTTCAACATAGCATGCATCTTTAACCTGCTATGGTTGTAGATTCTATCCACTAGAAAGTATTCAAAGTGACTTGTTTCCATAGCCAGTGCATATACTCAACTTCTTTCATATAGAGTCCAGTTGTTGATGGTTTTGAACACATTTCTGATAACATGCTGAACTTCTTTTGGTTTGAACAACATGCAGAGATATTCCATCACAAGTTTTATAACAGGTATCCCTGGAGCTTTCAGCTTATCAGCATATAGTTTCATCCCCACCTCAAACATTTCCTCTAAGTCAGATATGGAGCATACTCTTACTATCTTGGCACAAGTAGGATACACTTCAAACTTTTCATCTTTCCTTTTTAGCCCGATATACTCCTTTCCATCTACTTCCATGATATCCCAATGAATAATCTCAGGAGGCTTGACACCAACTGGTTCTGCAGTTATAGGCTCAGGCACTTTCTCCATCACCACCATGTACATATTTACATCATAAGTACTTGATGATTCTTCCTGAGATTGAGCTTTCTTTTCTTCAGACTTAGGTGCCCCTTCTTCTTCAGCTACCTTTTGTTCATTCTCAGCCTCTTCCTCTATCACTCTAGGTTTCTTGGCTGATTTTCTTCTTGCCATCATTTTTGTTCTTTTCAGAGTCCTCAAACTATCACCTAGAGTAGCTTCCTTCTTTGGAGTTTCTTGATCATCAGGAAATGGTTTTTCTATTAGAAGGTCATACCTCTCTTTCATTCTCTTTTCCACTTCCACTCTTGCTTGGTCATTCCCTTGTAGTTTAGTCATTTCTGCATCATACAAACCTTTGATCTGATCAAATGACTTCTTTTTGAACATCTCCTTTTTGACTCCCACAGCACCTTTAAGGAAAGTGATCATCTTCTTTCTCTCTTAAGTGCCAAGGTAGGTCTTTGAAGGTTGCCTCTTCTTTATAGCCACTTTGATCATCACAGGCTTCTTTAGAGTTGCAGCTTTTTTCTGTGCTATCTCTGTTGCCAAACTCTGTTGATATACTTCATTAAGCTCTGCAGCTAGAGCTCTTGCCATTTCTCTATCTTTCTCAACTTGAACTGTTTCTGCTTGCTCAAGTTCAGCTTGAATCTTCTTAGCTAAAGCTTCATCTGACTCAATCAACTTTTGCTTTTTAAGTGGTTGGTCAGATTCCACTATCTTAGCTTTGCCTTTATCCTTGCTTGCTACCTTCTCAACATTTGCTTTCTTGATAACCTCACCCTTTTCTTTGATGACAACTCCTTTAGCCTTTGAAGTGACCTTGGGAGTATCATGTTTAGCTTTGATTAGAGCTTCATCTATCTCAAATTCTTCCAGATTTCTGCGAATGAGGTCAGATAATACCTCTTGAACAATTTCTGCAGCTTCATTTGTTTTAGCAGCATTAACTGTTTCTGCTGCTTTCTCTGTTACTGATGCTTCTTCAAACACTGAATCTTTTTCTACTGCTTGTACATCAAACTCCCCCTCAACTCCATGTATCTCCCTTTCCAAGTTGACCTCAGCTTCTGACTCCCCCTTTTTGGGAGCATCATCCACTGGTTTCCTTCTTCTGAATACAAATCTTTGTTTCTTCTTCTTTTGAGCCACCTTCTGAACTAACTTCTTTAAGCTGCTGATCTCTTATTGTTGGTTGATGATGACTTTCTTGAGTTCATTGACAACCTGATTTTGAGCATCCAGTTCAGTTGCCATTTTGGACATGGCAGAAATCAATTCATGGTAGTCATATCTATCCTCACCTTCTCCAGGAATGTTACCCCCTTTTGATGGATCATTGGAACTTTTAGTAGTAGAGGTCTTCTGCCTAGCAGAAGCACCCTCCACCCCCTTGGTTTCTTGGCACCTGGGACCTTTAGATGATTGTTCACCCAAAGTTGCCATGGGGAAGGTCTTAGTGATGTTACCACTGTCCTCCTCTATGCTAGCAGGAGTAGTGGCAACCTTCTCACCCACATGCTCATACATCTCCTCAGTGAGCACCTCCTTGGGGTTGGGAGACACCCCAGTGGTTTCCCTATTGATATTCTCTAATGGAGAATGCTCCATTAGAGGGCTTTGAGGTTCTGTGTTTGTAGGAGGTACAACAAGGGAAGGAGCCTTATGTACCTTTCTCTTAACATAAGTTTTGGTTAAAACTGGTGTTGGCTTATGAACAAGGGACTGAGGAAGAGATATAGTGGTTGAAGGTTGGGTTTAGCTCTCAGTGGGATGGTCTAGTGAGGGCCTTGACCTTGATGCCATACCTTCTTGGTTGTGGGACACCACCATCGTTGTAGAGAACAATGAGGTGTCAACTCTTTCGGAGTCCTTGGCAGATCTCTTCATATTTGAAAAGACCTTGCCCTTAGGGATTGTAGGTACATATACCTCATTAAAATGAGGTATATTCGTCAATTCAGAGGTGATAACTGCCTGGAAAAATCTTGGATACATATAGAAACTCTTTTTATTATCCAAGTTTGACACAAGGTCATTGAAAATCATTTTGGAGAAATTATACTTTTTGGCAGTGGACAAGCAGACCAAAGCATAAGCAATGGTACTGCTGAACTGACTCCATCCAGTAGTTTTTCTAGAAATACAGTGCATAAGGGTATGAACAAAGAACCTCCATTGGGGAGAAAAGTGAGCTTTGAAAAATTTGAAAACACCCTGTTGGCCTTCATACCCCATTCTTGTGAGATTGGAAAACAAGTCCTCATTAGGGATAGAAGTAATACCTGAACCATCGTCTAGTTGTAGACAGATGCGAATGACCTCTTCAGTGACTATCAAGGGTTTGTCACACACCCTTGTCTTGATAAACTGCACACCGTTTTCAGTAACAGCGGTGGCATTGGCCCGAAATTGCTTCTGGTGCTCGATGAAAATGGTGGTGACACAGTAAGAGCATAGGCGATGTGACTGGACTTGAGAAAATCAACGATTTGATGAAATCCAGCAGCCTGCTGAGGCTTTTGAAGCATTGTGATCTCATTGTGTTCATCAATAAACTCCATGGATGCCATCGGTCTTGAGGATACTGGACTGAAACACACTTGTTGCTTGAGAGAAAAATGTTAGAGAGAAGATGAACAGTATTCAAAGAGTCGTTGTGAGCTTTTAGGCGGGCAAAGAGAATATTTATATGATTCGGGAAAGAAGCAGTATTAACCCTATTTTCATTTATAGCAGTACTAACCCACTGGCAGTATTAACTAAGAGCAGTATTAACTGAGAGCAGTATTAACTGAGAGCAGTATTAACTGAGAGCAGTATTAACTGAAAGCAGTATTAACTGAGAGCAATATTAACTGAGAGCAGTATTAACTGAAAGCAGTATTAACTTAGAGCAGTATTAACTGAAAGCAGTATTAACGAACTAGTAGTATTAACTATCTAGCAGTATTAACTTTGCACTGGCAACATTAAAACTGCACTGGCAGTATTAACTATACTTACTCTGTTGAAGCTTCTGTTAGTCTGAGCAGGGCAATAAACTTCCTGAGAAAGATGATTAGTAGCACCAAACAAATAAACAAATAACAGGTATACAAGCACTTTTTAAACATGAGCTCATTCAGAGTTGATCATGCCCACACTTGTGACCAAGAAAGTGAATCTACCCACATCAAAAGATTTAGTGAATAGATCAGCAAACTGATTATCAGTATGAACTTTAGAAACTTGAATAAGCTTCTTTTCATTGCAGTCTCTAATAAAGTGATACTTGATTTCAATGTGCTTTGTTTTGGAGTGCTTGACTGGATTGTTAACAATGCTAATAGCACTGCTATTGTCTATGAAGATTGGAGTGTGAAGAAAGGTCACCCCATAGTCCAGCATTTGATTTTGAATCCATAGAACCTGAGAGCAGCAACTTGCAGCAGCAATGTACTCAGCTTCTGTTGTGGATAAGGACACTGTGGTTTGCTTCTTACACTGCCAAGATACTAGTCTTGCACCCAAAAGCCGACATCCTCCTGAAGTAGACTTTCTATCCATATTAGCACCACCCAAGTCACTTTCTATCCCATCTTTCTGTTGTTTCACTTGAAGCCCAAGGAAGAAAGTAAGTTCACTCATTGAACTCATTTTGAAGCTCTTGTACATCAACTCTTCAAAGTCTCTACACATCTGATCTTTTGTGGATCCAAAGATGATGTCATCCACATAGATCTGAACAAGTAGGATGTCTTTCTTTCTTCTTTTGATGAAAAAGGTCTTGTCAATTATTCCTCTTTCAAACCCATTTTCCAAGAGATAGGTAGACAGAGTATCATACCATGCTCTTGGGGCTTGATGTAGGTCATAGAGTGCTTTCTTAAGTTTGTACACTCTGTCAAGATATGATGGATTTTCAAATCCAGGGGGCTGACAGACATATACTTCTTCATCAATTGTTCCATATAGAAAGGCACTCTTCACATCCATCTGATATACCTTGAACTTCATAAATGAAGCATAGGCTAGAAACAGCCTAATTGCCTCTACCCTTGCAACTGGAGCAAAAACTTCCTCATAGTCTATGCCTTCTTCCTGAGTGTACCCTTGTGCCACTAGCCTTGATTTGTTCCTGGTTACTATTCCTCTCTCATCCTTTTTATTTCTGAAAATCCACTTGGTGCCAATCACTTGTCAGGATCGAATTCTTAACAAGAATTAATTCTCAGAAACTAATATCAAAGAAGTTGCGGAATAACACTTTGATATTTGATAAAACAGTAAACAAAACAGTATATGATTAACAAACTGTAAACTTGTATTCAGTGATTAAAATCACAAGATTACACACTCAACCTCAATCTTGAAGAACAAGCTCTTTCAAGACGAATTCTACTTCTCTAGAATTAGGATCTATATCTTGAGGTTGATTTTTCTCTCTATCAAAAATTATCAAAAGTTAATTCTATCTATTCTATACATATACTGATCAAAAGATAATTACAAAGAATAAACAAATCTTCAGTATATCTTCCATGTATATCTTCAGTATATCTTCAGTATATCCTCAGTATATCCAGCTGTCATACTTTCCATCCGGATCTCTTAAGCAGCACTAATTATGCTCAGCAGTAGTAACTTCTTCTAGCAGCATTAACTACTAAGCAATACTAACTACTAGTAGTACTAACTAGCTAAGCAGTACTAACTTTGTTCAAGCAGCACTAACTTTGACTAGCAGTATTAATTCTACTAGCAGTAGTAATACTCAGCAGTATTAATCTTCAAAGTACTCTGGCAGTAGTAACCACACTTAGTAGAATCTTCAGTTCCCAACAATCTCCCCCTAACTTGACTTTTAGAAGAGAAGTCAAGTTCTTCAGATACTTCTTCATAAGCTCTCCAAGATGCTTTCAACACCTTTGGTTCAATTTCCCAAATTTGGGTCTAGGCCCAAGCTTTGATTCACAGTTCTTCTCACCACAATCTTGGCCATCTCTGAATCCTTTGTACAGACCAGTGTAGCTTTAAGTATCCCTTCCAACTTCTCCTTGCTATGCTCATATATTTTGTCCACCAGGTAGTATTCATGATAACAGTTATCAATAGTAATCATGTATACTCCACAGTTTTCAAATAGTATCCATTTGTCAATCTTCTTGAATATGAACTCATGCTTATGACCTTTAATCCTATGGTGTACTCTTTCTGGATCAAACATCATGCACAAGTATTCTAATGTCACTTTGAGAAGATTCTCTTCAGTACCTTTCAACACAGGTTTTTAAAGTTTCATCCCCACTTTGTGTAGTTCTTCAATGTCAGCTCTGGAACAACTTCTGATAACTTTCCCCCATGTTGAATAAGCTTCAAATGAACCATCAGCTCTCTTGATTCTGAAGAAATTCTTTTCATTGTCTCTTAGAATATCCCAGAAGATGATCTCTGGAGCTTGCATAGAGATTGGATCAGCCTTCAAAGGTTCCACTATGGTCATGTATGTATCCATATTCTCATCTGTTGGCTCACTAGACTGTTCTGGAAGTTGAACTGATTCTGCTATAGGTACCTCTGAATGTTCTGTTGTAGTACCAGCTGTTTCTTCTACTCTGGGCCTTTTAGACTGCCTTTTGGAAGCAATTGTCTTCACCCTTTTTCCAGCATTGGCTTCAACACCAACACTCCCAGGTTCTTCCTTTTTCTCTTCTGCTTCTTCTTTGGAAGGTGTAGTTTCCTCAGGGAATGGTTGTTGGATGTTGAGATCATGTCTCTCTTTCATCCTCCTTTCTGCTTCTTCTCTTTGAGAGGAATCCCCTTGAAGCTTTGTCATTTCCTTCCTGTATAGCTCTTCAACCTGAGAGTATGCCATATGGGTAAACATCTCCCCCTTAACACCAATTGCACCTTTCAGGAAGTTTATCATCTTTCTTCTTTCCTGATTGGCGAAAAAGGTCTTGGAGGGTTGTCTTTTCTGCTTTTTGAATGGCATCCTTTTTACTTGTACTTGCTTGGCCTGAGCTGCTGTTTTCATGCTCTTCTGGTATTCTGCATTTAACTTCTTGGCCATTATTCTTGCAAGCTCTCTATCAGTTTCTGTTTGCAGTTGTTCCTCCTTTTCCATTTCTGCCTGAAGCTGCTTTGCCACTTCTTCATCCAGTTCTATCTGATTTTTCTTCTTTGCAGGTTGTTCAGGTTCAATAATCTTAGCTTTACCCTTTGTATCCTTCAACCCTGCCTCACTTCTTTCTTGTGTCTTCTTTTCAAGGCCTCCTTCATTGATGACCACTCCCTTAGCCTTTTGAGTAGCCTTAGGAGTGTCATTCTTTGCTTTTACTAATGTTTCAGCTATTTCCAATTCTTCAACAGATAGCCCTGTTGCTGCTTGAACATTATCTGTTTCTACTTTTTGTGCTTCTGTTTCTGCAGCTTTCTCCCCCTTACCATCAAATCCCATCTCAGAAATACTTTCTTTTTCTGCTTCAGCCTCTGAATTCTCCCCCTTGTTGAAATCATCTTGAACACTTGTCCTCCTCTTTAACACAAACTGCTTCCTTCTCTTTTTCTGTAACAATCTTGTCACCATTTTCTTTAGTTTGGTGATCTGAACTTGTTGAGATAGGATAACCAGCTTCATCTCCTCTATTTCTTTTCCTTGCTTGAGGACATCCTGGTTGATGTTTCCCATGGTCTCCATCAATTCCTCATAGTTATATCTGTCCTCACCTTCTCCAGGAGTGTTACCCCCTATTGAAGGATCATTGGATCTTTTATTAGTAGATGTCTTCTGCCTAGCAGAAGCACTATCCACCCCCGTGGTTTCTTGGCACCAGGGACCTTCAAATGATTGCTCATTTAAAGTTGCCATGGGGGAGGTCTTATTGATGTTACCACTTTCCTCCTCTGTGCTAGCAGGAGTAGTGTCAGCCTCATCACCCATATGCTCTTCCTCCTCCTCAGAGAGCACCTCCTTGGGGCTGGGAGACACCCCTGTGGTTTCCCTATGGATATTCTCTAAAGGAGAATTCTCCTTTAGAGGGCTTAAAGGCTTGGGGGGTGATGGTACAAGAAGGGAAGGAGCCTTCTTTACCTGTTTCCTCTTGTAAGTTTGGGTAATAGGAGAGGTTGGTTTTGCAAGAAGGGACTGGGGAATTGTTTTTGAGTGGGAAGGTTGGGCTTGGCTAGCAGTGGGATGGTCTAGTGAGGGCCTTGACCCTGCTGCCATACCTTCAGTGGTTTGGGACACCACCATCATTGTAGAGAACAATGGGGTGTCAACTCCTTCCGAGTCCCCAGCAGATCTTCTCATATTTGAGAAAACCTTGCCTTTGGGGGGTTTAGGTACATATACCCCAACAGGTTGAGGTATATCCGTCAATTCATTAGTAATAACTTCTTGGACAAACCTGGGATACATAAAGAAACTCTTTTTGTTTCCCATGTTTGATACAAGATCATTGAATATCATTTTTGAGAAATTGTACTTTCTGGCTGTAGCCAAGCAGACCAAAGCATAGGCAATTGGACTGCTGAATTCACTCCATCCAGTAGTCTTTTTGGAGATGCAATGCATCAGGGTATGAACAAAAAACCGCCATTGGGGTGAAAACTTTGCTTTTGAGAATTTGAAAACACCCAATGGGCCTCCATACCCCATTCTTGTAAGAGTAGAAAACAGTTCATCATTAGAGAGAGAAGTTATACCAGAGGCATCGTCTAGACGTAGACTGATGCGAATCACCTCTTCAGTAACTGTCAATGGCTTGCCACACACTGTCGTCTTTATCATTTGCACACCATCCTCAGTAACAATGGTGGCATGTGCCCAGAATTGCCTTTGATGCTCAATATAAATTGAGGGAGACACTGTTAGTGCATAGGCGATATGACTAGCTTTCAGGAAATCCACAATCTGATGAAATCCTGCAGCTTGCTTTGGCTTTTGGAGCATCGCGATTTCATTGTGCTCGTCAATGAATGCCGTTGATGCCATTGATCGTTGAAAGTTCTTGCCTGAACACTTGATACTTGAGAAAGAGAGGGTTTAGAGCACAAGAGAATAGTAAGCAAAGAGTCGTTATGAATGTTTAGGCGGGCAAAGGGTATTTATAGTATTCGGATTATAAGCAGTATTAACCTAGAGCAGTATTAACTAACTAGCAGTATTAACTGCGAGCAGTATTAACCGCGAGCAGTATTAACCGCGAGCAGTATTAACTAACTAGCAGTATTAACTGCGAGCAGTATTAACCGTGAGCAGTATTAACCAACTAGCAGTATTAACCAACTAGCAGTATTAACCAACTAGCAGTATTAACCAACTAGCAGTATTAACTGTACTTACTCCTTGAAGCTTAGGCTGAATTGAGTACTGCTATGTATGCCCTGCAAAGATAGATTAGAAGCACCAAGAATCTATAATATTCAGATTTTTATCCACTTTTTGAGATAAAGCTTATTCAGAGTTGATCATTCCCACACTTGTTACCAAGAAAGTGAATCTACCCACATCAAAGGCTTTGGTGAATAGATCAGCAAACTGGTTGTCAGTATGAACTTTTACAACTTGAATAAGTTTCTTTTCATTACAGTCTCTTATAAAGTGATACCTGATCTCAATGTGCTTTGTCTTAGAGTGCTTGACTGGATTATTTACAATGCTGATAGCACTGCTATTATCAATAAAGATGGGAGTGTGTAGAAAGGTTACCCCATAGTCCATCATTTGATTCTGAATCCATAAGACTTGAGAACAGCAACTTGCAGCTGCTATGTACTCTGCCTCTGTTGTAGATGTGGACACTGTGGTTTGTTTCTTGCACTGCCATGAAACTAGTCTAGCACCCAAGAACTGACATCCTCCAGAAGTAGACTTTCTGTCCAAGTTTGCCCCACCTAGATCACTGTCTGAGTAAGCAATTAGGTCAAAGGGTGAGTCATGAGGATACCAAAGTCCCAATCTGGGTTGTCCTTTGAGATATCTGAATATCCTCTTAACAACTTGAAAGTGAGATTGCTTTGGCCTAACTTGGAATCTTGCACACACACAGACTGGAAACATTATATCTGGCCTTGATGCTGTGAGATACATGAGAGAGCCAATCATGGATCTGTAATGATGCACATCCATATCCTCCCCCTCAAGATCTGCTGTTATCTGTTTGTGAGTTTCCATAGGTGTACTAGCAGGTTTTGAATCTGAGAAACCAAACTTGATTAGAATGTCCTGCACATACTTGGATTGACATATGAAGATGCCATCTGACTTCTGTTGAACTTGGAGTCCAAGGAAGAAAGTAAGTTCCCCTATGGAACTCATTTTAAACCTTTGATGCATTAGATCCTCAAACTCCTTGCACATGTTATCTCTTGTAGATCCAAAGATAATGTCATCCACATAAATTTGGACCAACAAGATATCCTTCTTCTTTCTCTTGATAAATAGAGTCTTATCAATGACTCCTCTTTCAAAGCCATTTTCCAAGAGATAGGATGACAACGTGTCATACCATGCTCTTGGAGCTTGATACAGTCCATAAAGAGCTTTCTTCAATTTGTATACCCTGTCTGGATAGCTTGGGTTTTCAAACCCTGGTGGTTGACAGACATATACCTCTTCTTCAATTGAACCATAGAGAAAAGCACTCTTTACATCCATTTGATAGACTTTGAAGTTCATGTAAGAAGCATAGGCTAGGAATAATCTGATTGCTTCTATCCTAGCCACAGGTGCAAAGACTTCTTCATAATCTATACCCTCTTCTTGAGTATACCCTTGAGCCACTAGCCTTGCTTTGTTCCTTATGACAATTCCTCTTTCATCTCTCTTGTTCCTGAAGATCCACTTTGTGCCAATTGCTCTGTGACCTTTAGGAAGGTCTACCAGATCCCATACATCTTGTAGTTTGAATTGCAACAATTCTTCTTGCATTGCTTCTATCCAGCTGGATTCTTTCATTGCATCATGTGCCTTTTTAGGCTCAAGCTGGGATAGAAAGCAAGAAAGCACTGTATGCTGTTGATCTTGCATTTCTTGAAGTCTGCTCTGATGTCTAGTCATCATAGGAGATGATATATCTCCTATTACCAGCTGTGGAGGATGATTCTTTTGAACTCTGGTGTTATGACTAGGTTCTTCATTAGCATCAGCTTCCAGATTGGAGTCATTCAACTCAACTGAAGTGTTTTCAGCAGCTACTTCTGATTCTTTATCTTCTTGATTCTCTTCATCTCTACTCTGACTTGGTCCAGTAGATTGTTCCATTTCACAGTCTTCAAAAGAATTCACTGTGGGGGTGGGAAAGATCACTGATTTAGATACACTTTCTTGAACTTGTGTAGTCCCTGATCCTTCACCTCCTGAGCCTGCATGATCATTACTACTGAAACCAAAGGAGTTAGTTAGTGAATCAATGTCAAATAGCCATTGAGGACCAGTTCCAATAGGATTTGGTGTGTTCTCATTGCATTTGACATTGTCACTTTCTTCAATTATTCTAGAAGATGAATTGAACACTCTGTAGGTCTTACTTTGTGATGAATAACCAACAAGAAATCCATCATCTGCTTTGCTATCAAACTTACCTAAGTGAGTTTTGGTATTGAGAATGGTACAAGGACACCCAAAAGGTTTGAAAAATCCAATAAAGGGTTTTCTTTTATTTAAAAGCTCATAAGGTGTCTTGTTCTTTGGTTTAACTACTAGAACTCTGTTTTGGACATAACAGGCAGTATTAACTGCTTCAGCCCAGAAGGTAATTGGCAGTTTTGAATCAGCCAACAGAGATCTAGCAGCCTCTATTAATGTCCTATTTCTCCTCTCAGCAACACCATTCTGTTGAGGAGTCCTAGGAGCACTATACTGTCTCTCAATCCCTTTCTCTTCACAAAAGGTGTTTAGATCAAAATTTTTGAATTCAGTCCCATTATCTGATCTAATGACTTTTACTTTTTGATTAGTTTGGTTTTCAATTCTCAGGATAAAGGACTTGATCAGTCCACTTGTCTCATCCTTAGTCCTTAGAAAATATACCCAGGTGAATCTAGAGTAATCATCAACAATAACCAAGCAGTAAGATTTCTTGCCTATACTCATAACATTTGTAGGACCAAACAGATCCATGTGCAATAACTGGAGACAAGACGAAATAGAATTTATCTCTTTGGTCTTATGAGAAGTTTTATGCTGTTTGCCTTTGAGACAAGCAATACAATGATCATCACATGAAAAGACTTTAGAAGGTAAACCTCTTACAAGGTTGTTTTTAACAAGTTTGTTCATAGTCTTAAAATTCATGTGACACATCCTTCTGTGCCATAGAGAGGATTCATCTACAGAAGCTTTTGAAACAAGACAATTTAGAGATGAATCACTTTTAACATTTTCCATATCTAGACAGTAAACATTGTCCTTTCTTAGAGTTCTTAGTAGTATCATGTTTTCATCAACTACTTTGAACCCTGGAGCAAGGATCATACACTCAGTGTTTGTAAATAATATACTATGTTGTTTGTCACAAACCTGTGATACACTTAACAGGTTGTATTTTAATTGATCAACATAGTAGACATCCTCAAATGTCATCTTACCTTTGGTGACATTACCTTTTCCACTTATCTTACCACCAGTAAGATTGTCTCCAAAAGCAACATGTCCTCCATTGATATGCTTGAAATCCTGAAGGCATGACATGTTGCCTGTCATGTGCCTTGAGCAACCACTATCAACATGCCATATGCTCCTTCCCTTGAGTTGTTGGTTGCCCTGCACATAAGATAGATCAGTTAGTATGAATTAGGAACCCAAGCCAAAGTGGTCTTGGGTACCCCTTTCTCATCAAAATACTTGCATTCCTTCTTGACAAGATTTTTGAATTTTAACTCCTCATTCTTGGAGTATTTTGTCACAATAATAGGCTTGGAATCATTTGTGCTGGAAACAGTACTGGTTTTAGAGGTATTAACTGCCTTAGCAGCACTTGCATGCCTAGCAGTACTAACCTTGTTAGCAGTAGTAACTGTGTTAGCAGCAGTAACTGCGTTGGCAGTATTAACCTTTGAAGAGGTACTAACTGTATTAGCAGCATTAATGTTTTCAGCAGTACTAACACAGGTAGCAGCAGTAATACTTCCAGCAGCACTAACCCTGTCAGCAGCACTAACAGTTTTAGTACTTTTGGGCACCCACATTTTAATGCTTTCTTTTAAAATCTTTTTCTTTATGGGGCCTTTCTTTTCACTTTGTGTAGTTCTTCAATGCCAGTTCAACTTCCAGAACAGTCTAGTGAGCCAACAGATGAGAATATGGATACATACATGACCATAGTGGAACCTTTGAAGGCTGATCCAATCTCTATGCAAGCTCCAGAGATCATCTTCTGGGATATTCTAAGAGACAATGGAAAGAATTTCTTCAGAATCAAGAGAGCTGATGGTTCATTTGAAGCTTATTCAACATGGGGGAAAGTTATCAGAAGTTGTTCCAGAGCTGACATTGAAGAACTACACAAAGTGGGGATGAAACTTTATGAACCTGTGTTGAAAGGTACTGAAGAGAATCTTCTCAAAGTGACATTAGAATACTTGTGCATGATGTTTGATCCAGAAAGAGTACACCATAGGATTAAAGATCATAAGCATGAGTTCATATTCAAGAAGATTGACAAATGGATACTATTTGAAAACTGTGGAGTATACATGATTACTATTGATAACTGTTATCATGAATACTACCTGGTGGACAAAATATATGAGCATAGCAAGGAGAAGTTGGAAGGGATGCTTAAAGCTACACTGGTCTGTATAAAGGATTCAGAGATGGCCAAGATTGTGGTGAGAAGAACTGTGAATCAAAGCTTGGGCCTAGACCCAAATTTGGGAAATTGAACCAAAGGTGTTGAAAGCATCTTGGAGAGCTTATGAAGAAGTATCTGAAGAACTTGACTTCTCTTCTAAAAGTCAAGTTAGGGGGAGATTGTTGGGAACTGAAGATTCTACTAAGTGTGGTTACTACTGCCAGAGTACTTTGAAGATTAATACTGCTGAGTATTACTACTGCTAGTAGAATTAATACTGCTAGTCAAAGTTAGTGCTGCTTGAACAAAGTTAGTACTGCTTAGCTAGTTAGTACTGCTAGTAGTTAGTATTGCTTAGTAGTTAATGCTGCTAGAAGAAGTTACTACTGCTGAGCATAATTAGTGCTGCTTAAGAGATCCGGATGGAAAGTATGACAGCTGGATATACTGAGGATATACTGAAGATATACATGGAAGATATACTGAAGATTTGTTTATTCTTTGTAATTATCTTTTGATCAGTATATGTATAGAATGTATAGAATAGATAGAATTAACTTTTGATAATTTTTGATAGAGAGAAAAATCAACCTCAAGATATAGATCCTAATTCTAGAGAAGTAGAATTCGTCTTGAAAGAGCTTGTTCTTCAAGATTGAGGTTGAGTGTGTAATCTTGTGATTTTAATCATTGAATACAAGTTTACAGTTTGTTAATCATATACTGTTTTGTTTACTGTTTTATCAAATATCAAAGTGTTATTCCGCAACTTCTTTGATATTAGTTTCTGAGAATTAATTCTTGTTAAGAATTCGATCCTGACAAATCATAGTACTCTATTCATCCGGGAAGCACAAAAATGTATCGGGACTTAAAGTTAAATTATTGGTGGCCGGTAATGAAATTGGACGTAGCTAGTTATGTGGAACGATGCATAAATTGTCTACAAGTGAAGGCGGAACACCAAAGACCATACGACTGTCTACAATCCTTAGAGATAATGGAATGGAAGTGGGAACACATTACCATGGACTTTGTAACCAAGCTACCGAAGACCTTGAGGAGTCACGACACCATTTGGGTCATTTTGGATCGTTTGACCAAGAGTGCACATTTATTGCTAATGCGAGAAACTCTCTCGATGGACAAATTGGCGAAACTCTATATAGACGAAGTGATCTCAAGGAACGGAGTGCCGCTTTCTATTGTATCCGACCTCGATAGTTGTTTCACTTCCCATCTTTGGGATAGCTTGCAAAAGGAATTGGGTACTAGGATCAAACTGAGTACCGCTTATCATCCTCAGACAGCTAGACAGAGCGAGAGGACCATCCAAACCCTCGAAGACATGTTGAGATTGTGTGTCATCGATTTTGGACGAAGTTGGGATTCACATCTACCGTTTGTGGAATTCGCCTACAATAACAGTTATCACTCGAGTATCGGTATGGCACCGTTCGAGGCATTGTATGGAAGGAAGTGTAGGATGCCCGTATGCTGGCTAGAAGTGGGAGAAAAGCAGTTTTCCGGACCGGAGATCGTGCAAGAAACGGCCAACATGGTTAAGAGCATTCGGGAGCGGTTGAAGGCGGCTTAAGACCGTCAAAAGATCTACGCGGGCAAGAAGAGAAGACCGGTCGAGTTCTAAGTGGGGGAAAGAGTGATGTTAAAAGTCTCGCCTTGGAAGGGGATCTTCCGGTTCGGAAAACATGGAAAGCTTAGCCCCCGTTTCCTTGGCCCTTTTCTCATTGTCGAGCGCATTGGGCTTTAAGCCTACAAGTTGGACTTACCGCTCGAAATGGACGGAATTCACCCTACCTTTCATGTGTGTTATTTAAGAAGGTGTCTATCCAAAGAGGAGAGTGTAATTCCCTTGTGGGAGATTAGAGTGGATAACGACAGATGCGTAGAGGAACCTGAATCTATTTTAGAGAGGAAGATGAAGATATTGTGACACAAATAAGTGGTTATGGTAAAGGTCCAATGGAAGCACCATCGAGGAGCCAACGTGACGTGGGAATCAGAAGAAGATATGAAGAGGCGTTATCCTCACCTTTTTGTCTAGCTTGAGATTTCGAGGACGAAATCTTTTCTAAGGGGTGGAGGATTGTAACACCCCGATTCCGGATTAATGCAAATATTACCTTAAATCTATGTTTCGCTTGTAGTACAGTGTTAGTTCATGATCTTACTTTGAAAACCTGTTTTATTAGAGGGTTTATCGAAATGGCCGAAGAAGAAAGCAAGGGGAACAACAATGTTCCGTGCGGCTGCCCGCGCGACCGGAACCGCGTCGCTATCCATGCGGGGCTTTGTGTGCACGCAACTCCAGTGTTCTGCGTAGTTCTCCATGCGACTGGAACTGCGCCGTCATCCGCGTGCGACCTCTGGTCGATTAAAAAAAGGGAAAATCAGCCCCAAAACTCATTTTTCATCAAAAACATTTCTCTAAAACACTCTCTTCTTCTCCCTCTTCATTAAATCCGACCCACAAGCATTCATTGCTACCATTCCCTTAAATCCTTAAGTGTTAATCATCATCTAAAGGCTAGTAAGGCTAGAGTTCAAGGATCAACCACCTCATCATCTCCATCTTCAACCTCAAGACTCCATCTCCCTTTCTAGGGTTTTGCCATCTTAGGGTTTTTGCATCATAAACTCTTTTGGTGAGTCTCTTAACCTTTATTCTATAACACCCGGAATTTCGCTTTGTAAGTTTTCATTCTTCGTTAGTCATCTCTTCGTCTTCCGTTTATCTTTTGGGTGAAATATGTTGTACTTTCGAACCTTAAATCGACCCATGCGAAGATCTCGAGTTTTGAACCTTTTTGGGGCTCGGTACAGTTGGTGCGAGAGTGACTCGCGATAGTGACATGTGTCACTATCGCTTGGCACAATCGCTGAAGAAGTACCAAACCCGCGGTACAATCTCCGCGACAGTGCCCTCGCGATAGTGACATTGTCACTATCGCGTGGCAAGGTCGTCGTCGGGGTCTGTCTTGGTTAAAATATGAATTTTGACCCCATTCTCATTTCTATCTCATCCATTTCATTTATTTCACACTCTTAACCTCCCCTTCCAAGAAACCGAACCTAGGGTTCCATTAATCCTCATCTACCTTATTTATTGCTTGTAGTTGGGTACATCATCTAAGGATTCAAGTTTTGAGCATTAAATCACCTCCTCCATTGTCATCTTCTACAAAGGGTCAACTAGGGTTTTGGGTTTTCTTCAAAAACCCACTTGGTGAGTTCATACTACCATTCTTCCAAACCTTATACATGTCAAAACATATATTTTAAACTCCTATATATCTCCTTGGTTTTGGATTCATGTGTATTACATTTTGACCTAATTTGAGTTTTCAGAGATTTTAGGGTTTCCAATCATTTTCAACTAAAATGAAGGGTTCCATCATATATGAAGTAAATGAAGTATTACTTGCACATTTATGTGAGATACTTGAAATAATGTATATAATCTCATTTTGTGATTTTTATTCTTATCAGCAGTTAAACTTGGAAATGCATATTTGAAAATAAATGTTATTGAGAACCATATGTTTAACTATTGTTAGTCACAAGACTATTACTAGTGGATCCATAGGTATTGAGTCGGCTTATATTTGGGATGTTTTTCCCCTTTTTAGCTAGTTGAGACATTAGGTCCTTAGAGGCAACTTGGTACGGTTATGTGGGACCGGTTACTAGCCATGGACCATAAATGTAATCCTAGTGAACAAGTATGACTTGGATTCCTCGGGTGCCCTCCCCCACATCTTAGTACGGACCGACGTTGTTTGTGGCCATGGTTTCCAAGTATTTAGCTCATAACTCGGATTGTGGCTTACATTTGTGTTCCGCTACAATCCTTGGTAAATCGGGTCTCCCCCGTCATTGTAAGATGTAATTTTGGACCGAAAGGTCCTTATATGAGTAATATTTCAATTGTAAACCCAACTTTCTTGAAAAGATTTCCTTTCGTTACAATTGTCTATATTTCTTTAACTTATAAATTGTACGTTCTCACTAGTCTTTAAGCCTAACACTTTTTTTCAAATGATGTGTATAACTGGTTCCTTTAGCGGTGGGTTGCCAAAGGTTTGAGGGAAGAGCGTGGGCTTGAGGCATTTTTGAGATGATTAGTATTTGGTGTTGAGCATTTAATTAAGTTTCCTTATTTTGGTGATTTTGGGTCGACAACTGATGTAATCTAGATAGTACATGTTTAGATTAGTTTGTTGTTGATTTTCATATCCATTCGTAGGTTTTTTAAACTTTATACATTTACCCTTTTAGGTGGTTTATTCCAATACAAACGTCATATTGCCGAATTTTCAAAATTTTAAATTATTCTAAATTTTAGGGTGTTACAAGTTGGTATCAGAGTACTAGTTTAATTGAACTAGGCATGAATGTAAGATGTCTAGACTTAGGGGCTGTTTGGTTGGTTTTCCATTAAGTTCTGTATGGATAAAGTTGTCTGTGTGGATTAATCTGTCTGTATAGATTTAGAAGATTTTTATTTGAGAGAGTTTTTTCATAGATGGAAGGAACGTGTTTTTTAATGAGAGGGACTGGTTTGGAAAAAACTTGGATTTCTGTATAAAGTTCCCCCTTGAAATCTTATTGAATAAGCCACTTTCTATATCATTAAGCCACTACCAAACAGTCATATATAGCTGACTGAATAAGCTGTGAGTCTCATTAAGCTCATTAAGCTGCTAACAAATAGACCCTTAGACTGAGTATGTTAAGTGATGATTTGTGAGTTGGGTAGAATTTCTAAGATGGGTTGGTCTTAGAGTCGACGGAAAATATGTTTATCAAGTGTTGTGGTGATGGTAACGAGAACCCTTATGTATCATATGTTCATAATATCACTTAGCTAATGCTATTATGAGGATGTTTTACGTGAATGTGCTTGAAATATTGTTATTATGACAACTGGTAATGTAGTAGTATGTTTTCCTTCGTGTTTAATTCTATCTCTCTTACTCCTTTCCTTATCGTGTGTAGCAGATCAAGATGGTTAGTACCAGATCAAGATGTTGTAAACCACCAGAGTTCTCCGGTTCTGAAGATCCAGTTTCCTACATGAAGTGGATCCAAGGGATCGAGCAGGCATTCGACTCGTCTGAGTGCGGGGAAGATCAGAGGGTAAAATTCGGCTCCCAAATGCTCAGAAACACGACACTCACTTGGTGGAATGTCACCAAGTCCACCCTCTCCCCTACTATTCTGGCTCAACTGTCTTGGGTCGAGTTCAAGAAGAAGATCTTGGACGAATGTTCCAATGAGAGGGCCTTGGATCGCATTGAAAAGGAGTTCCGGTCTCTTAAAATGGAAACTTGACTATGAGATAGTACACCCGACGTTTCATGGAGAAGTTGGGGCTTGTGGGGCATGTGGCCCCAACAAAGAAGGAAAAGATTAAGGCCTACCTCAAGCCTCAAATCTCCGTGAGACCATAGAGCAGGCACAGATCATGGAGGATGTCTACGCTAGGGACAAGGTGGAGAAGGTTGTTATGGTCGTAGGAGAGAAACGGAAATGGGAAAACATTTCCGTACCCCCTAAGAGGACTCGACCTTTCGTCGGGAATTGAAACTTCAATAATTATCAAGAAGCTAGGTGGTGCCAGAAGTGCCAAAGCAAGCACCATGGCAACTGTAGCACCACTCCTCAGGCTTGTTCCAAGTGTGGTAAGTCTAATCACGCCACCCGAGATTTCCCGATCAGAGGGCTTATCTTCTTCGAGTGCAAAGCACCGGGGCATATGAAGAGAGATTGCCCGAAGCTCAAGTCGGGTAGCACGCCGGAGAAGAGAGAGAACCCATCTAGGGTTCCGGTCAAGCTTTTCAGATGACGGCCAAGGAGGCCAAAGCATCCACCGATGTCGTATCGGGTACGTTTTTTCTAAACTCCGTACCACTCGTGTACTATTCGGTTCGAGTGCTATGCCCACTCCAGTTTCTCTTTTATATCTGAGTTGTTTCGTTAAAAGCTTGTTATGCCCATTAATAGTCTATAGAATGCGTTAGTGGTAAAGATAACGAATGGTAGTCAAGTTCTAATCCGCGATGTTCTGAGGAAGTGTACTCTTGGAATCGAAGGGAGAGAATTCCCGATCAATTTGATGCCGATGATTATAGGAAGTTTTGATGTGGTGGTCGACATGGATTGGTTAGCGAACATTCATGCCGAGATCGTATGCTCCAAGAAACTAATCCGACTTCCCAATCCCAGTGGTGAAGTTGTTGTGATCTATGGTGAGAAGAGGAGAGGTGATGTGGCAATCATCACCATGGCTAAGGCGCGAAAATGCTTGGTGAAAGGATGCTCGTCTTTTCTAGCCTACATGATCGAAACCAAGCTCGAGAAGTTAAAGCTTGAAGATGTGAAGATAGTGCATGAGTTTCCCGATGTCTTTCCGGATGACTTGCCTGGGTTACCACCCGATCGTCAAGTGGAGTTTCGGATCGATCTCGTGTCGGGAGCGGCTCCTATTGCTAGAGCTCCTTACCGGTTGGCGCCATCAGATATGCAAGAGATGATGGCTCAAATCCAAGAGCTTTTGGAGAAGGGTTTCATAAGACCGAGCTCGTCGCCTTGGGGAGCTCCGGTCTTGTTTGTCAAGAAGAAGGATGGCACAATGAGAATGTGCATCGATTACCGTGAGTTGAACAAGGAAATGGTGAAGAACAGGTACCCGCTTCCGAGGATAGACGACTTATTCGACCAACTCCAAGGAGCGGGGTGTTTCTCCAAGATCAACTTACATTCGGGATACCACCAAGTGAAGGTAAGGGAGAAGACGTCTCGAAGACGGCCTTTAGAACGCGTTACGGCCATTACGAATTTCTTGTAATGTCGTTTGGCCTAACGAACGCACCGGCGGTGTTTATGGATTTGATGAATAGGGTGTGCCGACCATAACTCGACAAGTCGGTCATCGTATTCATTGATGACATACTCGTGTACTCCAAGAGCGAGATAGAGCACGAGCAACACCTAGAAGTGTTGAGAAAAGAGAGATTGTACACCAAATTTTCCAAATGCGATTTTTGGCTTGAAGAAGTGCCATTCTTGGGTCACGTTGTCACTCGAGACGGAGTGAAAGTGGACCCCTCCAAAATTGAAGCCATGATGGGAGCCTCCAAGAGTCCGTCCGAAATCCGAAGCTTTTTGGGTTTGGCGGGCTATTATCGGAGATTCATCCAAGACTTCTCCAAGATCGCTTCTTCCTTGACGGCTTTAACTCGGAAGAATGTGAAGTTCGTTTGGACCGAAACGCAGGAAAAGGCGTTCCGGACTTTGCAAAAGAAATTGTGTGAAGCTCCAATCTTGTCGCTCCCCGAAGGTTTGGAAGACTTCATGGTCTATAGTGACGCTTCGAAAATGGGATTAAGATGCGTGTTAATGCAAAGATGCAAGGTGATCGCCTACGCCTCGAGGCAACTCAAAATCCACGAGAAGAATTATCCTACCCACGATCTGGAATTAGCTGCGGTGGTGTTCGCCTTGAAGCTTTGGCGGCATTACCTCTATGGCACGAAATGTACACTCTACATGGATCATAAGAGTCTAAAATATGTCTTTGATCAAAAAGAGTTAAACATGAGGCAAAGGCAGTGGCTCGAGGTGCTCAAGGATTACGATTGTGAGTTGCTTTACCATCCCGGTAAGGCAAACGTAGTGGCCGATGCGTTAAGTCGGAAGGACTATAGCGAAAGTATTCAGGCTACCCTTTCAAGAATTGAGCTAGTGTCAAGTCTTATTGAGAAGATCAAGATATCTCAAGCAGAAGCCTTGTTAGAAGAAAAACTCAAAGATGAAGTTATGGCAAAATAACGTTTGCTCTTAACGGAAGATAGCCGTGGGGAAAAATTGTTCAACGGTCGTATATGGGTGCCCAAAGTCGGGGGCAACCGGGAACTACTTCTTGAGGATGCCCACAAGTCCAAGTATTCCATCCATCCGGGAAGTACAAAGATGTACCAGAATTTGAAGTTACATTATTGGTGGTCGGTAATGAAACTTGATGTGGCGCGTTATGTAGAGCGTTGTGTGACGTGCTTACAAGTGAAAGTCGAACATCAACGACCGTATGGGAGTCTTCAATCCTTAGAGATCCCCAAGTAGAAGTGGGAGCATATTACCATAGACTTCGTGACCAAGTTGCCCAAAACTCTTCGAGGTCACGACACCATTTGGGTAATAGTCGATCGATTGAGTAAGAGCGCTCACTTTTAGGCGATGCGTGAAACCTTACCGATGAATAAGTTAGCAAAACTCTACATCGATGAAGTGGTCTCGAGGCATGGGGTGCCCTTGTCGATTGTAACACCCCGATTTCCGAAAGGTATCACTTCAAGTTAATATAGAAACCGATATATCAAGGAAAAATAAGATATTTAATCTTGAACTTGAATCCTAGATTTTATAGTCTAGATGGATAAAGGATTCAATTACGAGTCCAACGGTTCTTTCCGGAGCGAAAACGGAGCTATAACGAAAAAGTTATGGCCAAAACAGTATCGAGAAGAAAACCAGGGGAAGCGGGCGACTTATGCCGCGACCCAAGGTCGCGAGACAAGTCGCGAAACCCCCTGGACGAGCTTAAAACCGATTTTCAGCAGCCAAACTTCATTCCTTAATATCTCCTTCATCCTAACTCCGATTTGGGTGATTCAAAGTGCTACGGTTTCGTTTTTGAAAGCTTTTCAAGGATCTAGCAAGATATTGGAGGTCTGTTGGAGTATACAAGAGTATTTTGTGGTGGTAAGCTCCTCATCCCTCCCTCTTCATCTTCTTCACCAAGTTTTCTAGGGTTTTATCCACCCTTTGTGCTTCTTTTCATAGATTGGAGGTTTGTAACCATTTTGGTGAACTAGAAGGGTTTTGGTTGGCGGATTCAAGCTTGGGTTAAGGTAATCTTCAATTCTCTTCGGTTATGGAAGTTAGGGTTTCGTTATTAGTTGAGGTGTTCATGTATATGGTTTGGGAAATGATTCTTTGTGGTTGATTATGTTTATTTATGGTTGAATATGTATGGATTTAGGTTTTTTGGAAGTTTTGTCTTGAGAATCCAAGTGTTCTTCAAAGGAGCTCTAGTTGGGGGAAAATCTAGATTTAGCCTAAATCTAGCATGGTGAGTTCAAGATGATTTATGAAAACGGTGTACATGCCAAAATGGTTATTTTAAAGTATTTATGTTTTGCATCAAATTGTTCACTACTAATAAATGTTGGGCATTTGGTTATATCTCACCTTATAAACTTGTGTCACATGCATATTTGTGAGTTTGGGCATTCGTCAAATAAATCATGTTTGAGAAGCTTCATTTATGCATATTTTATAAATGGAGTCCATTTGAGATAAATGTCCTTTATATGATTATGCACTTACAACTATTTGGGAAAATGCATATTAATGTGTCAAAAGGTATTTTGGGAAATGTAAGGGTAAAATGGTCCTTTTTTGAAGATGGTTTGCCTCAACCAATGTTGATTTGGAGTTGTTTATACTTTTGGGATCGTTGTGTCTTTGTCAGTCGGCTAAATGTGTTTTTAATGTACAAAGGCTTTCGTTGGAGATTTACGTAAAGTGTTGGACCTTTGGCTCGGGTTTGATTTAAATGTGTCGTGTGGACATTTGTCCGGAGTCATAACCAGCGGGGGTTTTGACTGAGATAATGATTAATTTCGTATCGTTGGTGAGTTGCATGTTTTGGGTGTGTTGGTCATTCAATTGGAGTCATGTAACATTAGACAGTGTTGTAATGGATCCATAGGCACGTAAGTTCTGTCGGTCTTGTAAGGCCGGAGGTTTTGGGTTACTTTTAGTGACCGCTCGGGTTTGCTAGCGAGTAGGAAATAAGCAGCACGAGCCGTTGAGGTGTAACTCGTCTAGGTTGGATAGGCACCAGTGTCCGTAAGTCCTTGGGGTGGAACTCGACGGAGTAGGGCTAGAGGCAGTAAAACGGATTGAGGTTGTGATGTCTGGTATGGCATGGGAACTAAGTCCGGGATACGTGGTGAACTCCAACAACATCAAGGGTGGCCCCATTCACGTGTTCTCGCCACCCAATATGGAAACGGTTAGAGGACATGCAAGGAAGTCGCGTGAACGGCCCACTTACATGTTTTCTGTTCTCGATGTTTACGGATCTCCTCATCGTTGATTCGTGGTATTTTATTTGGGTAATGTGGTATTTTTACCAAAATGAGTTTTTAAGTGGTTGACGGCAAATGATGGCTTTAATATTGGGTTCTTCCCACGTATACTGAGGTTCGCATGGACTGCGTCATTTCCATGTGTCGGTATTTATTCTCGTCCATTTTATGGTCGTGTGAGTTTTGGGTTTAAAGCCGTGTTCTTGGCGATATTTAATTATATAGATCTTCATCTATGATTTATGAGTTGTGTGTCACGTTTCACCGTGTTGGGTATTTCAAGTTGTAATGTGTTAACCGTGTTTTATAAAATTGGGAGTCCGCCCTCTATTTTACTTTTAGCAAGTTCCGGTTTACTTTACATAATTGCGTCTCATAGGTGAGATCCTCGTCTTTAAAGCAGTTTGGTTTGGTTAACAGATAACTCGGTGTCTATTTCGTACAAAGCGCATCGTTATTGATAAACGAGTCGTTTTCATAAGTGAAGCATATCATTTTGAAAGATTATGGTTTTATTCGCATTCTTCCTTTCTAAATGATTAAATTTTATATGTTGAAAACTCTTGAACTCACTAGGCGTTAGCCTAACCTTTTTATTTGTCGTCATGTGCATCAGGTTCCGGATGGAGGAAGAGGTTTTAGCTTTGTGGTGAAGTGTTGTGTGCTAAGAGATTGTGCAAGGGTGAGTAGCTTGATGAAGTCTTCCGCGTTAGTCGTTGATAAGATCAATTGTTTCTTTGGGGTTTTATTAACACCCGACTTTGTTCAGTCATTATGTGAGACTCGACCTTTTAGTTGTTAAAGTTAAATCCATTATTCTTTTGAGGTGTCTCAAGTGATGATTGTAAAATAGATTATATCGTTTTTGTTGTATAATTTGGAAGTTTTAAATTAGTTGCTCTGTTCATTTTCGAGGGTGTTACAAGTTGGTATCAGAGCGTAAGTTTGAGAGAATTAGGTATTGATCGTAGGATGCCTAGACTCAAACTAGCGTTTTTATAAGTGATTGTAAGTGACGTTGCACGTTAGGAACCTTAAGATAAGATATTATGGAGTTGATCGACTCGCTAGAAACGGGAAAGTTGTCGAGGGTCGCAAGGATGAGCATGTATGGTACGTTCACAATGGCACCTGGCCAGTGTTATGGTGAACCTACATGCAACATGTGTATACTTGAACTACCTTGGTATGATGACCGTTGGGGTAGTGAGAAAGTTTCTAAGCGAGTAATTGAAGGAAGGATTGATGGTTATAGCAATGTTACTTTGGAGTGATAGTTAAGCGCGTTGAATGCACTAAGTTGACCACTTTGAGTCGGAACTATTGGTCGGATTAGAACCATAGGCGTGTTAATTGGCTCTATTTCAAGAAGGAATTGTAAGGAGAACCGATGAAATCATGATCACCTTAAGATGTTTGAACATCCGGATGATATTAGTATGGCGGGAAAAAAAATGAGGAACGTAATTTCGAGGTATCGAGTGCCGGCCAAATCCATGCACGACATTTATTTCTAAAATGAGTTTGCATTATTTGTTTCTCATGTTTTCAAAGCATAAAGTGAGTTATATTGCGAAATCTTGGTAGGGTGTTTAGCATTCATCAAATTTTAAATCGGGAGTTTAAACATGCACGAAATTGTTTTGTTGTTCGTGGTTACAAATATTTTATTCATTGGAAATCCCTTCATCCTCGTTGTGGGTCTAACTCTATTTTTGGATATTATAAGATCCGTATTTTTATGTCATTTTGAGTATTGGACAAATAACTGTAAAATTTTAACTTTAACATTGGATCTCCTCCACGTATGTTAAGGTTTTAAAGGAAGAGTTGTCCCCATGTTTTTGAGTCAGAATTTTATGGAGGGTTTGGTTTGTGTGAGTCGTGTTTAATTTTATGGGTATAGTTTTGCAGCATTTGGGGTGTGTAAGTGTACTTTGAGATGCGTGGGTTTTAATTTCATCGCGTGTGAATTTACACGTTTATTGGGCGTCGTGTCTCATCAAAGTTGTGTTGAAAATGGTCATCTTATCTTACGATGTGGTTTTAGAATTTTGATATTTTAGACTTATTGTTGTCTTATACTTTTATGTTGGGAAATGGAAATTTTGACGCCGCTTGCTTTAAGCATTAATGGGATTTATTGAAAATTTGGTCGGGTTTTATTGTGTCCTATTTTACGACATTTTGCGTCGCGTAAATAAGTCTTGTAACGTGCATGCATGCTTTATTGTATACGTTAACTTATAGGTTCTGTTAATAAATGTCGTCCCATGTGCTCTTTTGGGAAGTTTCAAAATCTTATGTCTTTCTCTTTCGGGTTTATAAAATTGTTAATCGCGGTACGCTTTTGCATTTGGATTTAAATTATACTGTTGGTGTGAGTAATCATATAAACGACTTATATTATCTTAGTTATTGATTTTGCTGTTAAAAATTTTCCGCATTGCATTAAGCGAGTTAGCGGTATTCATGTCGTAGTTATTATTTTGGTCAAATGTGTTCATCGGTACGGCTCAAAGTTTTAAACTCGATTTGGAATTTAATTGCTTTCTCATCGTTCTACCGAGCTTTGAGGAATAAACTGATGCATATGGGGTTTGTGGAGAATTTTATGCCATAACGTTTTTGGTTAGAGAAGAAAAATTTTAAAGATAAAAATTGTGAAGTTCTCATTTAGGGTTATACAAACAGTTATTGCACGTGTTGTGGTGCAGGAATTAATTTTCATATTTATTGTGTAAATTTTGTTGCACACCTGTTGTTACCATTTTATTTACGAAAATGTTGATCAAACAAATTTTGGAAATGATTTTATACGTGTAGCGTCGGTGATCAATTTTCAACCTATCGAGTGATCGGTAGTGGATTTTACCGCACAAAGCAATTGTTATAAAGCTTGTGTATTTGAAAGTTCCATAAAGGTTTAAATTGGCATAGTTGTTGAAAACCTTGAACTCATTAGGCCTATAGATTTAAACCCCTGTCGTGAAAGGAGTTGTAATTAAGGAACTAAGGAGTCCTTGGGAAATGAAGCGTCGGATTATCCGATCCGTGGTCAGTCCGAATTTTGGATCCCAATTTATGAATCGGTACACGCGCGAATAATTGAAGTGGTAGAATTGTGTATTTTCCTAGATATTTAAGTGGTGATATTTCTGCTTCGGTAAACCTTCGGGATAAATCTTTGGGTGGTTGCTTGACTTCGGTAGGATAGGAGCCGATGGGTCGGATGTGTACCATCCGGGTAGGTCTTAAGGAATAAGGAAATTATGGTAATTCATTTGTCGGAATTTAGTATCATGATAGGTGTCAACTTTGAATCATCGGTGTAAAATATGGAAGGAAATTTATGGTGGTATATCCACGGTTGAGGTGTAAAAGTTTTGAACATAAGTGTCGACATTCGATTTGAGGATAATAACCGTTGGGATGCTTCATTGTACTTCCGATGAAACCGGTGCGACAGCAATTTAAGTGGTAACCTTGAGAAGATTAGATGATGGAAATTAGGAATTGATCTTCGGTAATTCTGTAATCAACAAGGTTTCACTGATTCGTCGACCGATGCTTGAATGCACTCTGGGAATTGAGTAACCGTGTAGTTAGGGTAATCCGTTGTCCACCAATGTCGTGTCGCATCAATTGAGGAACGGATCGAATGTTATGTTTGGATCGAAACTAACTAGTGTTAGGCAATATCGTCAAGGAAGGGGACGATGAATCCTTTATAGTATGGATTATCGAGGATTTGGGTTTAGAATGTCGAGGTAAACCTTAAGTAGAAATCGACTATTGAGGAGACCTTAATGGGATGGAATTAAATGCCTAAGGGATGAGTTCGCTTGGGAGCATTCTTGGTGGAACTATTCTTGAGGGGATATGTGCAACCCAATGTTGGGAGACAACCGAGATCTTAAGGATAAGAAGGTGGTTGATAAGGACTCGATGTTCGTCTCGTCATCGGTAAAATACATCGGACTATGAAATGGAGTTGTGTAACATCCCAAGTTTCGTTATTAACCTTGGTATTCTAGTGTTAAGCTTTTGTCGTTAGCACCGCGTTTGGTTCCAAGTTTGAGTTTGGCTTTTTGTGGTTTTGGACAAACCACAGTGAGCTACGCGAGTTGCACCGCGACTTGAGGTCGCGACACAACCCGCGAAACCCTCTGGATGGTTTTGGTTTTGTGTAAACGGGCGAGTTATGCCGCGGGTTGAGGTCGCGGCATAACCCGCGAAATCAGCTGGACCGACTTAAGTGTTTGCAGATCTAAAATATCACTCATTTCTCAATCTCATTCTCTCTCTTCAAATTTCTCTCTCTCTCTCTCTCTCTAAGATTTCTCTTTGGTTTCTTCGATCTTTGAAGCTCCGTTGATTGCTAGTTTTAAGTGCATTTCTCGGGGTTTCGGTGTAGAAGTTTCACCTCTTCGTCGTGGTCGATATCTGGTTCTTCGGGTTTTCGTATAAACCTATTGGGTGAGTTCCTACTACCATTTTACAAATTTATACATGTCAAAACTCTTATTTGCGAAATCCGAAGTATTTCTACGGTATGATTTCATGTTCTCTACATTTTGATATAAATGAAGTTTTTAGTGATTTTCGGGGTTCCCGATCAGTTTTGACTAAAATGACTGGTTCCGCCTTATTAAAGTAAAATGATGTTTTACTTGCACATTATGTGGATATGTGAATAGAATGTTTATGAACTCATTTTAATGATTTTCATTCTTACCAGAAGTTGAACTGGAAATGACATTTTGTTTATAAAATGTGTTTATACCATATGTTTAGTTATGGTTGGTCACATGTGTTGTTGTGACGAGTCTGTACCATTACTAGCGGATCCCTAGGTTTTGAGTCGACTGTATTATTGGGATGTCATATTCCCCATTATGTAGCTATGGATGCATATGTTCCTCGAGGGCAACTTGGTACGGTTATGTGAGGCCGGATACAAGCCATGGTTCATAGTGGTCCTAGTGAAGGAGTATACATTGGTTTTGCTTGGGGCTAGATCTCACTTTGTAGCACGGACTTATGTGTTCGTATCCTCGGATTCCAATTGTTTAGCTCATAACTCGGATTTGTGGTCTACTTTGTGTTACACACAATCCTTGGTAAAATGGTCATTTTGTCATCGTTTAATGAGTTTTGGACCAAAAAGGCCCGGTTGTGGCGAAATGTTATCTTTTATAAACTAAACCTTTATGAAAAGATTTCCTTATGATACTGATGTTTATATCTCTGATTTTGAAATGATGTGTATAACAGGTTTCCCTTAGCGGTGGGTTGCACAGGGTCTTTGAGAGTCGAGCGTGGACTCGAGGCATATTTTGAGATGGCTAGTATTTGGTGTTAGGCATTGTTTAAGTCCCATATTTTAGTGAATTTTGGTTCGTCAAGTGTTGTAGTCTAGACGGTTATGTTTAGATTAGTTTTGTTGATAAATTCTATATCCGTATGAGTTTTGTATAGTCATAAAGACTGATCCCCTTTATGGGAAGTTTATATCATTACGGATGTCTTGTTGCCATATTTCCATGTTTAAATTTACTCTGAATTTTAGAGTGTTACAAGTTGTAATCGTTTTCGTACACGGGGCAAGGTATCGTGTAGGCATTCCTTTTGGGTAGAGAACTGAGTGACCTCGCTAAGGGAGACGTTGGGTGTTTGATCGGTGCCAGATTTCGAGGACGAAATTTCTTTCAAGGTTGGGAGGATTGTAACACCCCGATTTCCGAAAGGTATCACTTCAAGTTAATACAGAAACCGATATATCAAGGAAAAATAAGATATTTAATATTGGACTTGAATCCTAGATTTTATAGTCTAGATGGATAAATGATTCAATTACGAGTCCAACGGTTCTTTCCGGAGCGAAAACGGAGCTATAACGAAGAAGTTATGGCCAAAACAGTATCGAGAAGAAAACCAGGGGAAGCGGGCGACTTATGCCGCGACCCAAAGTCGCGAGACAAGTCGCAAAACCCTCTGGACGAGCTTAAAACCGATTTTCAGCACCCAAACTTCATTCCTTCATATCTCCTTCATCCTAACTCCGATTTGGGTGATTCAAAGTGCTATGGTTTCGTTTTTTAGAGATTTTCAAGGATCTAGCAAGAGATTGGAGGTCTGTTGGAGTATACAAGAGTATTTTGTGGTGGTAAGCTTCTCATCCCTCCCTCTTCATCTTCTTCACCAAGTTTTCTAGGGTTTCATCCACCCTTTGTGCTTCTTTTCATAGATTGGAGGTTTGTAACCATTTTGGTGAACTAGAAGTGTTTTGGTTGGTGGATTCAAGCTTGGGTTAAGGTAATCTTCTATTCTCTTCGGTTATGGAAGTTAGGGTTTCGTTATTAGTTGAGGTGTTCATGTATATGGTTTGGGAAATGATTCTTTGTGGTTGATTATGTTTATTTATGGTTGAATATGTATGGATTTAGGTTTTTTGGAAGTTTTGTCTTGAGAATCCAAGTGTTCTTCAAAGGAGCTCTAGTTGGGGGAAAATCTAGATTTAGCCTAAATCTAACAAGGTGAGTTCAAGATGATTTATGAAAACGGTGTAAATGCCAAAATGGTTATTTTAAAGTATTTATGCTTTGCATCAAATTGTTCACTACTAATAAATGTTGGGCATTTGGTTATATCTCACCTTATAAACTTGTGTCACATGCATATTTGTGAGTTTGGGCATTCGTCAAATAAATCATGTTTGAGAAGCTTCATTTATGCATATTTTATAAATGGAGTCCATTTGAGATAAATGTCCTTTATATGATTATGCACTTACAACTATTTGGGAAAATGCATATTAATGTGTCAAGAGGTATTTTGGGAAATGTAAGGGTAAAATGGTCCTTTTTTGAAGATGGTTTTCCTCAACCAATGTTGATTTGGAGTTGTTTATACTTGTGGCCCCATTCACGTGTTCTCGCCGCCCAAGATGGAAACGTTTAGAGGACATGCAAGGAAGTCGCGTGAACGGCCCACTTACGTGTTTTCTATTCTCGGTGTTTACGGATCTCCTCATCGTTGATTCGTGGTATTTTATTTGGGTAATGTGGTATTTTTACCAAAATGAGTTTTTAAGTGGTTGACGGCAAATGATGGCTTTAATATTGGGTTCTTCCCACGTATACTGAGGTTCGCATGGACCGCGTCATTTCCATGTGTCGGTATTCATTCTCGTCCATTTTATGGTCGTGTGAGTTTTGGGTTTAAAGCCGTGTTCATGGCGATATTTAATTATATAGATCTTCATCTATGATTTATGAGTTGTGTGTCACGTTTCACCGTGTTGGGTATTTCAATTTGTAATGTGTTAACCGTATTTATAAAATTGGGAGTCCTCCCTCTATTTTACTTTTAGCAAGTTCCGGTTTACTTTACATAATTGCGTCTCATAGGTGAGATCCTCGTCTTTAAAGCAGTTTGGTTTGGTTAACAGATAACTCGGTGTCTATTTCGTACAAAGCGCATCGTTATTGATAAACGAGTCGTTTTCATAAGTGAAGCATATCATTTTGAAAGATTGTGGTTTTATTCGCATTCTTCCTTTCTAAATGATTAAATTTTATATGTTGAAAACTCTTGAACTCACTAGGCGTTAGCCTAACCTTTTTATTTGTCGGCATATGCATCAGGTTCCGGATGGGGGAAGAGGTTTTAGCTTTTTGGTGAAGTGTTGTGTGCTAAGAGTTTGTGCAAGGGTGAGTAGCTTGATGAAGTCTTCCGCGTTAGTCGTTGATAAGAGCAACTGTTTCTTTGGGGTTTTAGTAACACCCGACTTTATTCAGTCATTATGTGAGACTCGACCTTTTAGTTGTTAAAGTTAAATCCATTATTCTTTTGAGGTGTCTCAAGTGATGATTGTAAATAGATTATATCCTTTTTGTTGTATAATTTGGAAGTTTTAAATTAGTTGCTCTGTTCATTTTCGAGGGTGTTACAAGTTGGTATCAGAGCGTAAGTTTGAGAGAATTAGGTATTGATCGTAGGATGCCTAGACTCAAACTAGCATTTTTATAAGTGATTGTAAGTGACGTTGCACGTTAGGAACCTTAAGATAAGATATTATGGAGTTGATCGAGTCGCTAGAAACGGGAAAGTTGTCGAGGGTCGTAAGGATGAGCATGTACGGTACGTTCACAATGGCACCTGGCCAGTGTTATGGTGAACCTACATGCAACATGTGTATACTTGAACTACCTTGGTATGATGACCGTTGGGGTAGTGAGAAAGTTTCTAAGCGAGTAATTGAAGGAAGGATTGATGGTTATAGCAATGTTACTCAAAGTGTCGCCATGGAAGGGCATTATCCGTTTCGGAAAATGTGGGAAGTTGATCCCCCGTTTCCTTGGACCAATTAAAGTGGTTAAGTGTGTAGGCTTGCAAGCCTACCAATTGGAACTTCCACCGGAGATGAGCGGGATCCACAACACGTTCCATATCTGTTACCTTCGGAAGTGTTTGGCGGATGAAGAAAGCGTCATTCCTCTTTCCGAGATAAGAGTGGACGACGGCAACTGATGTGTGGAGGAACCCGACGCTATCCTAGAAAAGAAGTATAAGAAATTGCGTCACAAGGAGGTCACTATGGTCAAGGTGCGATAGAGGCATCATCGCGGGGCCAATGTGACATGGGAAGCCGAGGAGGACATGAAGCGAAGATACCATCAGTTGTTCGTTTGATCAAGATTTCGAGGACGAAATCATTTCCAAGTCGGGGAGGATTGTAACACTCGAAATTTCGCTTTGTAAGTTTTCATTCTTCGTTAGTCACCTCTTCGTCTTCCGTTTATCTTTTGGGTGAAATATGTTGTACTTTCGAACTTTAAATCGACCCATGCGAAGATCTCGAGTTTTGAACCTTTTTGGGGCTCGGTACAGTTGGTGCGAGAGTGACTCGCGATAGTGACATGTGTCACTATCAATTGGCACAATCGTTGAAGAAGTACCAAACACGCGGTACAATCTCCGCGATAGTGCCCTCGCGATAGTGACAATGTCACTATCGCGTGGCAAGGTCGCCGCCAGGGTCTATCTTGGTTAAAATACGAATTTTGACCCCATTCTCATTTCTATCTCATCCATTTTATTTATTTCACACTCTTAACCTCCCCTTCCAAGAAACCGAATCTAGGGTTCCATTAATCCTCATCTACCTCATTTATTGCTTGTAGTTGGGTACATCATCTAAGGATTCAAGTTTTGAGCATTAAATCACCTCCTCCATTGTCATCTTCTCCAAAGGGTCAACTAGGGTTTTGGGTTTTCTTCAAAAATCCACTTGGTGAGTTCATACTACCATTCTTCCAAACCTTATACATGTCAAAACATATATTTTAAACTCCTATATATCTCCTTGGTTTTGGATTCATGTGTATTACATTTTGACCTAATTTGAGTTTTGGGAGATTTTAGGTTTTCCAATGATTTTCAACTAAAATGAAGGGTTCCATCAAATATGAAGTAAATGAAGTATTACTTGCACATTTATGTGAGATACTTGAAAGAATGTATATAATCTCATTTTGTGATTTTTATTCTTATCAGCAGTTAAACTTGGAAATGCATATTTGAAACTATATGTTATTGAGAACCATATGTTTAACTATTGTTAGTCACAAGACTATTACTAGTGGATCCATAGGTATTGAGTCGGCTTATATTTGGGATGTTTTTTCCCCTTTGTAGCTAGTTGAGACATTGGGTCCTTGGAGGCAACTTGGTACGGTTATTTTTGACGTTATATTGCCGAAATTTTAAGTTTTAAATTTACCCAATTTTTGGGGTGTTACAACATGCTATAGTGCCACCGTCACAGTCGTCGGGCACTATAGCATGGCCCGTACTGCGAGTTTTTCGGTCGTTCTTCGACCGTTTTCTCGACCACTTCCCCGATCCTTTTACGAACAAACCATAACATCATCATTATTCACGAATACCCATTAAGATGGTACACCACCGACACATAACTAGCTGTCGCACAATTAACCCACTAGTTCAAATCCATCCATACGTAAACGACCGCACAAGGCCTTAACCTTAAGTTTTACGGAAAGGGGAAAGATCACCACTTACACAACTGAGATTATAACATCAAACTACTACTTTAATTATACATACACAAACAAACTTCATGAGGTCAAATTCCCAACATTCAAATATGTCCACAATTTGGGTCGTCCGCCATTTCCAATTCTCAAGGACTCCTTTAGTCCCCACTTACAATTCCTTTCACAATTTGGGAACTAGTGGACCTACCTCCGGGATGTAAGCCACTAGGTTACCGTTGGATCTTTAAAAGAAAGATGAAAGCTGATGGCAGTATTGACAAATACAAGGCAATATTAGTAATCAAAGGATATAGACAAAAGAAGGTCTAGATTATTTTGATACATATTCGCCGGTAGCAAGAATAACATCCATTAGGTTGGTGCTAGCTATTGCAACCATTAGAAATCTGCAAATTCATCAAATGGATGTGAAAATTGCTTTTCTAAATGGAGATTTAGAAGAAGAAATCTATATGGAGCAGCCTGAGGGATTCGTTGCCCCAGGACAAGAGAATAAGGTTTGTAAATTTATTAAGTCTTTGTATGGCCTAAAGCAAGCTCCAAAGCAATGGCATCAAAAGTTTGATCAAGCCATGTTAGAAAGCAGTTTTAAGACAAGTGGGTGTGATAAATGTGTTTATATGAAAGACACCACTCATGGTTATGTCATCTTGTGTTTATAAGTTAATGATATGCTTATTCGTTGGAAGTGATGACAAAATGATAAGGTCCACAAAGGATATATTGAAATCTAAGTTTGACATGAAAGACATGGGTTTAGCGGATGTGATTCTTGGGGCCAAGATCACAAGAACCCATAATGGTCTGGTGTTAAATCAGACACATTACGTGGACAAGATTCTTGAGAAATTTAATGAAGGAGATACTAGTATAGCTAGAACTCCGATTGACACTAGTCAACATCTATCTAAAAACAGAGGGATGGTGTTGCACAAGTGGAATACTCAAGAATAATTGGCAGTCTGATGTATCTTATGAGTTGTACTAGACCTGACTTAACATATGCAGTGAGCAAGCTAAGTAGGTATACTAGTAATCCCAGTTTTGAACACTGGAAGAGTATAACTAGATTGTTAAGATATTTGAGATACACACGTGAGTATGGACTGCATTATGGAAGATATCCAGTTGTGATCGAAGGATATAGCGATGCAAATTGGATATCTAACATAAGGGATTCCAGATCTACAAGTGGATATGTGTTTACACTTAGAGATGCGGCTATATCTTGGAAATCATCCAAGCAAAATGTTATAGCTAGATCCACGATGGAATCTGAATTTATCGCCTTGGATAAATGTGGTGAAGAGGCAGAGTTGCTACGTCAGTTTGTGGAAGATATTCCCATATGGCCTAAGCCGGTAACGGCCATTTGTATACATTGTGATAGCCAATCGGCAATTGGTAGAGATCAAAGTACAATGTATAATGGGAAATCTAGGCACATTAGACGTAGACATAATACGATTCGACAATTACTCTCTACTGGAGTTATCACGATTGAATATGTGAAGTCAAAGGATAACATTGCGGATCCGCTTACGAAAGGCCTAAGTAGAGAGTTAGCTTATAAGTCGTCAAGAGGAATGGGACTAAAGCCCTTGAATGAGTAATTCATACTAAGGAAACCTTACCCAGAAGATTAGAGATCCCAAGTTTTGGGTTCAAAAGGACAACCTAGTTGTATGAATGAGGTCACTGTGGGGGAGTTAATAAACTTCCTAGTCCATTTCTGTAATCAGTGACAGTGAGGCTACGCGTACGACTTTTAATGATTATTGGAAATCACCCATGTGAGAGAGAAGTGGGGTCGCTTCGAAAGGAATTGTGGGGGGGCACAATTCCTGACAGCTCTCGCTGAACCAGGCTAGTGTTCATGACCATAACGGACATGACTATGAGGATATGACCTTGTTAGGAAGAGTTCTGTGTGAAATATATTGTCATCTATATAAATGGAAGTTCAATTCAAAGACATCGAGTCTACTGACAGCTAGGAGACCAAGTGTGTTTCACAAGGGAAGGTTCAAAGGGTAACACCTATATATCCTATGCATGATTCGACTATTCGAAATTTCGTAGGGAATTTTCGTATGCATAGATCGATCTCTATTCATGTGGGGAATTGTTGGAAAACTTAGTAAAAATATATGTTTTTTACTAACTTTGGACACATTTAAATACATATATATGTATTGTATATAATTAAATCTTAGGGGTTTGTGTTCTCCTATATGAGAGCTTCGAAATGATGTATAATGTGTCCAAAACGGAGCGTGTGTGAATGAGATATCGATACTCAAAGTTGAGTACTTGGATGAACTTAGTAAAAACCAAGTAGGTGTGGGAAAGTGTCCCACATAGGAAGAAGGAGTAAAACTTTAATGGTTTATAACCATGGAAGTGTGAGGGGTTTACAAGCTCCTTTGAATGGTTTTACTCCAACACTTACCCGCGCGCAGGGGGTGCCGATTGAGAATTTCGTAAGCTAAAATCATCAAACTTGTGTGTGGGCGCGACCTACGAACACGAATGCATCTCCGAAATCTCGAGCTCGCGTAACTTGGTTTTTGCTATATTTCATTTTGATCTAGTGACCCGGACGGGTTGTGCCGCGGGTTAACCCGCACGACTACCCGCGTCGTGCACTGGAATGTGGACACAAAACAGTGACCAGGGCGGGTTGTGCTGCGGGTTAACCCGCACGGCTACCCGCGCCGTGCACTGGAATGTGGACACGAAACAGTGACCCGGGTGGGTTGTGTCGCGGGTTAACCCGCGCGGTTACCCACGCCGTGCACTATTGCTGATATCGATTTTGTAAGCTCCAACGCATTGAAAATGAATAATTATTATGTTTAATTACCAGTTAATTACGAATTAATTTTGTTGGTTATAAAGATTATTTCGTTTAATTATTGGTTAATTACATATTAATTATTTCGGTTTCAATCTTCAATATAAAAGGAGGAGTCGGGTTGCATTCCTGATACACACAACACAACTCTCTCAAAATCTCTACTGCATACGATTATTCCGGCGAATTTTCCATGCAAGTGGTCATCTCCGACAGTACTCCTGCTCACGCTGTTGTACCCTGGGAACAGACGGCGAATCTGTTTAAGGGAATCGTGTTACACACGAGCCTCAACTTCTGTTTAATTTTCTTCTTTCTTCTCTGTTAGTGTATTCTTAAATCATCAGTTGATTACTTTGTCCTAATACAGGCACGATTAATATACATATCGAATCAACAATAGATTGTGCACATATTTATGTAGGGGCTAAATCAAATGAGAACCACAAATATGTTACAAACATGTGAGAACCGATATAAAAATATTTTTTTACATGATATATTTTCACCAAATGCTTGGATTTAAAATATTGCTTCACATATATTTGTTTCATAATATGATAGTTTCACATGTATTTGTTTCACCACATGAATATTTTTTACGTGTATTTTTCATTTCACTAGGTGAATCAAAATTTAATTTTCACGTGTAATCTTTTCACAAAGTGAAAAAAAAAAACATATATGAAACAATATCTTAAATCATCGGTATTAATGAAAAAAAGTCAAGTAAAAAAATATTTTTATATCGGTTCTCACTGATTTGTAATATATTTGTGGTTCTCATTTGATTATCCACGTATTTATATGTATGTATAACATCGTAATATAGTTATAAAATTATTATCTAGTAAAAGTTAAATTAAATTACTGAAGTTATCACCCTAAATCATTGGTGCAAGTCGGTTATTGGACCACAATATTTTCTTTGGACTATATGTTAAATGATTGTGATATTGATAATGATATGTATTTGATCATGAAGTTGATACAACAATAAATTTATATTTATTATTTTTAATAATTAGTATAGCATTTTTTAAATAATTTGAGGTTTTATTTATTTATTTTTGCTAGTTTTTCTATATATTTTTTGAATTAAAAAATAAAACCAAAAATTTCAAAAAGTTTACATTCAACTGTAGTAATTTTTTAATTTTGGAAATTCTAATTAAATTTATTATTAAATATTATTCAGTGCATTTCAAAAATCTTTCTTAACTTTTTACTATTTTGATTATAAATATACATATAATTACAACTAATAAATAATTGTAGCACCATACCTGACCTCTGCTTTTAAAATAATTAGTTTAGAAGTAAAAATACTTTAAAGTATGCAAATTTTATTTGTACCTCCTCCTGTAAAATCTACACACTTTATCATACTCCTTATATTAAATTCCAAATAAGCACTAAAAACAATATAATTTAAAAACTAAAATTACTTTATTTCATTTACTTATTTATAATTATCATTTTATCGTATTTAAGTTGATATACGATTGTGTATGTAAATATGATAAAAGTATAAAATAAAAAAATGATATAAAGTAATTTAAAAACTAATTATAAGGATAAACTAAAATTTAAAAACGATTAGTTGACCATGTTGAATTTATGTGTGAAGGAGATTAGGGAGTAGGAGAGGGTATGAATTTTTATAGAGTATGTTTAACAACCCAAAAAGATGTTACTCACGACTAGGATAATTTTGTCATCAATTACCGAAGTTATATCACACAAATAACCGATAGGCAAATTGTAACTTTTTATAACCATGGCAGTTATATAAATGTACTGTATTTTTTTTTAGCAATTTGTTACATATAAAACCAAGTAAAATAGTCGTATTCATTTCAATCATGTGTCCAATTAAAAATTACAATACCTATCAAGTAGCTTAATTATGCTTTATAGTTCGTAGAAAACCGTTATAATAAGATGAATAAAGAACATCATCATTCGCGAAGAACAACATAAGCATATAAAAAGAAAATATAGTTGACAAAAACCGGATCCAAGACTTGGATAATCAAACAGACACAAGTCACGACCCCTGTTAACTCAACATTCAAGCAATGAAGGAAACAACACCAAATAATATAGTATGACGTTGATTCCCACCAATTAAGAATATTAATGCCATAAAGTAACCGAAATTGTTAAACCTGATACTTTATAACATAAAAAAGAGGATAGAAGACTAAAAAGTTCAAAAGTGATTCTTGTTGATTGACGGTGTCCCGCTAATCGAGACAAATAAAAATTCGAAGTCATCAAACATCTATGATGGCAACAAAAAAAAGGTGAGTACAATCGCTCAATGTAATTTAAAAGTAATATCCTGTTACATAAACTATCTGAACACATGAAACGGGTAGGGATACTTCAATCATTAATGAAGGTGGTCGAGATTGATGAAGATTGAAACTATAGCATTGGATTGCAACAATATAATGTAATATCAATAGTAATAACAAAATCTTCAGATGATAATAACAAAAATGAAAGAACGTAATCCCAAAGGTTTATCCCCTATGATTTTGGAATTACAAGATGACTATCGTGGTTTACAAAAAACGTTTGGATTAAGTCCCTCTCTCTAACGATTGTCAAAAAGTTCCGTTAAATGATGGCCATTTTCGTCACTTTATCGATTTCTTGTCTTTTTCCCGATCAATATCAATTTTATGAATTTTGTCCCTCTAATTTTTATTGCATAATAAACAAAGAAATTGATAAAAGAACAAAAATACCCTAATTTAACAGATTTTTCAGCAACCCTTAAAAAGAGAAGTTAAATTCAAACGTTTTAGCAAACCATAATGATCATCTTGTAATTTCTAAAATGTAGAAACAAAAAGTATTATTTTCAACAAACCACATGGATCAGATTTGTAGTTTACTTTTAATTTAATAATACATATGCAAACAATTATCTTTTTGAAATTTTAGTTAACAAATTTTTTTAGACCCACCAATGATAGGAAGAATTGTGACACATGTTTCAAGAAGAGCTCAATTTAATTTTGATATATAATTATGCAAAAATATTATATCATAAATACTTATACATCAATGCATCATTTTATTAAAAAAGGAAAAAAAATCATTGTACACAAAAATCAAGGAAATCAATAAATTGTGGTTAGAAAAATGGTATGTATATTTTTGACCCACATAGCATACACAGGAATTCAGTGTGAGTGGGTTATCTAAGAGACTAAGGGGTCATTTAATAAATACTTACTCGGGTAAGTGTTTATCGGTATTACTTATGTTACGATCTTTACCCATTAAACATGGAAATTACCTAGAATCTTACACGGTAAAAACCAAAACAAGGACCTAAAGTCTTACCCGGTAAGTGAGAAAAATGACTCTTACCCGGTAAGCGCTTACCGGGTTTAAGACACTTACCAACAATCAATTTTGATGGTAGGGAATGTTATACGATAAGGTAAGTGAGGCTAATGTCCTTGCCGGTAAGCGCTTACCCGGTAAGCATTTTGGTAAACGACCCCTAAAACTCACCTGGCGGTAAGGGATATGAAGGAGCCCGAACTCAAGTATTAAGATCAACGACTTTTTGAGCAAACATCTACTTAGAAACGGACCTATTTTTTTTTTTTAAGTGGTGACACTGTTTGACTCTAAGACACAAATATAAGAATAATTTTTTTAATTTACAAAAGCATCATTGATTTGTTGGTTAGTTCATTCTTTTTCATACGTGTTTTATTGCAAATTCTTTTCAGAAACATAATAAATATGAAATTAGAAGCTAAAAACTAAGGAAATGACACTAGCATGATTCGAACTCAGGTCTAGGTGGAACAAAAGCATTGCAAAACAACTCTACTAAGGGAAACTTGTGTTTTTATTATAGTTTTAAAATATATACGGTGACACACATCAAATTGATATGTTGACACTTTTCACGACCCTGTAAATTTTTAAACTACGACGGAGGAACGAAATGGTGGCTCGTGCCACCACATGCACTACACACGTCTGTCCCTATATCTACTCATCCCTTGAGCCAATTGGGCTTTACGACATAATACTTATTTGTGTGTCAAAAAATTGATATCATCACGATAATATGGTAATTCGTGTTACGATCTTCTAAATGATTGTTGATAAATGTAAGGGGTCGTTTACCAAATGTTTAACCGGATAAGTGCTTACAAGTCACATTACTTTACCGGATGAATATGACAAGAACCAATAATCTTACCTTGTAAGAGCTAAAATACGGATCAAGAGTTTTACCCGGTAAGTGAGGGTGAAGACTCTTACCATGGTTAGCATTTACCGGAAAAATTGTTGTCTATGATACCATTTTGGTGGACTAGAATCTTACCCGTTAAGTAAGTTATAGTGTTGAATTTTACCGATAAGCGTTTATCAGGGTAATCATTTGATAAACGACCCCTAAGTCTATAAAATGATTGTTTATTTATCTTCGTATACATACTAGTATTTTTATGACTAAAACCTTAACTGATTCATGTATTGGAATGTGATTAAGGGGGGTGTTTGTTTGCCTCTTGATGGTTCAAAAAGTTGGGACAACTAAAGGGTTGTGTTCCGGTGTAAATGGAAGTTATGGTGAGAAAGTAAGAAAGGGTTTCTACCTTTAGATCAATCATAATTGAAGATCAACACTAATGAAATGTACCGAGATACACCAGATCAATTCACGTGAGAAACACAATTCATGGGGGTGAGGTGAGATTAAAAGTGATCAAGAGTCCAGATTCCTTCTTATGTTTTTCACTTTAACTTCTATTCTGACACGATCCTTCGTCGATGACTAAATGCATCCTTACATACTAATTTACTCCTCACATATATCAAAATCAAAACTTACTTTTTACATCATCAATATATTACTTTAACCTGCTTTCAACGTAAAAGATGTGCATATGATAATACCCTTAAAAACATTTTAAATAATGTTTAATATAATACATAAATAAGGGTAGTACAAAAGGAATCATTGTTTGACACGTCTTGCACTACGACTGAAGTACTCTAAATAATCGGGGGATCCTTCAAAAAAACACATGGTACATGTGATTTATATTTCGTACCATTTTATAAATTAAACATAAAATTTTATTTTCATTATTTTTTTAAGGTGAGACTACGGGAGTTTGATTCACATAATAAAATTTGATGGAATTGAAATCCATCGAAAGAATTTGACTTTTAAGGAAATTGGAATGGAATATGACCACACGTTTGGTTAGTAGGAATTCAATTCCTTCACTTAAGTCAAAGAATGATGATTTCTTTAAATTGTGGAATTCAATACAATTGCTTCACTTAAGTCAAAGAATGATGATTTTCTTAAATTGTGGAATTCAATGCAATTGGAAGTATTCTATCATTTTCATTACGTGAACCAAACATGAGCTTAAAATTTGGTCAATGGAATTAGTCCTTCAAATTTTTTCTAATTCCATGAACCAAACTGCCCCTAAGGGGTCTTTTATTAAATACTTACCATGGTAAATGTTTATCGATTGAATTACTTTGTCGGGAGAATATAACAAGGACAGAGACGGACACAAGAATTTTTCCATACTGTGGTACCATATAATACGGTTGCACTTCAAAAATAATACGGTTGAACCTTTCACGAACCTAATTTTTTTATCTTACGACGGGGTAGACAATACAATGGCATGTGTCATTGTAGTCACTTACAAACATCAGCATTAAGACAAACTTTTTATATTTTCAATGTATAACTTGACACGTCAGCATTAAGGCATGCAGAGGCATAGCCAGTAGGGGGGCTAGCTAGTGCTTAGCCACCCCCAATCGCCCATGTTAATAACATGATGTAGAAACTGAAGCCCAAACTCCCTCTAGGCTAGATAGTTGACTAGTTAAGGCTTTTTTGAAATACCTAACAAAACCTAGGATTAAATCCCATATACAATAGCATTTTTGTTTTTTATCTTTTTTTTAATTTATCTTTTTATTTAATTATCAATGTTTTTTCTTTCTAAATTTATGGTTTCAATAGTCAATTTCTTTTTGTTATTAGAACTTTTATATTATAGGCATTGATGTTTTCATATTTACAGTTTATATTATCAATTATTTTTTTTATATTTCTTTTTCATTCATGTTTAAAAAAACATTATTACATTAAGATACACTAAATCAATATTGATATCATTGTTTAAAAAGTTTAAAAGTATATAAATTAAGGTTCTTATAAGGTCATTTTTTAGACCATAGACGTCCATAATATCATTTTTCATCTCCCAAATAATGAAATATTTTTTTTGAACGGCATCAACACATACACACGTTCCCGGGGTATCTGGACTCCCACTTAAGGGTGTCACCCGACTAATCCCCGGTGACCATGGGCCGACCCAATTAAGGAAACACGGGCCCATGATCGGATATCGCCACATGCTTGCTACGGGGTTCGAACCCTGGTAGTCAGGGATACCATCCACTGACCCCCAAGGATGTTACCTTGCCACTGGGCCAAACATGTTTTGATCCCAAATAATGAAATATGTTTTTCGTCCATAGATATAATATATAATACAAATATAAGTGAAATAATGTTTCACTTGATAAAAAGAAGTGTTTGCATCAATTAACACTCTCATATGAAATATTCGGCTTTTTTTTTCTAACAGTCACAAACAAAAGTCACAAATATTCATGATTTTTTTTTTGTGTTTTATTCTATAATCTCTAAATATTCTTAATAATCCACTCATGACAACTCAAATTTCCTCCCAAGTGAGACAAAACTTACAACAACTAATATTAATTGCATTTATCACATTAACATTTTGTTTAAATACCTTCAGTCGACAAACTAAGTTCATTCCACTTTACATCTCTAAGCCCCCCCCCCCCCCCCCCCCAAGTTAGAATTCTGGCTCCGTCACTGAAGGCACGTGTCATTTGTTAAAGATGATCTAATTTTCTTCTTACACCTATTAGCATTAAGACAAACTTTTTTACATTTTAAATGCATGATTTGACTTGATTTTAAAATAAAAGAGGTACATAACATTGCTCTTTTTTAAAAATATATATCCTTAGTGATTTTTTTAATTAAATCAAGTATTAATCATTATTTCAAGTTAATTATTCGAATTGTTAGCTATTTTTTATATTTTACTTACTAACATATATTTCACTCGATATAAATTCAAATTGCGTTTTTTTATTGATGATCAAATGTCTAAAATATATTTTAATTAGAAGAAAAAGAACAAAACTAGTAAAAGATGATCAAAATCTCTAATTTAAAAGTAAACTTTAATTATTTAAAAATAATAATATAAAAATCTCACCAAAAAGAGAAAATGGTATAATTTTTTGATAATTTATAGGAATATTTATCCTTTTTTGAAGACAGACGGATTATCTAATTATTAATTAAAAACTTCAATTAAATTATCGTATTAGGTTAAATATTACGTTTTTATAATTTTATGTAAATTTTGTTTCTCATATTTTAATTTTGACTTGCTCCCTTGTCATACTCTTGGGTCAATGTCGCCATTTTTTTACACTTTTGTCATTAAATGGATATAGTTATACTATTATTTTAACAAAGATACAAACTAATCAGCCATTTTTCTTTAATAAAATAAAATAATTACTAATTTTATGCCAAATAAATATTTTTACTTGGAAAAACAACACTTCAAATTTCAACATAATGACATCATAAAAGCATTCAAAAGTGAATTGACTTGGGCATTATTTGGCAAAAATATAAGCAAACTTTTTTCTTTGGTACATGTTTGTATGACCAAAAACTAGCTTATTAAAAAGTTACTCAAAATAGCGTTTTGGAAAACTAACTTATAAACTAGTTTGCCGAACATAGCCTTAATTGTAAATAAAAGTAACTATGGTCATAATTTTCTAGGCATCGACTTTTTATCTGGACACGTCTTTTTATTCTTCGTTCGTGATTTTACTACCACAACTTTGAAATTGACTACAAGATCTATTTATCGAAAGTGATCAAACAAGTATCACTCATAAAACATAATAAATAAGAATACTTTATTATATAATTTTAAAAGAAAAAAAGTTCAAATCTTGTTGAATCCCAATTGGACATTGAACAAATTGACAAGAAAAGTTGGTAAAGTTGAGAATCTATTGATGGCTCAATTGTAACTTAAAATAAAACTAACTTTGGCGTATGAATTATTGATGTTGATTAGAAAACGACCCTCTTCATTACTTTAATCCCAAATAGAGTTGCACATGATTAGTGGTTTGTGTTTGGAAAAAAAAACCTTTATAGCAGTTGGGATATATTAAATATCAGATATACATTTGAGATGGAAGTGGCCGGCAACGTGCATGTATTAATGTAACACCCCGATTTTCGAAAGGTATCATTTCAAGTTAATATCGAAACGATATATTAGGGAAAAATAAGATAAAGGATTTTGGACTTGAATCCTAGATTTTATAGTCTAGATAGATGAAGAATTCAATTACGAGTCCAACGGTCCTTTTCGGAGCAAAAACGGAGCTATAACGAAGAAGTTATGGCCAAAACAGTGTTCAGACGCGAGAAATGGGGATTTCGGAGGCCCGCGGGTTGGTGGGCGACCCTAGGCCGTGACCTAGGCCGCGGAACCCTCTGTATGGGTGTGGGGAAGCACGCGGCTTACCCCGTGGCTTCCAAGTCGCGGGCCAAACCGAGGGAAGAGACCTTAGGGTTTTATACGCGATTTTTGGAGGTCTAACTTCATTTCTTCATATCTTCTTCATCCCAACTCCGATTTCAGTGATTCAAGTTGTCATGGTTTCGTTTTTGAGAGATCTTCATGGATATAGCAATAGATTTGGAGTCTATTGGAAGGTCCAAGGGTATTTTGTGGTGGTAAGCTCCTCATCTCTCTCAATGTTAAGCTAGGGTTTGATGATTTCATCATTTTCCCTTTCATCCTTCATCTTGGGATTCATTTTGATGACTTGTGTGGTGAAGGTAATATTGTAGATGTGTTGGATCTAAGATCTAGGGAGGTTTCTTGGTGGTTCAAGCCTTCATCATTGGTGATTCAAGTTTTTGGGGTAAAACCTAGATTTAGCCTAAATCTAGCAAGGTGAGTTTAAGTTGATTTGTGAAAACGGTGTACATGCCAAAATGTTTATTTTAAAGTGCTTGTGTTTTACATTAAATTGTTAACCGCTGATAAGTTTTGGTTATTTTGAAATGTTGGGTTTATAAACATGGTGAAACACCCATTTTTGGATTTTTGAGAGTTTTGGTAAATAAATCATGTAATATGTCTCAATGGGGATTTTACATATATAATTGGAGTTCAAATTGATGTAAGTGTCATTTTGTGTATTTGATCTTATAAACCTTTTCGGAAAATGCATATTATTGTGTTATGAGGCATCTTGGAAATATAAGGGTAACGAGTCCATTTAGAAAATGGTTTGCCTCAACCAATGTTGAGTTTGAGTTAATTGTACTTTCGGTCGTTGTGTCTACGTCACCGTTGGTTTAATGTGGTTTAATGTTTACAAATGCTTTCGTTGGATATTCACGTAAACTATTGGGCCTTTGGCTCGGTTTTGACTAAATGGAGTCTTGAGGACATTTTTCCGGTTAAAAACAGTTGTGGGGTTTGAGTATGATGGCGATTATTTTATGCCAGTTGAAAGTTACATGTTTTGGGAGCTTTGGTCTTTCAATTGGAGTCATGTAATGTTAGACAGTGTTGTAATTGATCCATAGGTACGTAAGTCTGTCTGGTTTGAGAAAGTGGGTAAGGTTGGTTATGACGGTTTACCGCTTGGGTTTGCTAGCGAGTAGGCAATAGGTGGCACAAGCCTCCGAGTTGAAACTCGTCTAGATTGGATAGGCACCAATGTCCGTAAGTCCTTGGGGTGGAACTCGATGGAGTATGGCTAGAGGCAGTAAACGGATTGAGGTTGTGATGCCTGGTATGGCATGGGAACTAAGTCCGGGATACGTGGTGAACTCCAATAACATCAAGGGTGGCCCCATTCACGTGTTCTCGCCACCTAAGATGGAAACGTTTAGATGACACGCGAGGAAGTTGTATGGGCGGCCTACTTGCGTGTTCCTCTATTCTTATTGCATACGGGTCTCTCTGTCGTAGATCCGTGGTATTTTAAATGTTGATGTCGTATTTTTACAAACCTTGGTTTTGTGTGGTCGACGATAAATGATGGCCTTAATATTGTGTTTTTCCCACGTATATTAAGGTTTGAATGGAATGTGTCATTTCTACGTTTCAGTATTTGGTTTCTTTCCATTTTATGGTTGCATAAGTTTTGGGTCTAATGTCCGTGTTGACGACGATATTTATTTACATGGATTTTTATCTTTGGCTTTATGAGTTGTGGGTCATGCTTCACCCGTGTTGGGTATTTCGAGACATAATGTTTTACCCATGTTTTATAAAATTGGGAATCCTCTTCCTATTCTCATTTTGAGCAAGTTTTGAGTTGTACTTAAAGTTACGAAAGAATGTTTTATATTGGGATTTTCGCCTTTAAAACAGTTTGGTTTGGTTATCGATTATTCGGTGTCTCTTTCGTTTAAAATGCATAATTATTGATAAACGAGTCGTTTTTATAAGTGAACCATATCGTTTGAAAGATTATGATTTTGTTGCATCCTCCCTTTCTAAATGATTAATTTATTTATGCTGAAAACTCTTGAGCTCACTAGGCGTTAAGCCTAACATTTTTATTTGTCGTCATGTGCATCAGGTTTCAGATGGTGGTTTGGTTCTAGAAGTGCTATGAAGTGATGTGCTTAGTTTTTCACAAGTGTAAGTATTTGATGAAGTCTTTCACAGTTTGGAGATAGTGACTATGTTTGGGTTTTAGTAGCACCCGTCCTTTTTATAGACTGTATGTATAGAATGAATGTGTGTATTGAGGTTAAATCTTAATTGTGATTGTTTATGAATCATTTTTTGATGTATTTAGAAAATTTTAATTTAATTGCTATTTCCAGAGTTGAGGGTGTTACAATTAATAAAGATTTACTCGTTCCATAATGATGAACACAAAATTAAAGTTAATGATAGTCACGTAATTTTACATGTACTACAAAATTAGTTTTGTGGCAATGACTTTCATTCTACTTCTTCAATTCTGATTATTTTCACCCTGAAAAAACATACTTAGAATTGTCAATCACTGCAAAAATTAATATTGTTGTCTAGTGATGAATATCTGATTTAAGATAGATGCAACAATATTTCTTTAAAGCCCAACATAAGTAAAAACGATATAAGTTGGTTTTATGAAACCAAATCTAAAAGACATGTTATTTTTTATTTATAAAGCATTTAGATGTTTGTTATTGTATGGGAATAACAGCTAAAAAACCATAAATATTTTCTTTCAAATATTATTATCCAAAACCAATTTGTCAATACGGAAAACCAACTTGAAGACACATGGAAGAATGATAATAAGAACTGAATACAAAATAACTAAGAAATACAAAAGTGTATGCAAGATAAAATCAAACCAAACAAATTCAGTATATCTTACACGAGTATGGTATCAGATGGGGTAGATGTATACCTAACTTTCTACCTCAAGGAGTAAAGAGAAAGTTGTCGACTCTATAAGTGGAACAATATGAATATCACGAGGTTTGAATTACAGCGGACAATCAAATGTCTACAAATGATCTAAATATAGACTTGTAACATGTTGAATGACATTATTCAGTTAACATCAATTTATCGATTAGAAAATGATGCATCAGTATCTTTATTGTGTAAGATACTCATAAACTACTCTATGTTACTAAGGCCCTGTTTACTAACCGTTGACCCGACTGACTCGGCCAGCGGTCAGCGTGTTTACTAAAGATCTGATCGGACCGAAATCTGACCGAAGTGTTGACCAAAAACTTACCCGGCCAACATCAAAATCATGCTTACCCCAGTCATATTATTTATTTCCAAAAGGCGCCCTTCCTTTCTTGTACGATTAGGGTTTCTGCCGCTTCCTCCCTCATCCCTCTTCCCTTACCGGAATAGATTAACGAAGCTCCCGTGGAAACCGATCTTCGATGACCCCCTTCCGATTCAAATCACCAGAGCCATATCGAAGCTTTTCCAGCGTGGTAATAGCAGGGCTAGTAGTAGCATTTAGCTCTCCGTAATGGGATCTATTGGATCTACGAATTGGGTCTTTGTCAGGCGTACGCATTACACCCCCACCAATACTAGTATACCACCATCACCGGTGCCGGAATTTGAAGTGGTGGGCCCAGCTGACAGTGAACCCGGATCGAGTTCTTTGAAATCAGGCTTGTTCTATTCAAGAGAAGATGAGTTATCAAGTACATTTGGAAGACCCATTTCATCAAACAGCTTATGGGCATGGTCCATTACTAAAATTGAAGAAACTTCAATGGAAGGACATAGAAGGAGAAAAGCCGATAATAGTACATGAATTTAGAGAGAGAGAGAGAGAAAAAAAGAGGAAGCAGATAGAGATCTCGTTATATATAAAAGAAAGAAAGAAAGAAGCAAAGAATGAATATGAAGATGGGGATCTTCGCTTCCTTCCTTTCTTGGATATGGGTTTGAAGTTGAATTTGTTTTGTTTTCATTGAGTGATGTTCTTGTTCTTGTTATTTATTTTCCCTCAATTTTGACAGATTTTGGTTGAGATTTGAACAAGAAAATTGTGGGCTTTTGAGTAGGTGTGTAAACATGTTTGGATATGGCATATTTTCTTTAAAGTTTTAGAACCGTAATTCGTTCGATTTTCGTCGAATTAATCTTCATGTTCTTTGTTTTCCCCTAATCTTGACAGATTTTGGTTGAGATATGAACAAAAAAGTTTGGATTTTACAAAAAAGGTTAAAATGATCATTTTTTTGTCGGTAAGCAATTACCACAAAACACTTAGTAAACACTCTTATCCGGACAACTCTTACCCTGGACAGCTCTTACCCGGACAACGAAAGAGTTAGTAAACGGCCCCTAAGTCACAATGATTTACTTATTCTTAATAACTGTGTAACTGATAATTCATATATCTATAAAATGTGTATCGATGGTGGGCCAGTTAATACCAAAAGGTCGGGCTCCATCTTCTTGTGGCTTTAGTGAAAAATGAAAGGCATCCCCATGTGGATCCAACGAGGAGTGTTTTAGGTACAATTACCTAAATAAATAAAAATATAATTCCTTTCAGTGTATATATATATTCTATATATATATAGGCTTAAGTTCGCGTGAGACCAAACAGTTTCCGTGAGACCGGTGAGACCAAGCTTTAAAGTATGAAACTTTACACCCAAAAACTGTGAATGTAAAAAAATCGAACTTTTCATAGGGAAAACACTGTAAATGTTACGTTCACGGTGTTTTTCGCTGTGAATGTTCGTTTTTTTTACATTCACAGCGTCTTCACTGTGAAGGTTCGGATATACCTTAACAGTCTTTAACTTGGTTTTTAGGTTTTTTTATCTTCATAGTGTGATTACATTATGAAGGTTCAAATGTTTTTTATATTTACAGTGTTTCGGTGTGAAGTTTCATGTTTTAAGGTTTAGCCTCACGCGGTCTCACGGAAACAGCTTGGTCTCACGTGAACCTGACCCTATATATATATATATATATAATTAAGTAACATCAATAAAAAAATTTAGGGAAAATGGTTATTTAAACAAAATAAATGCCATATAAGTAGGTCTTGGAGATGTGATTCACGTAAAAACAGCTAGAATACATAAAATAGTTGAAAAAATAACCACTTCTTTTACATATTTTTTTAAAAATAATTGGTTCTTTTACTAAATCATTTAGGCAATTTGACGAATTTCAAATTTTATCATAAACGTGTCTCACTAATAATGTCATAAAAAGCCAAAAATATTACATGCATTTAGCAAGCAAAGAAAAAACCATATTTTTCAGAGGATTTTGACGAATTACCAAAAAATGGGTCCCACCAACGACTTCTTTCAAGAAGTCTTTGTGACTTTTTAAATCGGTAATTAACCAAAACCCCTGAAGTTGAGAAAAAATTTGTGGTTTTTTTAGGGGTGGTGGAAGGAGAGTGAGTGATGGGAAGAATACCCTCATTCAAACGGAGTTTTTTAACAGAGTGATAGGGACTTAACTCGTTATGAAAATACAATCATAGGGACTTGATACGTTGAATTTTCAAAAAAGGAACGTAAAGTGTAATAACCACCAAACGATAGGGGCAAAACATGTAATTTACTCTTAAAAAAGGATTAATCATCTTTGATCTTACACCAAAAAGAAGACGCAAAGGCATAGATAGCAAAGTAAATAAAAGAGGGATGTTTGGGTGGAGTAGGGCCTACTGAAGTAAACGTGTAGACCACCAATAGGCGAGCACCGCGGTGGAGATGAGTCGACTTGGTCACATCAAATTGGCCCCACCCTCGGTCCTTTCGGGTTTTGTCTTATTATTTTTGTTTTCCATAGGCTAGTTGATTTTTTTTTTTAATGAATTACGTTTTTTTAATCCATTTTTAGCAAGGTTCTAAATGGCATGAGGCATGGCGTGGCGGCGAGATCAAGTCTCAAGCCTTACGAGTTATGGCGAGGCCATGACATTTTCCAAGACGTGGCTTAAGGCGGGAAATCTGTATATAATTTATATGTATATATGTGTATGTGTGTGTTTTTATCGGTGTCTTGAACAATAATGAACAAGTTATTAACAATTAAAATTCATATAAAACGATAAACAAAAAAATTTCTAAGCTATAATCGATACTAATAGGTAAATTCCAATCGAATTTCGAAGTACACAAATTCGAAGTTGTAACGCCATAACGCGTCATGGTGTGTCATGGCGCGCCATAACGAGCTCGACGCCTTATCTCGACGCCAAGGGGTAAAACGTGGCGGCAAGGCCACGCCTCGATGTCATGGCGGCGTCAAGGCGCGTTTTTTAGAACCTTGATTTTTAGTCATTTATTTCATATTTCAAAGTTTAAAATCGTCTTTTTAAATTAGGATTTTTTTGGAAGGGTGTCTCAACATTATGTGCACATTAATTATGATAAATTGCGTGGTAAGATATCAATTATGATAAACTTAGGGTGCGTTTGGTTTGCGGGATTGGAATGGATTTGGATTTCAAATCCATTCCAATCCTTTGTTTGGTTTGGAGGAAAGGAATTTGTTGACCGGATTTGAAATCCTTTGACCTCTTTAAAATCCTTAAGTTGATGTATTTGAAAATCCTTTGCAATGGGATGGGATTTCAAATCCCCCCAATCCAAATCCCTCTAAATTCAAATCCTTATTTGAAATCCAATCCATTCCAATTCATCCCCACAAACCAAACGCACCCTTAGGGTGCGTTTGTTTTGCCGGAATGGATTGGAATGGATTGGATTTCATGTAAGGATTTGGATTTAGAGGGATTTGGAATCCTTTTTGTGTTTGGTATGTAGGATTTAGAATAGATTTGAATTTCATTATTTATAAAAAAAATCATTAAAAATTATAAAAAATTATAAAAATAATTAAATTGCCTAATTATTAATTGATATTGGAAAACGAACGTTTTTAACATATTTTAAAGCATTATTATATGCAAATCCTTCGAAATCCCTTGAAATCCCAACCATCCCCAAAGGATTTCAAATCCAATGTTTGAGGGATTTCAAAGCAATCCTAGGATTTCAAATCCGGCCAATCCTTCAAGCCAAACATGGGATTGGAATGGATTTGAAATCCAAATCCCTCCAATTCCAATCCATTCCGACAAACCAAACGCACCCTTAGGGTTTACTAATAAAATTTAACACTATCACTTAGCGTGTAAGATTTTAGTCTACCAAAATGGTATCATATGCAACAATTTTCCCAATAAGCGCTTACCGGTAAAATTAACACTATCACTTACTTACCGGGTAAGATTTTAGTTCACCAAAACAATATCATATGCAACAATTTTCCCGGTAAGCGCTAACCGTGGTAAGAGCCTTCGTCATCACTTACCAGGGTAAGACTCTTGTCCTGCCTTAGCTCTTACCGCGTAAGATTCTTGGTCATTACCATCTTCATCCATAAGGTAATATGACCAGGTAAGCGTTTGGTAAACAGTCCCTTAGTCGTCACAACTATTGTAGATAGGGGGTTCGCCGTCAGGGGTAGAGCCAGGATCTTTGATCAGGGTGGTCCTCTTTAAATACATTAATAAAATAAATGGATGCAATATATAGGACCGAAAGAATGTAATATCTACAAGTGTTATAATAGATTTATATGACGCTTTTGGGAGTTTTAATAAGTTTTTTAGGATGTTTTTAAAATAAACGGTTGTATTAGTTATTTTATACAACGACATTTGAAAAAAAAAATGTTGTAACAAAGGTGTCCTATAAAATAGTTAATATGACACTTTATTTTAAAAGCGTTTCTAAAAACTTGTTAAGACATCCAAAAGCGTCCCATAAACCTATGACAATACTATTAGGACACTGACGAGATATTTTATCTTTTAAGTGTCCTGTAAACTCAATTATGTTGTAGTGAGATGTTATATTGGTGAAGTGATTCATCAAAAAGTAAAGGTATATAACCAATTTATATAATTGAAACTTTGACGAGTTTTCATTTTCTAAACATGTCAATGATTTTTTTATTTTTAACGTCAACAAAAATATTATTTTCAATATAAGTATTATGATAAAATTCATGATAAAAAACAACTTAAATTTATATTCAATAATAAAAAAGATAAAAACTTAGAAAATAAAAAGTGTTTAATATGTGAGAGAGCAAGAAACTAAAAAAAAAAGCTACCAAACACCAATCAAAATAAAGTTTAACTCCTGCCCTCTTTATAGTGCAATAGAGATTTTTAAAAGTTGAGGATGGGCGGAGGATTACCCTGGGCCAAGGTTGGCTCTGCCAGTGTTCGTCGTGCGGTTTGAGGTAAAACCGTAAACCACACCTCATAAGTGGTTTGAGCATTTTTCCAAACGAACTGTATATACTTTAAACCGCACCAAACCGCACCATGAAATGTGGTGCGGTTTACACGGTTTGTATCTAACGTACTTTACATCTACAATTCAATTATTATAAGATCAAAACTTTATTTTAAAATCAATGATAACGTTATCGTAGTTCAAAAAAAATATTCAATACGTCTGAATCCTAAATACATATTATATAAATATTGTAATTATTCAATATATACATATATGTGTGTAATATATAAAATTAAAATTATATACATATATATAATGTACGGTGTGGTTTGAACCACGGTTTTGATCACTCAAAATTGCAAACTGCACCGCATTGTGCGATTTGGTAAAAATACAAACCGCAAACCGCAACGCGAAAGTTCTAAATTGTGCTTTGCAGTGCGGTGTGGGTGATTTGTGCAGTTTGGCCGAACACCCTAAGTGTGGACATCTGAAATTGAACCTGTGGTAGATGAAATATTCCACCACATCCCCTTGAGCCTCAACCACTACACCATAATCTTTGTGGTTTTTGAATTAACACTCTTAGTCAAATGACCTATAAGATTTTTTTATGTGTTTCTCACGTAAGGGACAATTTAGTCTTTTTTATCTTGTTTTCTTATTTTTCTTAAACAAATAAAAGTAAATTAATGTTACATATCATTATATCAAAGTATAAAAAAATATTATTAAATGTAAACCAAAACCAAACTTCAACCCTACATATATTTCCATCGGTGAACCCCGCGCCTGTAGCTTCGATGACTCCCTTATCTTCCTCTTGCTCTGGCGAAACCACCTCCTCTCCTTCCCTTTCTTTGAAGTAGGTTGAAGATGTGAGGCATCATCCCTATCGCCTTCCTTCATGGCGAACCCGATCCAATAGGTATATGACTGGGCTCTCATTATTTAGGATTTGATTCTTGGGTTTATGAGAGCATGGTTGAAAGTTGAAACAAGAAAGAAAAGATGGGTATATGTGAGTTAAAGAAGGGGTGGGGTTTAGAGCCATGAGAGGGCTATTGAGCTTGTTTGTAACAACATAGAGAAGAAAGCGAGAGAGAAGTACATGAGCGGGAAACAAAGAGAATCGAGAGACAAAAGGGGTTTGATTGGGTTTGAAAGTTATTACGATGGTGGAGGGTGGTGGTAACGGGAAAAACGGAAAGGAAGGGGGTAAAAAGACGGATTTGTCAGAAGCACATGATGGACTTAACGACCCTTTGGTTAACGGTGTTAACTTGCGGGACGATTTTGAGCCTTAAAAAACGAAATAATGACGAATAGTTTAACTAATGAATTTTAGGAAACAAAACCAAAAGCAGCCAAATCATAGGGACAAAAGGTGTGATTCAATCTTTATTTTTGTTATTGCAAATAAATTATAGAGTAAATTACAATGTTGGTCTCAGTGTTTAGGAATGGTTCGGGACGGGTTTGCCGTCCCACGTCCCCGAAACCGAAATGCATCCCCGTCCCCGTCCCGTTCCCCGTCGGGTTTTTATTCGGGGCGCCCCGTCAGGGAATCCCCGAACCCGACCCAATAATTTAATATTTTGTTTATATAATTATATATATATATATATATATATATATATATATATAGGGAGAGGTTCATTTGAGAAATGGTAAATATATGAGAAATAGAGAAATAATCTTAGCCATTCATCTGGTCAACATTTGTGGCTTTGACCGCGAAGCACCAGATAATTCCTTGTGTGGTCTATAGAAGGTAGAGGGGTAATTTCGTAAAATACACGGGATGAGTTCATATATGAATTTGTATGAATCACAAAGATTCATATATGAATCTGTTAATTAGTTCAACTGATTCATATATGAATCTTTGTGATTCATACAGATTCATATATGAATCACAAAGGTTCATATATGAATCTGTTAATTAGTTCAACTAATTTATATATGAATCAAAAGGTTCATATATGAATCGGTTAAAAGAGTTCAGTTGTGAATTGACTGGTTCATATATGAACATATAGTTCATATGTGAATTATACATGTTCATATATGAACACAACTCGTGTGTTTTGTAAAATTTACGTAATTGTCCTTCTATTTTTGGGATAGCCGCAACTTTTGACCAGTTAAAGCCGCAACTTTTGACCGGTCAAAGCCGCAATATTTGACTAGTCAAATCCGATCTTGACCATATGAATGACTCGGATTACTTCTCTATTTATCATATATTTACCATTTCTCAAATGAACCAAACACTATATATATATATATATATATATATATTGAAAGGATATTTTGCAACCCTGAAAAAGGTTGCAACCCTTGCAACTCATATTTTAATCGTTGGATTCATGATCGGCGGTTATTTTATTTTTATTTTTTTGTTTTTTTAATTAAAAATATTGGGCCCCATATCTATTATAATCGCTGATCATGAATCCGACGGTTAAGATGTGGGTTGTAAATAAAACAACCCCTATATATATATATATATATATATATATATCGGGGCGGGGCGGAGATACCTTGCCCTGAACCTGAACCCGATAAAATCCCCGTTACCCGACCCAAAATTGTTTAACCCGACCCGACCTGAACATAGTCGGGTTTCGGGTTTCCCCGTCGGGTTCGGGATTTTATGCCATCCCTACCAGTGTTACCTCTTCTTTTTTGGTTCTAATCTCTAAAACTTATTAAGCACACATGTGATCCTTATTTTGTGTTTCACATAATAAATATGTCGCTCGAGTTAACACCGTTAACTGAGGTCTTTGAAGTAGAGACATGTATCCTTGAGATGAGGGGAAAATTTATCATTTCATCCCGTTCTCTCTTTTTTCCTTTTAAAAACTATAAATAAATTAATATTTTATAACACATTCTTTCTCTCTCTCTCTCTCACACACACATATATATATATATATATAAAGTAAATTAAAATTAATAAATGTTAATACCCATCCACTTTCTCTTACAATGAACCCTTGTCCTTTCGTGGCCTCTCAATTTCTCTGACCATCGACGCCTCCACCACCAACCCTTTTCTAGGTGATCCTCATACTGTTGATACAATACTCGTAATTCAAAATGTGTTCATGAACGTTGGAAGATTGAGACATGGTGAATCGAAAGCCAACATGAGCAAGGATGTACTAAAAAATCGTACCCTCGTTCCAATAATATACTAAGGGGTTGTTTGTTTTTTTAAAAAAAAAACTCTTAATGGCTCTTAAGTCTGAATCGTTCAGACATTTTTACACAACACCTCTTATTAATCATAACTAAAATAAGACTTCAGACTTTAGACCTCTTAAAAAACAAACGACATCTAAGTTTAAACAATATACTTTAAACAAGAATAAAACCAAAAATCAAAATAGAATAAGGACCAAGATCAAGAGCAAGAATAGAATATTGATTTTTGTGTTTAAACAACAAAAGCAAGGATGTATTCCAAAATCGTATCCACGTTCCATTGGATGTCAACCGACCAACAGTGTAATTCTCTCTAAGTTATACCTATTTCATGTTACTAAATAACTTGAAAAGAAAATAGTAAAATACATAAAATTAATTTAAGTCAAATCTTATTTTAGATAATGTGTATATATTCTTTAGCAAACTACGTTTTTCGTCCCTATAGTTTGTTAAAAATTGTTATTTACTTATTTTCATCTCGTGCTTTCATAATTAAGGTTCGTTCTGGTAGTTTACATTATGTTGCCTTTTCATCTTTATGCAGGTCATTGCTCATTTGCTCTTTTCGTTCCCTATATTTTACAATTTATTGCTATTTTCATCCCTCATACTTAATTGTAATGAATTGCTTCAAAAACGAAAAATACTAAATTACAAACCACAAAGACGAAAACGTAATTTCAAAAGTACGAGGACGAAAATCACAATGTTAAACAAACCACAGGGACAAAAATCGTAGGTTACTCTTTTTTTTTTCTTTTTTTACATTTAGCAACTTACTTTAAATCACAAGTGATTTTACAAAACGACAAATCACATACAAAATCACAAGTGATTTTACATTAGCGGGGAAGTTGTACAGAATCACAGTATGCGGACGACTTTTGCCGCGACTTAAGGTCGCGGGAATCACATGTAAAATCACTTATATTTTGTATGTGATTTGTCGTTGTCGTGTTCATTTTAAATAGATACAGTTCTCGTTTGATCCTCTCTCTCTCTCTCTCTCTCTCTATATATATATATATATATATATATATATATATCAAGGTTTAAAATAATGTTTGTGTTTGACGTCACGATAATTTTGAGGCACATCAGTACCCATTGCATGATTTTTTAACAACATATTGAAATCTTCTTATCCTTTTATTTTCTTATTTTTTGTTTTTAATATATAATCTAATTTAAAATGGTGTGTGTGTGTGTTTATGTGTGTATATCTAATTTAAATATTAAATAAATTTGATTAATTAATAAAAAGTAAAGATTAAATGAGAATTTAGAATAGTGGAATAAATTGCATTTAACAAAAAACAACCGATTATTTTAAAATAATACTATCTTTTTTCTTGAATTTTATTAAACTTTTTCAATGATAATTTAAAATAAGAAATAGCTTTAATAAATCAATAGATAAAAAAATATTAATTTTAGGAGATTTAAACCTAAAACTTTGAAAAAAATATTATGTATTTATCAATATTTTTAATAAAATTATTTGATTATTTTTATAATTAAAGTTATAATAATTATGAAAATATACAATATAATTAATAGAAAAATAAATGTCTTGATGAAATACAATAAATAAAGAAAAAGTAAAAAAAATATAAATTAGGATAAAAATGTAAAAGTTTATATACCATAAGGACCAAATATGTAATTTGTTTATTTAATTTTGAGTAAACTTCACTGTTGGTCCCTAAGGTTTCGTATTTTCTTTGAAAATGAGACCTATACTTCAATATCTCAAACAGTGGTCCCTGAGGTTTGGGATTTTGCTCTGAAAGAAGGACCTGACCACTAACTTTGTTAAAAAACTCAGGTTAAACCCAGGGGCATTTTCGTCCAATCATGTTTTTGTACTTTTTGTTTTGTTTTTCCTTAATTTTATAAATAACACAAAATTATAAGGACCAACTTGTAATTAACTCTAATATATAGTGTTGGGTATGTATATAAAACACAAGTATATATATATATATATATATATATATATAGACTTAAGTTCGCGTGAGACCAAACAGTTTCCGTGAGACTGGTGAGACCAAGTTTTAAAATATGAAACTTCACACCAAAAAACTGTGAATGTAAAAAAAATCGAACTTTTCATAGGGAAAACACCGTAAATGTTACGTTCACGGTGTTTTTCGCTGTGAATGTTCGTTTTTTTTTTACCTTCACAGCGTCTTCACTGTGAAGGTTCGGATATACCTTCACAGTCTTTTAGCTGTGAAGGTTTAATTTTTTAAAACTTGGTTTAGGTTTTTTTACCTTCATAGTGTGATTACATTATGAAGGTTCGAATGTTTTTTACCTTCAGAGTGTTTCGGTGTGAAGTTTCATGTTTTAAGGCTTGCTCTCACGCGGTCTCACGGAAACAACTTGATCTTACGTGAACCTGACCCTATATATATATATATATATATATATATATATATATAAACACATTGACCATCTTCTTCGATGGTCACCATATTTATACACATAACCACTCTCTCTTTCTTCCTCCATCCACCACCACCACCATAACCTCCAAAACCTCCGCCCATCTCCGCCACTATCACCATCCGAAAAAAACCCACTTGCTCCTCTCACTCACCCTCCTCCTCTCTCACCCTCACTTGCTCCTCTGACTCACCCTCCTCCACCGTCCAACAAAACCCACCACCCACCGGAAAATTCCTCTCCACCTCCGACCACCAAAACTCATTGATATATATATATGTGGTTATCATCAACGTTGGTTCATCGAAAACTGTGGGTTTTTCACATAGATGTGTGTATATATATATGTACATGTATATATATATATATGAGAATATGTATGTGGGTTTTTGGATGTTGATGATGATATGTATTATATGGTTAATTATTTTTGTTTTTCCTTACAAATAACCCACCACCCTGAGTGTGGTTCTCCGGCGAAACAAGGATGTATCTCGAGTTGAAAGATTCCGACGAAGTATGGTTTTCCGGCGAACCTCTTTTGATGTTTTAAAAGCTCTAATGATCTGAAAATCGATTAAAAACAACAAAGGAACCATATACAGAAGCTAGAACATCGAAACAAATCATTAAAAACGTGTTCCGGCCAAACCCGTTTTTCCGGCGGATTTTCCGACGAAACTTCAAACTTTGATATCTCACTCGATACTTGATGAAAATTGATTCTGTTAGTTGCTATCTTCTCTAAATCAGCAGACAAAGATATTAGGCATGATTAAAATGAACGAAACAATCATTAAGATCAAGACCCACTTGAGATATTAATATCAAGACCCACTTCGAAATTGCTATTCTTAACCTTGATACAACGAGCTTCGATTCTATGTTTGTATATTGGCTAGTAAATTACAAGAATGGATATATATATATATATATATATATATATATATATAATATTATACTTAATTACAAATTTGGCCCCTATAACTTTATGTTTTTTTTCAAAAAAAAGGAAAAACAAAAAGAATTGTAAAATTAGACTGAAAAGGTAATATGACGAAAATACCCCCGACTTTAACCAAGTTTTTTAACGAAGTTAGTGAGGAGGTCCTCCTTTCAGAGCAAATACCAAACCTCATGGACCACTATTTGAGATACGGAAGTATAGGTCCTCCTTTCAAAGAAAATACGAAACTTTAAGGACCAACAATGAAGTTTACTCTTTAATTTTTAAATAAATTAACATTTAATATTAATAAAATTGGAGGGAGGGATGAAAATAGTAGCAAATAAAAACCACAAGGACTAAAAAAACAATTTTGAAAGACCAGGGACGAAAACCGTTATAAGCATCAAACCACAGGGACTAAAATCGTAGTTTACTCATATATATATATATATATATATATATATATAGGGGAGTAATCAAATGAGAACTGACTATTTTGTGGTAACCGTGAGATCCAACCACAACCAATCATTTTAGATAATTAATGTTGTTTACTAAAATAAAATAAAGGGTAAATTGGTAATTTATATTTTTTGATAACTAATTCTTAAAACCCTAATTCTTCCAGCCGCACAACACTTAACATTGAAGAGGAAGGCCACAAAATTCTCTCAAACCTCCCATGGCGGATCTCCCGTTGACAAGGAAAAGTCGAGCGAAGATGATGGTGGTCGCCTGCCGCGTCGACGTCCATGGCTGCAAAAGGTTTTTTTTACTCTTTTTTTCCAGCGATTTGGTGGCTTCCATCTTCTCCAAGGATTTGGTCCTTGCCGGCGAGACGAAGATAGATGGTATATTCAGGCGATACCCATGAGAGGTTATGATTTGAACATGTCTTGTATCCATCTCTCGGTGGTATCATAGGTTGTATCACGGTGGTGTCATAGGTTGTATCATAGTGATATCACATTATCACGGGGTGGTATCACGGTGGTATTACCGGTGGTATCACAGTACAGTTGGTATCACGGTGATATCACATTATCACGGGGTGGTATCACGATGGTATCACCGGTGGTATCACGGTACAGTTGGTATCACAATGATATCACAGTTTAAATGACAATGGTATCACAGTTTGTATCGCACTGGTATCACATTGGGTATCACAAAAGTTGTATCATATTATGTATCACAATATCACAATGGTTATTGCATTTATTTTGGGTATCACAGTGGGTATCACAGTCGTCGGAATAAGGTTAACCGGAGGCCGGAGAAAGGAAGTCGTAGAGAGGAGAGAATTTTTTAAAAAAAATACCTAAAACGCCCTTTCATTAAATATTTAAATAAAATTACCAAATTTATATATTTCCTAAATTATTATTTGATTTGTGGTTGAGATTGAATCTCACGGTTACCACAAAAAAGTCAGTTCTCCCATGAAGGCCCCCTATATATATATATAGGGTCAGGTTCACGTGAGACCAAGCTGTTTCTGTGAGACCGCGTGAGACCAAGCCTTAAAACATGAAACTTCACACCGAAACACTGTGAAGTTAAAAAACATTCGAACCTTCATAATATAATCACACTATGAAGGTAAAAAAACCTAAACTAAGTTAAAAAAATCAAACCTTCACAGATAAAAGACTGTGAAGGTATATCCGAACCTTCACAGTGAAGACGTTGTGAAGGTAAAAAAAAAAACGAACATTCACAGCGAAAAACACCGTGAACGTAACATTTGCGGTGTTTTCCCTATGAAAAGTTCGACTTTTTTTACATTCACAGTTTTTTGGTGTGAAGTTTCATACTTTAAAGTTTGGTCTCAGCGGTCTCACGGAAATTGTTTGGTCTCACGCGAACTTAAGTCTCTCTCTCTCTCTCTCTATATATATATATATATATAGGGGTTGTTTTATTTGCAACCCTTAAAAAGGTTGCAAACCTTGCAACCCACATCTTAACCATCGGATTAATGATCGGCGGTTACAATAGATATGGGGTCCAATATTTTTAATTAAAAAAACAGAAAAATAAAAATAAAATAACCGTCGATCATGAATCCAACGGTTAAGATGTGGGTTGCAATGGTTGCAAAATATCCTTCCACTATATATATATATATATATATATATATATGTATATATATATATGTATATATATATATGTATATATATATATGTATATATATATATGTATAAGGTTGAGTTCCGGTGAAAAATTGAGTTAACATGAGAAGCGATTATCAACTGTTGGATGCACATTAGGATGAGATGCACAAAGATAAGATGTACCAGTATGTACCAGATCAATTCCCTTACGAAGGGCGATTCATGTGTGAGTTTGAGATTACAAGTGATGAAGAGTTCAGATCCACTTTTCACGCTTTTCATCTTAACTCAACTTCTCACACGATCCTTCGTGCGTGCGCACACACATACACACACATATATGCCTAATCAAATGAGAACTCAATAATTTATGATAATTGTAAGATTCATTGTATGCCTAATCAAATGATAACTATTTCTCTCTTTCCACATTTGACAACTCTTTCTTTTTCATTTTGTTTTTTTGCTTTTGATTGTTTTTGCTGTACCGATTGTCTGTGTAAAGCCAACTTGAAATGAGTTATGTCCAATGAAATGTATTACAATGTGTACTTTTTAAACTGTATCATGTAGCATTGTTTTACATAGTGTATCACAATATGTATTTTCGTTATTTCCGTTGTTTTATGAAAGGTATCACAATGTGCAATTTTGTTGCTTTAAAAAAGGTATCACAATGTGCATCTTGCATGTATCTTTTTTTTAAACAGTGTCGATGTTTTTTCAGGTATCACATTGTTTATCAGGTATCACATGATCTTGTATAAAATGATGGTACATTGTGCCTAATAATTTGTATTTAAGAGTTTTTTATCCGTGTTTTATAATATAGTATAGATTAAAGTTTAATCAATAATACAACATATTTTTATTTTAAAAATTTTAATCATCTTATTTTCAATTTGCAACATTATGATATATTGATATGGATAGATACATAAAACCTGACTGAATTCATTCGCTTATCCCTACCAACCTTATTAACTCGTCGACACCTCCACAATCCATCACCATTTGTATATGAATACTAATGAAGTTTTTATTGTATGAATGTTATTCAAAAAAAAATTATGTAGGTTTAAGTGGTATAACACATCAATATGTTATTTGAATGTTCGAGGGTTTTAGTGCATCAAGATTTAGTTGGTAAAGATGTTAACATATATAAATATGTGACTCAACTTTTGCGATGTTGGTACAATACTGTACCAACATGTATATCAAAAAAAGTTGGTACCAATTTAGTTGGTACAAGATATACTTGTATGGAACATGATATAAAATTTTCCGTACCAATTATAATTAATTGGTACACTGTAACACCCCAAAAATGGGACTAACAAAAATTTCCGGAAAATGGAAATCTGGTATGCATAAAATGCCAAAACACGAGCTTGTACAAAAAGGAACAATAAATGCCTGTTAATTACAATTTATAAAATGAAGCAATAATAGATAACAACTTCCTAATCTAAATCTTTCTAGACAAAGATTACGGTCGGTTGTCAACTATATCCAAAAGAACGGTCTTCACAAATGGCATCCCAAAAATGCTCCACAAGCTCAATACTAACGGTCGACTAAGCTTCTTTGGCGCTTGCGCCGCTAGAACCTGAGATACATACCAACAATCAAGTGTTAGGCCAAACGAGCCTAGTGAGTTGAACAAGAACATGACATGCATTTAGAAAACATGTTATGAACAATTATACCGTTTTAGTCATTAAAGGCCATGAAGGGACAATCATGGGGGAGACCCATCACACCTATGAGTTTTACCTCAAGTCAATGTACCTTGATGTTCACTCGCTTGAGCAACATCCCGAAGGCCCGACACACTTGAAGACTACCTCCCAGGCATTACTCCAAATGGCGGAGGTCTAGACGCATACCGTCATAGTGGCGCCTAAGACTACATCCTCCTAGCACTTACTCATGGTTCGTCCTACGTATGTACAATATCTGTCTCTATACATTATTCCATATCAACAAAATACATGTATACGACATTAAACATTCCCAAGCATATTTAGGTACAAAACTCTCAAATGTGCACATCCCAACATAATGACCTTGGCTCATCATAATACATGAGACCAAGCATTAAAATATATCCATAATAATACCATCAAGACATACTTGCATTATTATCACAATATTCCCAACCATCTCACAAATTAGCAGTTAGGTCAAACTTATCAGGTGATCAGATTTCAACATACACATGAGATGTTAAACAAATAAACACACAAGATATGTATCTCCTTTGAAAATAGTAGTAGAAAACTCACAATCTAGGCTTTATGGAAAACCCTAGAAAAACTTGAGAACTCTAGAGAAAATGAGGTGATGAAGATTTGATGTTGAGGTCTTGGAATTTCTTGATGAAACCCTTCAATAAATGCTCCAACTCTTTTAGGAGAATAACTTCAAATACTATCTTTAAATCATAGCTAAGGATCAAAAATAAATGTTGAGAGAAGAGGGAATTAATGGATGAATTTAATGGGGTTTGGTGATGGGAGGGTTTTATCCAGAGAGAAAGAGGGAGAGAAAATGAAAAGAGTAATTAATTGTGGGGTCTCCTAAATATTGGGGGGATGATATTGGTTAAGGGAAAAAAAGAAACGGATGGGAGAAACGAGAAAACCCTGCGTGGGTTTTCTCGTGGCTTCAAGTCACGGAGGAACCCGCGGTACCCACTGCTCCACCCCATGAGAATGGGTTCTTTTCACGGGAAGGCAGCCCCCCACGTGGCTTGGGTCGTGACTTTGGCTCCTCAACCCACGTGGTAAGCCACGTGGGTCCTCCTTGAATTCCTCCATTCCAAAAATACTCTTCTAGTCCTTGGGTTTTAAAGTAAGTGAAATATGGTCTCTCATAAACACCAAGTTTTAATAAATCAAATCCTATTTCATGTCAATTACTAATAATTTATCTAGTTAACGTTAGGACTTGAACCTTCACTTTTATTGTTTAAGTTTTTTAACAAATAATTCAGATATTCCAATTGATATTCATGACACGACCACCACACGACTTGAATTAAGATTACCTAAGATTTTCGGGTATTACATGCACAGTATATATAAAAATAATGGTACTATACTATGTTGACCCCTAATTTTTTGGGTATCAAATACATATAATTTTAAAATTTATTATTGTTCAAAATTCCGTACTCAATTATCTCTTAAAAAAATAAAGTGGATATATATGCATAAATTCTATTAAAAAATTACATTGACCAAAATATATTTTTATGTCCCCTTTTCCATTTTTGTATGGCATTTTATTTTTTATGCCATTTGAATTGTATTTTATACACACGCAGTAATATTCTTATAGTATTTAATTTGTAGTTGGAAAATAATATTTAAATTTTATAAATAGAGTAGGTTTTCAATACAAAGTCACGGTATGTTTGGTTAGAATTATTAAACAATAACTAATGTGAATGAATATAAATGAAATTGTTTGATTTTATCTATATCTATACTATATTATAAAGCATCGATAAAAAACTCTTAAATACAAATTATTAGGCACAAGGTATCATCATTTTATGCAAGATTTTAAAAATCTCTTAATTTACAAGTATCAAAGCACAAGATACATATTACTACTCCAGGCTTCTAACACCCACCAATTTGGTATGTACAGGGTCTTCCTTTTATGCAGACATTTCCATATATCATTATCAATTAATATATTACTAGAAGCGTACTCGCACAATGCAGCGAGATACATCACGATTTTAATGTTTCATTTTATTTTTTGTTTTTTTGTCGATTTACAGTACAATTTTTGATGGTTTTAAGAAAATGATAATGTTTTTTTTATAAATTTTTTTAATTTAGGCTTAATAATATAATATTTTTTATATAAAAAAAATTAAGTATTTTGTTAGAATTCAATGATTATCTTATATATTTTAATGATATCTAGAAAAAATAACCAATTACATATTTAATAATATAATTCAAACAAATTAGTGTTGGGCCCGTGCATTGCACGAGAGGATAAATTTTTTGTTGGAATATTGAACCGAGTTAAAATGAAACGTAATTTCTCTGTTAACAGTTAATGAAATACAATGTGAAAAACGAATGTATTTTCATAAGTGGTTAACTTGCATATATTCTTAATCGTTTGTTGTTATGAGTTTGTGCAATAATATTGGTAATAGTTTTGTATTATATTATTTAAAACTCAAACGACATGTTTCACAACATATTTATCTGATATTGACTTCAAGAATCAAGACCTCATAGTATTAGTTGATAAAAATAAAGATATGTATATATATCTTATTCCCCTACTTCGAAAAATATGATTGTGGGTTTTGAAAAATATAAACAAATCCTCAGTAAATAAAATAAAATATAAAAAAGTATTTTTTCAAAGAAACAAAAATATAGTGAAATACATTTTGTTCAGTTGCAGATTCCGCCATTGACACCGACCGTTTGTCTTCTTCTTGTACTCGGATGATACATAGAGAAACAATATATATTTATAGTGAATGTAGAGAATATTTTAAAATCTTTTATTTTCATTTTCGATTTTACATTTAAATATAAATATATTAAAAATATGGAAGAATATTTTTATATCTACATCGTTTCTATTTTATTTTTTTTACACTTGGTTAATTTGGAAAGTATTGCGTAATATTTTTATTTTAAAGAATACGATAATTTATTAGTGTATCTCGTTATTTTTTATTTTTAATTCATATCAACCTTTTTTTTTTCTTCTTTTAATGCTCATGAAAAAAAAACGTGTAGATTTTATATTAAAAAAAACGTGTAGATTATATTATGCTAATATAAAATACGTGTAGATTTTATAAAATAAAATAGATTTTATATTAGCAAAAAAATACGGAAGAAAAAAGAGTTTATATTACATCTAATTATGTAAAAAGATTTTATAAAATAAAATATAGAAAAATATTTTATAAAATAAAATATGGAAAAATCATTATGCGATGTAATATAAAAAAAATACGGAAGAAAAAAGATTTTATATTACATCTCATTAATATATATTTAAATGTAAAATCTACATTTAAAATAGATTATGCTAATATAAAATCTATTTTATAAAATCATCCACCAAAAACACAAATAGTTATGTTAATAAATGTGTATCAATTCCACAAATAGATGATTATGTGAGATACTATGCTTGGAAAGGTTGTACCAAAGCATTAGGAAATTGTAAATTAAGTAATTGGCTTTAATTAGTTGTAACATGTGCTTAAAATGTTGTAATTAAGAGTTTTTTATGCCGTTTTTATAATATAGTATAGATATTACTATAAATTTGTTTTAATTATATTATTAAATATGTAATTGATTATTTTTTCTAGATATCATTAAAATATTAGAAGCGTACTCGCGCAATGCAGCGAGTTACATCACGATTTTAATGTTTCATTTTATTTTTTTATCGATTTACAGTACGATTTTGGATGGTTTTGAGAAAGTGATAATGTTTTTTTATAAATTTGTTTAATTTAGGCTTAATAATATAATGTTTTTTATATAAAAAATTAAGTATTTTGTTAGAATTCAATGATTATCTTATATATTTTAATGACATTTATAAAAAATAACCAATTACATATTTAATAATATAATTAAAACAAATTTATAGTAATATAATATATTAACTAATAGTGATACATGGAAAAATCTGCATAAAATGAAGGTTTGCACATACCAAATTGGTGGGTGTTAGAAGCCTGCAGTTAGGGGTGTGCAGAAAGTCAACCGATCCAATAGGAACCGACCGATCCAATAGGAACCGACCGACAATGATTGGATATCCAATTGTAATTGGATCGGATCGGATCGAAAATTTTGACATCCAATTGAATCGGTTCGGTTCTTGGATGATGGTCCATAACCGATACGAACCGACCGAACCGAAATGAATTCACCATCCAATACCAACCGACCGAACCGAACTGATATAAACCGACCAAATACTAATTATTAATATAAAATTATATTGTTTATATATAAATTTATAAAAATTATGGAATATTATATTATATTTATATATATGAATTGTTGTAGATTGGATTTAAAACATTGGATGGATCTCATCCGATCATCCATCGGATGTCGGATGGATACAATCCGATCATCCATTGGTTGGATCCAGTTCGATCCAATGGACATCCAATAAAAATATTCATTGGATGGAACCGAACCGATCCAATCATCCATTGGATTGAAAAAATCCAAGATCCAATGGATGATTGGATCGGTTCGGTTGGAAAAATCCAACATCCAATGGATGATTGGATCGGTTCGGTTGGGCTCACATCCATTGGATGTCAACCGATGAACACCCCTACCTGCAGTAGTAATATGTATCTTGTGCTTTGATACTTGTAAATTAAGAGATTTTTAAAATCTTGCATAAAATGATGATACCTTGTGCCTAATAATTTGTATTTAAGAGTTTTTTATCCGTGCTTTATAATATAGTATAGATATAAGATAATCATTGAATTTAAACAAAATACTTAATTTTTTTATATCTATACTATATTATAATTCACGGATAAAAAACTCTTAAATACAAATTATTAGGCACAAGGTACCATTATTTTATGCAAGATTTTAAAAATATCTTAATTTATAAGTATCAAAGCACAAAATACATATTACTATCGCAGACTTCTAACACCCACCAATTTGGTATGTGCAGGACATTCCTTTTATGCAGACCTTTTCATGTATCATTATCAATTAATATATTATATTACTATAAATTTGATTTAATTATCTATACTATCTATATCTATACTATATTATAAAGATGACATAAAAAACTCTTAAAAACAAGTCTTAAAGCTTAATGTACAGCTATTTAATGCTAATTACTTAAAAAACAACCATTAAAGCTGTATGTACTACACTTAATGCTATTTATTAATTTTCAATCATTATCTCTAACCATTTTAACTCTCCTAAAATCATTTCCCACTTTAATTTCCCTAAAATAACTCTCAGCATAATTAAATATAGAATAAAAATCAAATTTTAAATATAAAAATATAAAATATAATTAAAAAAATCTAACAAAATATTTTATACAAAAAATTATATTATTAAAACAAAATAAATTACATTATATTATTAAGTCTAAATTAAACAATTTTATATAAAAAAATCAGTATCAATCACAACCAACCAAAATCGTAATGTAAATCGACAAAAAAATAGAAATGAAATGAAACGTTAAAATCGTGATATATCTAGCGGCATTGCGCGAGTACACTTCTAGTATTATAAAGCACGGATAAAAAAACTCTTAAATACAAATTATTAGGCACAAGGTACCATTATTTTATGCAAGATTTTAAAAATCTCTTAATTTTTAAGTATCAAAGCATAAGATACATATTACTACTGCAGACTTCTAACACCCACCAATTTGGTATGTGCAGGGTCTTCTTTTTATGCAGACATTTCCATGTATCACTATAAATTTTCATGTATCACTATTTAATTAATATATTATATTACTATAATTCTAACAAAATACTTAATTTTTTTTATATAAAAAACATTATATTATAAGCCTAAATTAAAAAATAATTATAAAAAAACATTATCACTTTCTCAAAATCATTTCAAAATCGTACTGTAAATCGAAAAAAAAAACAAAAAAAAAAATGAAACATTAAAATCGTGATGTATCTCGTTGCATTGCGCGGGTACGCTTCTAGTATATTATTATATATGAATAATTGTAGCCCAATGTGGTCTGGGATACCCTCTCAAAAAAAAAAAATAATAATTGTAATTTTCCTGAATGTATAGTTGATTTTAAAGATGTATATTATATAAGCATTGCTCTTTCTTTTCTAAAGTTTTATTTTAATACACCAAAATTTTATTTTAAGATGTTTAATTTTTGATGAATTATTTTTAATTTATAACCAAATAATTTCAATTTTAATTAATTGTAAGCATAAAATAAAAACATTAAACATCTTCTTTTAGAATTTTTATGGATATATAGTCGTAAAATAGAATACATCTACGTACAATAAAAATATTGAGGGGTTTTTTGGTTCAGGACTTCAGGTGGTAAAATGAAGATGTTTAATGTTTTTATTTTATGCTTACAATTAATTAAAATTGAAATTATTTGGTTATAAATTAAAAATAATTAATCAAAAATTAAACATCTTAAAATAAAATTTTGGTGTATTAAAATGAAACTTTAGAAAAGAAAGAGCAATGCTTATAATATACATCTTTAAAATCAACTATACATTCAGGAAAATTACAATTATTCATATATAATAATATACTAGAAGCGTTCTCGCGTAATGCAACGAGATACATCACGATTTTAATGTTTTATTTTATTTTTTTTGTTGATTTACAGTTTTATTTTATAAAATCTTTTTACATAATGAGATGTAATATATTTATATTAATAAATGAGTATTCATTCCACAAATAGATGATTATGTGAGATACTGTGCTTGGAAAGGTTGTACCAAAGCATTAAGAAATTGTAAATTTAGTAATTAGCTTTAATTAGTTGTAACTTATGCTTAAAATGTTGTAATTAAGAGTTTTTTATGCCGTTTTTATAATATAGTATAGATACCAACACAACATGTGATTTCCTACTTATCAGCCTTTAACGTAATTTATAATACAATTAAATTTTTAACTGTTTTTCCAATAATGTCTTTATAAAAAATTCATAATTTCAAAACCTTTTTTTTTTAGAATATGAAATGGGAATTCTCTCACCCAAATGGTCCTTATATTTCTTGCCAAATAAGGAAGTAAATAACTCTCTTTTTTTCTTTTAACACAATAAATTAATTTAGGGAAATTGACTTAAATACTAGTCTTTTTACAATTTAAAACTGGTCTCATAGCCATTTCCCTCTTAATTTTACCAAAATATCAATACCTTCGCAATTTTTAGACCTGCGAACTTAGATCCGCAATTTCCAGGCTTGGATCCGCAATTTTTTAAAGGCAAACTGACCAGATTTTTTTTGTCTTCTAGAATTGCGGACCTAGATTTTACAGATATAGTGACATTTTGGTAAATTCTGGAGAAAAACAGCTAGATGACCAATTTGTATCATTTGTATCAATTTTCTTTATTTATTTTTTTATTTAAGATTAAAAGAAATAAATTAAAAAAAAAGGCAATTTAAGAGGGGGAAGAGTGCCCATTAAAATACTGGCTTACTTCTTTTTTTATATTGCAGTGCCCACAACATGCACCATCTCCTCCAATCATAATCCACCACCACCTTCTCCTTCTCTCTCTCTCTCTCTCTCTCTAAAATTCACTTTCTTGGAGAAAAGCTTGCTATTCTTGCTTCAATTTCATCATCTTTTTTCTCTGTTTTCCCCAAACCAAAAAAAAAAAAAGTAGAAATCACCAGTTAAAACCCTTTTCACCCTCACAAACCCCAAATCCCAAGAATTCACCATCATAAATCTTTCTCAATTCAGATAGAATATATATATATATATATATATAGATATAGATATAGATAGAGAGAAGGGTTTTGTGTAATTTGAATACCATTTTTTCAGGCTTTTGGGTACTCAATTCTTTCAACTACCAACTACTCTTTTGCCCTCTTTCCCAAATCACATATCAAGATGCCATCAACATGATCCAAACACTTCTCAAGTTTCCAATTTTAGAAACTATTTAGTGTTTTCTTGAAATCTTTATTCATGTTTAGTTTTGATTTCTAAAAAGTGGGTCTTTTAAAGATTCCTATAGACTATAGTTATTGGGTGATTGCCCATAACAAAAAAAAAATTGATTCCTTTTGAAAAAAAAAATGCTTCTTGATTTAACCCTGATATTTGTTTTATAAAGGGTTCCTACATTTTACCTGTTTTCTTGAATTAAAGATTCTTAAAAATTTGATCTTTAATTCAGGGTTTTTTTTGTTTTTTTTTTATAATCAATGAAGTGGGAAACTGAAATCTTATCACCATCTTCATATATCTCAAATTCATCAAGTTGGATAATGGAAGATAGCTTAAAAAGCACAATTTGGACACCAGCAGAGAACAAATTGTTTGAAAATGCTCTTGCAAAGTTCGATAACGACACCCCTGATCGGTGGCGGAGGGTGGCGGAGATGGTTCCCGGAAAAACGGTTGTTGACGTCATGCGGCAGTACAAGGAGCTGGAAGATGACGTCAGCAGTATTGAAGCAGGGTTTGATCCTAAATATCGGTATAATAACAGCAACACTTCTCCTTTTACTTTAGAATGGGTAAACAATCATGGGTTTGATTTGTACAAATCTCCGCCGTACGCCGCCGGCGGAAAGAAGTCTCCGGTGGCCGGCGGGAGTGGCCGCCCTGTTGAACAAGAAAGGAAAAAGGGTGTTCCTTGGACAGAAGAAGAACATAAGTAAGTTTGATTTCTTTGCTCAATTTTCGATTTTTCGATTCGATTTAGATTCAATTTCTTGATTAATTTGATTGTAATTTGAAATGGGTATTTTGGGATTTGATCATATATAGATTGTTTCTTTTGGGGCTAAAGAAGTATGGAAAAGGAGATTGGCGAAATATATCGCGAAATTACGTCGTTACGAGGACACCGACGCAAGTTGCGAGCCACGCTCAGAAGTATTTCATCCGGCAGCTTTCGGGCGGGAAAGATAAGCGACGAGCGAGCATTCACGATATAACGACCGTTAACTTGACGGAAAACCACAACCATTTGCAGAAAAACAAGAGAACGTCGCCGGAGCAATGTAGAATTCAGTGGAATCAGGCCGACGGTGGCGGTGCTGCCGTGGTGTTCGATCAAACCAATGGGAATTTCTTGAATTCGACTCGATATAGAGGTAATGCGGGGTTTAGGATGGGTGGTGGTGGTGGCGGCGGCGGCGGCGGTGGTGGTGGTTTACATGAATTTTATGGCGGGGCGCAAAGCATGGTCTTTCAGATGCAACCCGCGATGCATTACCCGCACGGATGAGCGTATTTGATCAAAAACGGATGTAGTGATTTCGAAAATGGTTGAGTTCTTTTCGGTTTGTTTCGGTAGTTTTACTAGATATTCTTCTTTGGTGTTTTTTTTGGGTATGCTATGTTGTGATGTTATCTATAATGTGAATATTATAGTTCTTAGACGCGATTATGATGTTTTTTTTCTTCGGTATTTTGCTTTAAGAGAACGTTAAAAAGCCTCAAGCTTTTCTCGGTTGAGTTTATCATCGGCGATTCCATCTTTTCCACGCTTTAAAAACTTAGAAAATGAACACACTTGAGATGGCCCGAGTCCTAACGCATTTGTAACCACACCATGTCTCTTAGTCTGAAACGACTAGAAGCGTTTTGCTTCACTTGTAGACAAAACCACTGTTTACTACTTGCTACTAGGATGTTGTTTACCAACACACTCTAACCCAGAAATATATTGACCTAGTAAGGAATGGGTTGTTGGGTTATTTCTTGATTCAGTCAGCGTTTATCCATACATTCGGTAAACAACCATTTCTGGTATCATTAACGTTTATGCAATTTGTGTTGGTAAACTGCCTCTAGAGTCTAGGGTTCTCATTCTAACTGGAGCTGGATGCTAGTTCGGTTGTAGTTGGATCTATCTGTAACCATTCCTACACACGGACCAAGTATCATTCCACATACTCGATGTGGAATCAAGGTATTCTTGTAGGAAGCCGATCCTTCAACAAGTTGACTTGCTAATGATTACTAATTCGAATTCAATTAGAACATAAAGCATCTTATGCTTAAGGACCATGGGATCTTCTACTTTTTTACTTTATCTTGGTAAAGATCTTTCTCAAGTAGTTACCTTTAAAGATCCTACTTTCAATTCTAATACTCTCCCATTAGTTAGGAATCTAAGTGTTGTTTGGTTGGTTTTCTATCAAGTCTTGTATGGATAAAAATGTATGTGTGGATTAATCTGTATGTGTAGATTGAGAACGTTTTTGTTCGAAAGAGTTGTTTCATAGAGTGCCTTTTAATTGGTAGAGGCAATATTGGGGAAAATTTGGCTTTTTGAATAGAACTCCTCCAAGAAATTTATGGAATAAGTCACTTTCTATGTAACATCCCAGGCTAACCGTACCCAATATTGTTCGCTTTGTCCACACACCTGGACTCATAGTTTTAAAATGTGCTTAGTAGAGAAGGTATCCAGTCTCTTATAAAACAACTTTCGTTTCCCTCCCAAATCAATGTGGGATCTTACAATCCACCCCCTTGGGAGCCCAGCGTCCTCGCTGGCACACTAGTCTAGTAACCTGACTCTAATACCATCTGTAACATCCCAGACTAACCGTACCAAATATTGTCTGTCTTGTTCACACATCTGGACTCACATGTTCATTGAATTAAACTAAACCGCTCTGATACCACTTGTTGGTCCCAAATAGCAGTAAGTAAATAAGAAAAGTATTGTAGAAGGGGGGTTGAATACAATACACACAGTTTTTCACTTAATTTAATTCTTATTGATTTGAAATCAAGAATTACACATAGAAAACTTTGATTGTTGCGGAAGAGAACATATGAGATATGTTCAAACAATCTTACACATAGAGAATAAAGAACAATTGTAAAACACTTAGAAAACAATTGAACTTCGTATAGAGAAAGTTGTCAGGCACTTAGAGAACTTGAAGGTGGTAGAGCTAGGTGATCTTGCATGTTGAAACATCCATCATATTTATAGTGCCTCATGCATTTAATGCATGAGACACCTGTTGAGCAAGGGATGGACACAGGTCTTCTGCATGGTACATGATGTACCTTTTGTCTTGGAGTGACTTTGTCTTGAAGTGTTGACCTGCAGAGGATGGTAGAGACCTTTCCTTAAAAGAGTGTAGGAGACAAAACTTACTTTATCTGATCTTCAGATGAGGTCCACATCAATGCAAGATATCACAAATATACTTTGTCAGAAAAGTACAATGTGTTGGAGAAATCTTCAGGCCTTGAAGATTAAGGAGTCTTCGGTTGCCGAAGAGTTCTTCGGCTCCTGAAGACTGAGAGGTCTTCGGCTCCGAGGTCTTCGGCTCCTAAGACTGAGAAGTCTTCGGCTTCCGAAGATTGAGAAATCTTCGGCTTCCGAAGAGGTCTTCGACTCCTGAAGACTGAGAGGTCTTCGGCTCCTGAAGACCGAGAGGTCTTCGGCTCCTGAAGACTGAGATCGGCACCATCCTGTCCAATGGTGTTGATCAAGTAGGCATACTTGGCTTTAGGCTGAGGAGTCTATCTTCAATCCGCTTTGAGAGATATTCTCCTTCTTTGTCTTCTTCGGTTGATCTTCGACTTCACCGAACATTTGTATAGAAACCAAGCTGCTAAAAGAACCTCAAACATATTCTAAGTAGGATGATATAAGATGGAAGATCAGGAGGTCATCTTCAAATCTTAAGATGACCCAACAATCTCCCCCTATTTGAGGATGACATCCATACTAAAGAATAAAACAAAGAGTATACTGAATAAATTCATTTTGACTCATCTTTACTCTTTTTGGGTTCTTTTCACATAGACCTTTTTTTTTTGGTATATCTGACTTTTACATAGTGAAAGAAAAAAGTATAGTTATACAAACGAATAAATGAATACAATGAAAAAAAATAGAAAGAAAAAAATATATACAAACATACAGAAGAAGACAGTAGCCGAGATTGTTTGAATTTGAGTGGTTGGATGCTCCCCTCAATTCATACTCCCCCTCAACTAATGTCAGGTGGCTTTGATCACATAGTCTATTGCAAAATTAGTTTCAGCAGAGTTTAAGCTTGAGTGGTAAGATGCTCCCCCTCAACTCATACTCCCTCTTAACTAAGAAGTTAGAAGATTTTCGGGATCCTCCGAACCTGCTCCTGGAAGGGCACATTCATCCTTGGATCGCGCAGAAGCATCTGAGAATCCTGGGTGATAGGCTGTGAGGTGGAGAAGAGGCACCTTGGATAGGGAAGGAGTCCAAGTCATCCTTATCAACCAAGGAAAAGGTTGATGAAAGAATAATAGGGGTCCCCAATTTTACAATTGTATCCTTTTGTGAGGATACAAAGGAGGTGGTTTTGGGTTTAGCAGAGTCCCCGGGCCCGGATGGGAAAATTTCAACACCTACCGATTGTGGAGAATCAGTGGGTGGAGTTTGTGGCTTGGCCCTTGAAACCTTCCTTAGCCTCTTGAGAGGAGAGGGAGGGGAAGAGGTAGAGTGCCGTCGCTTTGAGATATGGGGTGTGACCTGGGTAACCGCCGAAGGTTCTTTCGGTGGTATTGCCATTTGGACAAGTGCGGCGGTGCCAGTAGCAGTTGAGGATTTAGTGCTAGCCGGCGTCACTGAAGAAAGGGGAAGAAGGGTCCACTACAGTTGAGGGACCTTTGGACACCGGAGTGTCTTTAGTATCACCCCATTGTAGATCGGGAGAGTTTATGAAGGAAAACATACCTGGGCTGAGAGCTTGATTGGTGGATAGAGAGCCCTTGTTGAGAGAAGTCTTCTTGAGTTCTATGTGTTGGTTGGAGAGTCATCACCAAATCAACCAGAGAGCCAACAATATTTTTCTCCCCCTATTTGATGAATGACATCAACACATAGAAAAAAATACCGACACACAGAAAAATTACAAGACACGAAGAACTCATAAATTCAGTGGCCCATTTTTTTTTTTTGGAGGCTCTTTTCTGTTTTTTTTTTTTTTGTTTTTTTTATTGGGAAAGAGAAAAAAAAGGGGAAGAGATAATGGGGGAAAAGGGAGGAAATATGGGAAGAGAGGTGAGAGATGAGAGTTGATGTAATGGAAGTGGGTAAAAAAAAATAAGGAAGGGGAAAAATAAAGGAGGAGAAGAAATGGGAGGGAGGTGTGTAAGGAGAGGGATGGACCGAAAAAGAGTTGGTGGCTAGGTGAATGGAGAGAGGGAAGGGTGAGAGGGGTTAAAGGTTTGGGAGTGTGGAGAAAAAAAATGAGGAGGGAAGTAAGTATAGGAAGTAGGTGGAAAAAGGAAGGAATGGGTGAGTAGGGGGAAGTCTTGGGAAGAGGGAGAGAAAAGATGGTAGAAAAAGAATTTAAAAAAATTGGGGGGAGGTGTGTTCGGTCGTAGGTAGTGGGGGGGGGGGGGATAGCCGAAAAAAAAAGGAGGGAATATTTGGTGTAGGTGGGATTTTTTTTTTAAATGGGTTCGGTTGGGGTTGTGGGCCGAAGGAAGAGAGGAGGAAGAGGTGGTAGGGGGTGTAAGAAAAATAAGAAGAGATGGAATGGGGAGGAGGGGGGGGGGAAGTCTTGGTAAGAGGGAAAAGGATGGGAGAAAGAATGGAAAGGAGAAAGAAAAGATTTGAGAAATAGTGTGGAAGGGAGAAAGGACAAAAAAATTGGAGTGGATGGGTAGTGAGGCAAAAAAAAAAGAAGAGGGGGAGGGAGTAGGTGGTCGGCCGCCGATGGGGTTGGTGGGGGCGTCGACTAGGAGAAGAAAGAGAAGAGGGGATGGTCGGCTAGGTGTTCGGTTGGGAAGGAGGGGTGTCGAAGAAAAAGAGAAGTAGGGGGTAGTGGTCGGTAGCCGATGGAAGGTGGGGAGGGGGGCTGTCGTCTACCGAGGGATAGGAGAGAGTGAGGTGAGAGGGAGAGTGAGGGATAGGGAAGGGTGGTTGAGGTGAGTAGAAAAGAAAGAGGGGTAAGGGGTGTGATCAGCTACCGATGGGTGATGGGGGGGAGAGGTTGGATCGGCTACTCGAGGGAGAGAGAGAGAGAGTAGGGTCGGCGAGAGAGATGGAGAGATAAAGGAGAGGGAGAGGTGTTGGTGAATTGGTGATGGGATTCCATCGGCAGGAATAATAATAAATGAGTTGGATTTTTTTTTTAAATTATTCCATCGGCAGCCTTTTTGTAAAAGTCAATTTTTTTTTAATCCAAAACCCAAAAACCATCGGCACACTTTTATTTGAAAAAAAAACATTAAATTTTTTTTTAAAGAAACTCAATCGGCTAGCCGACATTGGCATCCCAACAACAATTTTTTTTTTAAAACAAAACCAACCTTTTGAAAAGATATATTGTTTTTTTTAAAAGGGGATGACTTTGGAGTTTTTATAGGAGAACAATTTTCAAAAAAATAAGAGATAACGAAAATTTTGATTTATAAAGATCTCTTCAAAAATTTGTTTAACTTGTAAACCCAAGAAAAAATGTAAGTTCTCCCATCATTCTCATCTCATATCAAGTTTATGAGAGAGACAAACTTCCAACAAAGAGATTCATCGAAGGCACCAAAGGTGATGTCATCCACATAGATTTGAGTAAGAATGATATTACCTGTTGTCTTCTTGAGGAACGAGATATTGTCGACTTTACCTTGAGAGTACTTGTCCTCTAGCAGAAAACTGGACAAAGTATCACACCAGGCTTGGAGAGCCTATTTGAAGCCATATAGAGCTTTGTCCAATTTATACACATAGTCAGGATGTGAATGATCTTCAAATCCATGGGGTTGTTACACATAGACTTCTTCATGAAATAGAGATGGAAGATTGGTAGGAATAGGTGGAGAAAGAATGTATGGTTAAGAAGGTGGGATGAGATGTGGTGAATTTTGAGGTTGAGTGGAAGATGTGAATGATGGAGGAAGGAGAGGTGATATGATGATAAGGGGGAGAATAGGATAGGAGGTATCTTGATCTTCAAGGATGACTATCTGAGGATCAGAGATTGGAGAAGTAAAGATGTGTAGGTCACCATTCTGATGGCTTGTGTCTGAGAAGAAAGGAACATAGGGTTTTGAGCTAGATGAAGGATTATGAGAATCTTCACCAACACATGATGATATCCACCAATCATCACCTCATGAAGAGATGATGACTTAAGATCATCAAACTTCACATGAGTAGATGCAATTTCTCAGAAGATGGTGGACTCGGTAGGCTTTTGAAGAGTGAGAGAGAGGTTGAAGAAAGTGAGAGAGGTTGAGGGCCGAAGAAAGGGAAGGGATGTATAAGGGAGGTTTGTTCTTTGGTAGGTTTAAGAGGCCGAAAGAGAGAGATGAGAGAGAGAGATAAAGAGAAAAGGGATGTACCTGGGGTAGATGAGGTAGAGCACTCAGCAGACACAATGGCCATAGAGAAGGATTGAGCTTCACTGTTCATCAACATCATATATTTTAGCCATGAAACAAAGGTTGACCATTTCTTTGTCACTTTCAGAAGTGGATTCATCTGCCCAATCATGGGTTTCAGTCATTTGACCTTTTCCCTTTTTGAGCAAGGTTTCATTTCTCTCCTTCTCTCTCCTATATTTTGCCTTGTATTTCTCAGTCCGGTCAGACTTTGAGGAGATAGACATATTTGTCTTTTGGAAAGAAGGTTGATTAGAATTAGACTTGGTTCTGACAAACCTAGAGGAGGTACGGTTAGAGGAGGGTAGTCTGGATTTATCAGAAGACCTGCTTCTGCACTCAGAAGCAAAGTATCCCTTCCTCCCACACCTGTAACATTCCTCATTTGATTTGTCAGAGGGAGTGGTTTTAGAAAAAGTAGAAGTGGATTTTCTTGAAAACTTGGATTTTCTCGAAGAGAAGCGAGAGTTACTGAAAATTTCCTCACCTTCATCATCAGCCTCACTAAGATAGGCTTTTGAAGGATCATTGGGATCCTCTTGACTATCACGGTCAGAATCGGAGGGATAGGTGATTCTAGGAACACACACAGAGTTTTTGGAAGAATCACTAACAAGAGCTAGAGAAGAGCTTTTAATGTCTTTTGTGATGGACTTCCTTAGCAGTTTAGTCTGCTCATAGTTGAAGAGAGTGCCATAAACAGCAGTGAGTGGCATAGAGTCAAGATCCTTGGTAGACTTGATGCTAGTACAAATGTTTTCCCAAAACTCAGGAAGACAGTCCATGAACTTGCACAAGACTTCCTCATTATCATAAATGCGACCCACAAGTTTTAGATCATTGAGAAGACTGTTAAAACGATTGTAGTAGTCTGAGAGAGATTCACCTTTTTTCATGAGAAAAGAGTTCATACTTTCTTACAAAAACAATCTTTTTGCTCTTTTTCACCTCAGACGTACCTTCATAAAGAACACACAAAGTAGACCACATTTCTTTTGGCAGTGGTGAGGTTAACAAGAGAGTGATAGACCTCATCAGGCAGAGCAAGGGCAATGATGGCTCTGACTTTAGTATCAAGAGCTATAAGACGTCTGTCTTCATCATTGTATTTACTGGGGTCCTTTACAATGTATCTCCCAGTAGCTGGAGTTCTTTCTTCCTCAGAAGAGTCCTCATCAACTTTTCCCTTGTCTGCATTATATCGGTCCCAAACTCTAGGAATAAAAGGACCTTCATGCAAAATAGTAGGATATCTGCTGTCAACTCCTTCTAAGAAGAGTATCATACGACTTTTCCACAAGAAGAAGTTATTGGGGTTAAACTTTGGTGGTTTGGCTATAGAGCCATTGTCGTATGATGCAACAATGTTGTTTTGAGAAGAAGCATTGTTCAAAGAAGAAGAAGAAGAAGAAGAAGAGGCTGCCATTGCAGATCTAGTTTATTGAATTAAACTAAACCGCTCTGATACCACTTGTTGGTCCCCAAATAGCAGTAAGTAAATAAGAAAAGTATTGTAGAAGGGGGGGGGGGGTTGAATACAATACACACAGTTTTCACTTAATTTAATTCTTATTGATTTGAAATCAAGAATTACACATAGAAAACTTTGATTGTTGCGGAAGAGAACATATGAGATATGTTCAAACAATCTTACACATAGAGAATAAAGAACAATTGTAAAACACTTAGAAAACAATTGAACTTCGTAGAGAGAAAGTTGCCAGACACTTAGAGAACTTGAAGGTGGTAGAGTTGGGTGATCTTGCATGTTGAAACATCCATCATATTTATAGTGCCTCATGCATTTAATGCATGAGACACCTGTTGAGCAAGGGATGGACACAGGTCTTCTGCATGGTACATGATGTACCTTTTGTCTTGGAGTGACTTTGTCTTGAAGTGTTGACCTGTAGAGGATGGTAGAGACCTTTCCTTAAAAGAGTGTAGGAGACAAAGCTTACTTTATCTGATCTTCAGATGAGGTCCACATCAATGCAAGATATCACAAATATACTTTGTCAGAAAAGTACAATGTGTTGGAGAAATCTTCAGGCCTTGAAGATTAAGGAGTCTTCGGTTGCCGAAGAGTTCTTCGGCTCCTGAAGACTGAGAGGTCTTCGGCTCCGAGGTCTTCGACTCCTAAGACTGAGAAGTCTTCAGCTTCGGCTCCTAAGACTGAGAAGTCTTCGGCTTCCGAAGATTGAGAAATCTTCGGCTTCCGAAGAGGTCTTCGGCTCCTGAAGACCGAGAGGTCTTCGGCTCCTGAAGACTGAGATCGGCACCATCCTGTCCAATGGTGTTGATCAAGTAGGCATACTTGGCTTTAGGCTGAGGAGTCTATCTTCAATCCGCTTTGAGAGATATTCTCCTTCTTTGTCTTCTTCGGTTGATCTTCGACTTCACCGAACATTTGTATAGAAACCAAGCTGCTAAAAGAACCTCAAACATATTCTAAGTAGGATGATATAAGATGGAAGATCAGGAGGTCATCTTCAAATCTTCAGATGACCCAACAAGTTTTAAAACGCCTCTGGTAGAGAGGTATCTAGTCTCTTATAAGACAACTTTCGTTCCCCTCCTCAACCAATTTGGGATCTTACATTCTACATCATTAAGACACAACCAAACAGTCATGTATAGCTTATTGAATAAATTGTGAGTCTATTTAAACTCATTAAGCTGCCGACAAACATGCGCTAAGACATGTTCTATAAGACTCGGATGTTAATTTTGTTTTCTATCAAGTTCTATATAGATTCGTCTGTTTGTATGGAGTTTATACTGTTTTTGAAGTGACATATATTGATTTCTCTTTGTATTATTTTACAAGAACAAACTTGTACTAATTTGTATGTTCATTGTTTGGTAGTTAATTTTTGGAGAGATTGTTATTGTAGTTATGGGATAATTAGTCTTGTAAGCATCATGTGATTGTGACTTTGGCCTACCATCCTCAACAAAAGCAAATTGAATGAACCTAGTACATCTGACTCGAAAACAAGGACATGTGATAGGATTTACGCTGATTATTCATCTACCTACTTTAAGGATTAGAGAAACTGTTCAAGTGAAGACTCCTGCTAGCAAATTTTTTTGGACAATCCCGAATAAAATAGCAAGATTGTAAAAAAAAAAAAAGTTGACAGCTTGGAAGAAATAAAAAGGAAACTGAAGAGCAAGAGATAGTGGAAAAAGTAAAAAGGAATGAAGTGTGCAAGTATAAACAGTAAGGACATATATGATGGAAATGAGTTAAAACAAGCACAAACAGTAAGGCCCTACGAAACAGTAAACAACTTAAAACAAAGTACATAACTACTAGGACAAGAGCCCCTCCCTCTAACCATCATCGACATTATTTGACTATTTGTCGGCTCTCTAACATTCTTTCGTCTGCAGTAGCTACCAGTTCCTAGAAAATATTTGTTATCCTTGTCGTGTGTATTCTATAATTCCCATTAGAGGGTATGCCCACAAAATAAATATGCGAAATGAACGGAATATTTGACTTTAGAAAAGTCGCTCATTTTGAGTGAATGGATTCCAATGCACTATACTCGATATCGAAAATCTTGTAAAACTATCTGTATTTTTGCACTTGACCTTTTATAGAAAATCCCAATTACTCGAACAAATCTCGGTTATAAACTTTCATCCGGTTAACTTCTAAGCATCAAGATTGCCACCAAATGTACCACTTTTTATGAAAAATAGAATATGATCATGAAAGCACTTTCACTTACTCGTAAGTTTTTCTATCAAAAAGAAATTATAAGAAATTTGATGACAACCATGATGTAACCGTTAGGATACACATGTACATAATGTTCAATTTTATTTGAAATAATCTCCACTATTTAATGAAAGAGTGGATCATTTCGTCTACGATAAATCAAAATTACCTCTGTCACATACGTAGAATAAAGCATAAATGTTTACAAATAAGTCTATTTGAAACATAAAGTTTATATAAGAAAGTTAATAAATGTAATTTTATTTAAAATACTATAAAAAAAACAGTTAAAATCCGGTTAATAGGACCAGGCCCTGAAAAACTTATGAATTGATTAAACAAAGTTTTTTTTTTTTTTGGATCATTTAGGCTATGTTTGACGAATTGGCTGATAAGCTAGCTGGTGACTGATAAGCTAGCTGATGAAAAAGTCACGTTTGACAAAAACTAGCTTATAAGCATTTAAATTACCAAAAAGGACATTAATTATTTATTTATAGTTAAAAGTTAATATATAATTATGAATATTAATGAGGGACATAATTGAAATAATCACAAAAAGCTCATCATAAGTTATTCCAAGTAGTTTATTAAGACATTGTTTTGGCAAACTAGCTTATAAGCTAGTTGGTAGCTGATAAGCTAGCTTTTCAAAACGCTACTATGAGTAGTTTTTCAATAAGTTAGATTATAAGCTAGCTTATGGTTATCCAAACATGTACCAGAAAAAAGCTAGTTGATAAGCTAACTTATAAGCTAAATTTTTTTGCCAAACAAAGCCTAAAAACCTAGCTTATGGTCATCCAAACATGTACCCAGAAAATAAGCTAACATATTTTTGTCAAACAATACTTTCAATGACCAATCAAACCTAATTTTTGCTAACCGACCCTATTTTACCCCACCTATACAAATTAAAATCAGTAAAAGGACAAATCGAACGAGTCCAAAGGTTCATGATGCAGATGTTCTTGTATTATTATTATCGTTACTTTTTCTTTAACATTAAATGACAAAACTAACCCTATTTTCTATTGTAAAATAAATACCATTTCCTAGCAACTTGCAAAAGGGAGAAAATTTATAAATAAAAAAGGTATCTTTACCAACTTTATTCTAATATTTGATTACCCCACACACAAATATACCCACCAAGTTTACCACTTACATTATATACCCTACATTATATGATAACAATTTTCATTTCCAATGTTTAATATTTTCATTTTCTATAATTATTTAAAGTCAGAATTGCAAATTTTGATCTTAGTTTACAAAGATTATTGTTATTTCAAATGTGTCCAATAGCATTTTAAACGGTTGACCAACATGCTTCTTCTCAGGGATACCGTGCCTTTGAATAGAGTTTAACAAACTAACTTGAGTATCAGTCAAATGTTCGAATCATGTTTCAGGGCATCAAGGAGTTGGCTTACGTGTAACGATGGGTATGTATGTACATATCTTCAATCTTATTTTTAGTCTTTTGTACTGTAAAAAGAACACACAAATAACATTGTAACATTAGTGCATACCCATGTTATAAAAATGGGTTTACAAGAACAATGTTTTCTTTTCAGGCCTTTCAACCAATTCATACGGTCCAAGAGAGTTGCTTTTATTAAAATTCGAGCAGTTTATAATAATGACCATTAACAGACATGTCATTTTTGTGTTAAGAATTGTCGAAAAAAGGTACAATTTCTTTGAAAAATAATCAAAGGGAGTGAAGAAGACCACAAATCTTGCACTTTAAGCAAGTCTAGTTTTTTATATAAATTCCCTCAACTATTGATGGCTAAAATTGTGATTCTTTGATGTGGAGAGAAATAAATGGAATATACTTGGGGTAGGGTGGTAGGGTTACTTGGTGTTTTAAAAAGATTCTGTAATGGTGTTTAATGTGGGCCATTAAGATCTACATATGATCTCTTGAGTGGTGTAGGGATTATTCTCCATGCCATGGTGCCATTTTAGTGCCAAAGGCTTTTTGGTTACAATAAAATTAAGGTATAGTTGTATATATTTTATTTTATGTCATAATCAAGTTAAATCATGTATTATAAATTTAAAAAGTGAGTCTTGATATTGATTTATGTGAAGAAAAAATTTAGTAGGTATGGATGCATTTAGCAATATATATAGGGTGCATTTAGCCCACCCCGAAATTAAATCTATAAAAAGTTTTGTTTTTGTCGATTAATGTAACGAACTTTAACATATGTTTGTTTTGCAATATGAATTTTAGAAAGTTTCTTATATTAATTGATGGTTTTGATTATGGTCACACATAATAAGAACAACAACTTTTGGCGTGTAGCTTAGTTGGTAAAGGGGTGGGGTGACTTTGCCTAAATACATAACAGGTCTTGGCTTCGATCCCCCCCCCCCCCTAGCCTCAGCCGCTGAGTGAGCCAAAAAACACCCCTTCACATTGGTGTCCTTAGAGACAAGTTCTGTGTGGGGCTGGTTAGGGTTGTCGGGAATCAACTTTTTGCCCAAATAAGAACAACGACAACATTTGTTACATTTTGTTGCATTTTGCTCTTGATGAATAATATTAACAACAATAATAATAAGTTTAAATGGACAAAAGTTGATAACTATGATGGTTGTTCATGCACATTGTTATAAACTACAATGGGTATTTCGTGCATTATTGTCCGTTATTATCTTTTTCTTTTCTTTTTTTGAATTTTCTGTAGTTTTAACACGAATAAGTGTTGGTTAACATATAATGTCTAAGTATGACTAACAACAAATGCTATTTTTCTTTTTGTATATCATAAGGATACGATGTAGGTATTTTCACATCGTGTATTTTTTTTACATTTTAAGAAGAGGAGTTGTTTGTTTTCTTAACTTAAGCTAGGACCAATCATGGAAGGACCATTAAAGATCGAGCCCGATTAGATCATATAAAGGAACAACCAGACATGACTTTTACCTGCCAACCCTGATTTTTGCCTACCTATACAGATAAGGATTAATTAAAGGACAAATCAGACCGGTCCAAAATTCTTATATTATTATTATCATTACCTTTTCTTTAACTGTAAATGACAAAACTAACCCTCTTTTCTATTGTAAAATGAGTAAGCATTTTGATTGTTATAAGAGGAAAAGGAGAAAATAATATAGGAGAGTGGAAAGGATAGGAATTATTGTGAAATGGTCAATGAAACAATGAAGAAATCCAAAATAAGATTTGGGCATCTTTTGGAAAAAGAAAATGGTGCAAAAGAGAGGACAAGGTATTGCCATGCCACTATCAATTTCGCTCAAGATTTGGGGTTTGGGAACACTTTATATTTTAAATTAAAGCCAATTTTTATATTAATTATTTTCAATAAACATATTATATTATGCATAAGTTTGATATTATAAATAGTAAAACTTAACTTTGATGTAACGTTATTTATGCACATTGTATTTAGTATGAAAACAGCATATACTGATAATATTATTCTAATGAAAAAAATGATATTGGTTGTTTGAGATAAACATGGTGTTGATGGATTTTTTTGGAAATCGTGGTTAATTGGGTCAGATTCTACGCCTCTCAATTAATCTTGTAAAGGCTTTGAAATAACAACTAAAAAATTACCAATAATCTTTTAGAAGACTCGAAGTGTTGAAGGTGGACATGACATAACCTAAGTTTTAATTGCAAAATGAGTTGTCTTGTTGTGCATTTTTTTTACTCTATTTGTTCTATTTTGATCATAGACTTGGTACTCTAACAAATCATAGACAAATATATACGTTGAAAGAATGTTTTTTTGAATATTTTTTAAGCATCGATTAGATTTTTTTTTTTTTTATAAAAAAATTATTTTTGTTAGGTTAGGGTAAAATCAAAATTCAAGATCATACCCAAAATGTTGAAACAATCTAATTTGAGATACGTTGGGTTGAAGAAATTGATTTAGATTAAAAGCAAATTGGAGAAAAAAAAACGTCTCAGGTATAATAAAGGGGTGTGATGACTTTGTCTAAATATAAGACAAGTTTCGGATTCGAACTCGAGCCTTCGGCTAGCCTCACTCACCTAGTGAGCCGAAAAATGTCCCTATCTTGATGTCTTAAAAACAGGTTCAGTATGAAACCAGTTGAGATTATACCCAATCAACTTTTACCAATTTTTTTTTTTTTTTTGTTAAATTTGAAGTCTGTATATTAAAATATGGATATTGGGCCTGACAGTGGATAACCACTTTGCTAAGCCATTCGTGTAGCTGGCCCGTTAATTCTACTTGGTTCAAAACTTGAGATGGCCGAATTGGGTTTCGGCCCAGGACTGGAGACCGATTATGGCCCGATGGTTTCAGGGTCGATAACAAATTTTATGGAAATTTAAGGTTCGGTTTTCGATCGGGACCGGTTACGTATAGTACTGATTATTGGAGTAAACTACGGTTTTCATTCTTGGGATTTCTTGAAATTGATTTTTTTGTCTTTGTGTTTTTGAAATTATGGTTTACAATTTTTTTTTCACTTTGTAGTTTACAATTGATTGTTGTTTTTGTCTTTTATACTTGACACTAAATCACTAACGGGGTTAGTTTCAATTACGAAAACAACAATAAATTACAAACTATAGAGACGCAAACTGTAATTTCAAAAGCATGAGAACTAAATTCACAGTATTACAAACCACATGGACGAAAATCATAGTTTACGTTTTCGTGTTCTTACTGTTTCACATACATATCACTTGACTTCTTACTCCCTTCTATTCCTAACTTACCAAGCGCTTACCCGGGTAAGCGCTTACCAAGTCATATTATCTTATGGATGAAGATGGCAATGTCCATCTTACCCGGTAAGAGCTAAGATAAGGACCAATAGTCTTATCCTGGTAAGTGATGGCGATGACTCTTACCACGGTTAGCGCTTACCGGGAAAATTGTTGCATACAATACCGTTTTGATGGACTAAAATCTTACCCGGTAAGTAAGTGAAAATGTTAAATTTTACCGGTAAGCGCTTATCGGAAAAATTGTTGCATACGATACCATTTTGGTGGACTAAAATCTTACCCGCTAAGTAAGTGATAGTGTTAAATTTTATTGGTAAGCGCTTATTCGGGTAAGCTTTTGGTAAACGGCCCCTAAGTTTCTACAACCAGAAATGCATACTGTTTTAAAAACGTTCTTGGCCATCAAAATTTAACCGGGTAGGCGCTTACCGGGTAAAGAGTCATCACTCTCACTTACCTTCGATCTTGGCCTTCCCTCTTACGGGGTAGGATTCTCGATTCTTGTTATGTTTACCCAGTAAGGTAATTGAACAGGTAAACGCTTATCAAGGTAAGTGTTTAGTAAACGACCCTAATAATTCCATTGAGAGGCAACATCTGGATCGCTAAGAGGTGATTCTTGTTTGGCCAAAAAAGTTCTATCTTAATGGTTCTAAAACCCTCTGAATGATTTTATATCCTAGGCCTTCCTTAACCATTCAACACCGTAATTTCATTATGAACAATTACCAAACAACCAAGAGTCTCTTAGGGGTTGTTTGTTTTTAAAAAAAATCTCTTAATGGCTCTTAAGTCTGAATCGTTCAGACCTTTTTACACACCACCTCTTATTAATCATAACTAAATAAGACTTCAGACTTCAGACCTCTTATAAAACAAACGACACCTTAATCATTCTCACCCGCTAATCATTTTGCACCAAACCATTCAGCAACCGCCAAACACCCTAAGTCCAATAATCGAACACAACAAGCGAATATAAAGCTTAACTGGCATTTCAAACAACTTTACAAAAAAATATAACCGTTCTTTTCTGAATGATCTTTTCATTGTTTGATTATTTTCTAACGACTATAAGACCAATGTGACCGAACCGAGGGTGTTAGATATTACATGCTCAAATCGTTGAATCGATCCGAGCGTGGAGATAATGTACGAAGAAACGAAGGTCGAACTTTGGATTTTAGACCGTATCCGAGCTGGAATAGGGGATCGTATGACTTTTGATGAGCATCCATAGGCAGTTGATCAACCGATTTGAACCATGAAACCGGAAGTCGTCCCTGGAACTTGTAATCGCCAAAAATAACATCGGTTATCCCGTTTCCTTCGGTGCCCGGCAACCAAGCGGCAATTAATGCATCCAATGTTTCTAGGAGCGATGGTTCTAAAACCAACGGCCTACCCGAGATCAGGATGGCTAGAGTCGGGATTTTGGCGGCAACCATCTTCAGTAATTCGTCGCCGTTGAACGGAATGGTGAGTTCGGGATTATCGCCACGTGATTCGGAATACGGAGCTTCACCAACGGCTACAATCGCGTAGGAGAAATCTTGTAGAGAAAGGCTTTTGGGTGTTGGATTTTCTTCGTATACGACTTCGACATTGTCCCCGATTGCCTCTTTAATAGCATCGAGAATCGTTGTTCCTGAACAAGTTTACCAAAACTGTAAAGTGCTGGTTGGAGTAAGAAGTCTGATTGAAATAACTAATAAGAGGTCCGACACTCTTACTATTGTTGTGTATTAAGCGCTAATCGAGTAAAAAAAGACCATTATACCCCTCTCTAGGCTCTCACCTATATTTTGTTTCGGTAAACACCTCTTAACTGGGTAAGAGCTTATTACTGGTACAAGTCATAAGAGGTTGTAAGATGTTAGTAAACGTTAAGGGTCGTTTACCAAACACTTACCAGGTAAATGTTTACCGCCAAGAGTCACCACCCTAGCTTAGCTTATCGACTATCATTTTTGGCCATCAAAATTGATTGTTGTAAGCGTTTTCTACCTGGTAAGAGTTTTCTCTCTCGCTTACCGGGTAAAATTCTCGGTTATTGCTATGCAATACAAGTTACAAGGTAAGATTCTCGGTTCTTGTTATGGTCATCCGTTAAGATAAGTGACAACCAGTAAGTGCTTACCCAGTAAGTGCTTACCCAGTAAGCGTTTGGTAAACGACCCTGAAGGTTTAAGTGTGATGCCATGTAACCACTTACCGATTGTGATTCTTCCGCTGCTTCCTTGCCACGAAACTGACCAACCGCCACATTGATAACCCAAATCATCTGCGTGTGTTCCGGCAACAAGAACCCTTTTCGCGTTTCTATCCAACGGTAAAAACGGTTTCCTTGGATCCTTCCCGTTTTTTAGGAGAACCAATGACTTACGGACTGCTTCACGTGCTAATTCCCTATGTTGCTGGAACAACAATATTAAGATACGTTCAGGCCAAAACTAGCTAATAAACTAGTTGTTAGCTGAAAAACTAGCTCTTAGCTAATAAGAGCATCTCCAACAGATTCTCTAAAAAATTTCTAAAATGGAGAACCAAAATTCAAAATCTCTAACAAAAATTGCATTCATCTCCAATAGATTCTCCATTTTAGAGATGACATCATTATTTATATTATTAAAATAATGTATATATCTAATAAAGTATTATTTCTATCTCCTAAACATTTTATTTCAAGATTTCTTATTGGTGAAATATAATAATAATAATAAAAAAACATTTCTCTCATGGTAATCATTTTTGGAGAGTCCTCCAAATTTGGAGAAATTACACTGTCTCTCTTAATTCTCCATTTTGGAGAAAGATTTGGAAAATTTGTTGGAGCAAAAAAAAAAACACACCAAAAATCCTCATTTTTTCCATTTTGGAGAAGCTGTTGGAGATGTCTAAACTAGCTGTTAGCTGAAAAACTAGTTGTTGGCTGAAAAACTAGTTGTCAGCTATTAAACTAGTCGTTGGCTGATAAACTAGTCACGTTTGGTAAAAACTAGCTGCAAGTTTACCTTGCTGCCAACAACATCTACCAAGGATCTATCAGTCATGGGATATTCGAAGAGTCCGGCGGCAAATTTAACTCTGAGGATCCGTTCAACGGCATCATCGATCCTCGACATCGGAACCTCCCCGGATTCAACCAAAAATGCTAAATCCTCCAGAAATAGTTCATATCTCGTAGGAACCATCACCTGCAAGTTCCATATTTGTAAAACCAGAAATGCAATTACAATGAATTTTCCGATTTTGGGAGCTATAGTTTACTCTTACCATGTCGATTCCTGCGTTAATCGCACAAGAAACGGCATTTCTGTAGTTCGATCCGCGAGGATTGGACAACCGATCGATTCCTTCCCAATCTGAAATCACGATACCCTGTCGAAAATTGATTTTGTTATAACAAGAAGAAATCAACATCATTTGGAACCGTTTAGCATTTGGTGCACGAACAGAATGAGACGACAAAAAAAGGAGACTAAGGTGCCGTTTGTCTTTTAAGAGGTCTAAAGTCTGAAGTTTTATTTTAGTTATGATTAATAAGAGGTGGTGTGTAAAAAGATTTGAACGATTCAGACTTAAGAGTCATCAAAAGGTTTTAAAAAAACAAACAACCCCTAAATGTCGCATTTGGTATAGAACAGGAGATGACAAATTTATTAAAATGAATAACTTGTCTCTAAAACATTGTTTATTATTTTTTAATCATATATAATATTTATAAATTATACAAATAAATGAAATATGAAAATAAACTTAATTATAAAATTGAAATAACTACACTTTTTTCTATTTTTTAATTAATGTTATGTAATAGTAATAATAACAAAAATATTACTATTACTAATAAAAAGTATTAGTGGTACTAATAATAATAATTCGATTATAATAATAATAAAAATATAATAACAAGGTGGATTTTTTTGTTAAGGTTGTTCAACCTTGTTGGGTGGAACAAAAACTTTTCTTTTGACCTACGAATTTGAGTTTTTGTTCTTATTTTGTCCAACTTAGTTTTTGTTTCATGTTACGCTAAACATGAGACTATTTTTTTTGTCTCATCTTGTCCCATGTAGTATGAACACTTAACGCACTTTAAGAGTTTTTTGGATAATAATTTGATAGGGTTCCATATATTATCATATGGTATCGGAGTCAAAATCTACCACTCTAGAGACTCAACACTATAGGGTAATTTGTACTCGTCTAGCCATCTCTCGACATTTTGGGGCAATCTTTGTCTGTCTAGCCTCCGTTAGAGGGGGCGTGTTAGAGTTTCATATCAGTTAGACTTAGACCAAATTTTCCTCAATATATGTTGGAACAAGGGGTTCCATATAATTTCACATGAACAAAAGTACTGAGAAAAATGGCAGCAAATTTTATAAAAGTTACCTTAAATCCCCACTTGTCTTTAAGAATATCCGTTAGGAGATAACGATGCGAGTGCAGTTTGGTTCCGTTCCAACTCGAGTACGATGCCATAACGGTGCTAACTCCCTTCGAAATACAATCTTGATATGGTAACATGTGAATCTTCTCCAAATCCTCATATGAGATGATGGCATTCCCTTCATTTTTACCTTTATCAGTACCTCCATCTCCAACAAAATGTTTGGCACATGCCATAACATTTTTTCTGTAATCAAGTGTTCAATTAATGCAAGTTAATTTTCCTTGTCAAATGTTCAATTTATATATTAGAAGGTTTTGATTTAGGGTTTAGGGATATCTGTTCTAAACCCCCAAGAGTTATGGTAGGAATACACTTTGAGGGTAAAACCCCATCTCTAGTAATTAGTGAAAGCAAAGCTATTTAACGGGGAAAATAGCAATTTGGCGTTTTACTTATTCTCGTACCACTGAAAATGTTAAAAATAGAAGTGTTTTGGAGAGTTCTATGGTTTCAAGGTCTATCACCAAGTTATGGTAAAAATTTCAATTTTATTTAGGAGAATAATGTTTTGACATATTCAAAAATGCTTCTGCCTAATGAAAGAATGTCTTTTCTTAATACAAAAATGTCTTAAAATCTGCCAAAAGATCATGTATTAAAGAAAATTTGTTACAAAGTTGTTCCCCTAAATAACCCAAAATTTCTAGTAGTGGGGACTTGATAGTGATAGTGACAATAGAACAACAATGTCAAAATAGCGTTGTAACAAGATGAAGAGTATAAATGATGTTTAATGATCAAATTATATAACTACTCGATTGATGTCACGTTTAAACAAGAATAAGTGGTTGCTTAAGTTATGTACATATTATGCCTATATGAACTAAGCTAAATCAACATTTTGTTTGTTATGTCAATAAACAGTCTGAATGACAGAAATAACTTTACCTTCCGGCTACATAAGGGTATCCATTTGGATGGTCTTTAGGAGGCTTTCCTTGCAAGCCTGTGACCAATGAAGTCATCTTTCGAACTAATTCAGTATCTTCGCCGTAACTTTCATAGTATCTTCCCCATCTAGGATCTTTGCACACCTAACAACACCAGTTTAATAATCAGTACAAAGTTTCCTTCAATCTTGTAGGGGGTGAAAACACAAGTAATATCAACACATGAAAAAAAAAACTACGATTAAATACCCAAAATTCAGAAAGCAACTGCTAAAATGATCATTTATAAGAAAATTTCCACATTTTACAATTTGAATCTTAGATCGAGTTTCAAATTATTGATTGTTTTTGTTCTTGGCGAAATAGGGAATCTAACATGCTCCTCAAACGGAGGTTAGGCTAGATTAGGTGCAATCGAGTGTCGAAAAATCTAGCCTAGCTAGCCTCCATTTGAGTGGCGTGTGGCGTCCCACAATAGCCTGTAACGGACCAACCCATCTATGTATAATATGTAGGGATTCTCACTTTTTATAAAATAGTCCTTGGAAAATCAAGGGTTCCACACAGTAGATATTTATTGAAATATAATTAATTTATTACTTAAACAAAATTACATAAAAAATCAATACTTTAATCTTTTTATAAATGAAGGGTAATATGGGTTGGTTTTACAGAAATAAAATATGAATATTATAAAAAAAATTTAAGAGGGCTGAAGTCTTATTTTAATTATGATTAATAAGAGGTGGTGTGTAAAAATGTCGAACCATTAAGAGATTTTTTTAAAAAAAAACAAACAACCCCTTAATGATTTGTACTTAATGCTTTAAGAATTGTATTTTTAAAAAAATTAAGGACATCTAAAAATAAAAAATCAAATCTTTTACAATATCTTATGCATTAACTTACAGCAACGCATGGAGCAAAAGCATATTGAACGCCACTAGCCCTGGTTTCAAGCGCAGTAGCAGCGCCTATCCTCTCGATCAAATCTGGGTCCCTATTCATTTATCAACACATCCATAATTTTTTTTAGAAAACTAGCTTTATTTTAATTTTTAGTCACTTTTGTATAATGTCTTGTATATTTTGTCAAAAGCCAATTATAAATTAAGGAAGGTCTTGTGCAAAAAATTTCATTTGGTCCTCTAAATTTGTTTCTTCAATATATTTATTACAACATTAAAAATATAATTCTAAAGTTAATAATTCTTCTTTGACTTTGAATAAATCCTTTATTTTTCTCTATCTTTTGACGTTCACTTTATCATTTATTTATAAATATTAAAAACATGTTCTTTTTTGGAGGCCCTCAACAATCGAAGATCATATGCACCTGTGTAGTGTACAGGGACGGACCTAGTATAGTCAATAAGGTGGCACATGCCACCGTATTATTTCTCCGACGAAAGATGCAACCGTATCGTTTTTGAAACTTCAAGAAGGTGCAAACATACCTCATAATCAACAAAAAAAAAAAAAAAACTATCGAAATCAACCGAAAAATCCCTTGAAATCGATAAAAATAACTTGAAAATTCTTCGAAATCAAGCAAACAACTTTAAAAATCCCTCGAAATTATAGAATTAAGCTAAAAACACATCGGACAATATTGAACGTCGGTAAAAAGATAAAGCCACGCTGATAAAACCGCTCTTTTTGTAATTATTTTTTGTTTGTATTATATGGTGTCACCGTATGAAAAAATTCATGCGTCCGTCCCTAGTAGGTTGTATTGAGATATAAAAGTTGTAAGATTAGGTCATTATCACCAAAATACTTTTAAAAGATTGTGATTTTTATGGTTGTAAACATGCAAGCTTGCATTACTGTTTTATTCCCTTGCAAGTATTGAATTTTCTTATATAGGGCTTTTTGGTCTTTCTTTGTTTGGCCATTTTTCTTAATCGTAGGTGTCTGGGGCAGTTTGTGTGCACCTCGACTAATCCCAGAGAACAATTTGGTTCAAATATATATTGTTAGAATATATGAAACTTTTTAAAATTGTTTATTAAAAAGCCATTGATGAGAGAAAATAGGTTCTTTTAATAGAGGGTTCCGGAACGTGGTTGGGGCCAAAAATGGTCAGTAATTCGCTGGTAATTAGTGACGGATTATAGACGGTTATCATTCCATGACAATTTGTCACCATACGTCGATAAATCGTCTTAACTTTTTGCTTTTATATGTTTATCGATATAATCCATCGATTAATTACCTAGTTTAAATAAACTAGTTTATGGTCATCCAAACATGGTTTTTTTCCAGTAAGTTCAGAGAATAAGTAGCTTATAGTTGTCAGACGTTATCTGATTATCGGATTGTAATAAAAGAAAGAAATATAAACCTGGTAGCTCCAAGGCCAATATTGTGGGGGAAAATAGTCGTCCCATAAACGTTGTTATTGCCGTGAATTGCATCACTGCCGTAGAACATTGGAATCCCGAGCCTCGATTCCAGCGCCGCCCTCTGGAATCCGTCCACCATCTCCGCCCAATCCAACGTCGTCGCATTCTCGAAAGGTTTGCTTCCTCCACCACTCAATATACTTCCTGCAATCAAAACAAAATTCAATCAATACCAAACCAAATAGCAACATCCTAATAACCTTTTATCTTGACGGTAAATACACATGCATACAACATGCATAAATTTGTCCGGTGTTCACATGTGAATAACATGCACATATGCATAAAAACCACGAAAAAAAAAGTTTCAATTACTTCTATGCACATGTACATACCGTCCAAATGAACGATTACCAGGTGTTGCTTAATTTTCCATTTTTAATGATTTCCCCTGAACCTAACCGCCAGGTTCAAACGATCGAAGTTAAACATTTTGTGGGAAGACGAGAAATTTCAATATCATATATGATTAGAAGCATGACAAACAAGCTTAATCATATATGATTAAACACATGTTTCATTGACAATACATGTGTGCTTAATTAATTATATATGATTAAACACACTAAAAAGAAGTGTAATCATATATGATACCGACACTCCTCGTCTTCTCATAAAATGTTTAACTTCTCTCTCTCTATATATATATATGTATGTATGTATACCTAAACCGAGATCTGTAATGGCGGTTGGAGTAGCGATGCTGCGTTTGATCTGCGTCATCTGACCGAGCTTCTCTTTGATGGTCATACGAGAAAGAAGGTCTTTGACTCTAGCTTCGATCGGTTCGTTTGCGTTTCTGTAAACAACATCGATCACGTCCTTCATTGTTAGAAAAAGGAAATCGGAAAAAATTGGGGAAGATGACCGGAAAATGAAAACTCCGGCCGGTGAAGGGTGGAGGGAATTGGAAGGATTGGCGGGTATTTTAATTTAACTGAAGTCAAGGTCAACGTTGACCCGTGGTGGAGTTGTTTCCACTGTAGATTGGTCTTGCACGTTAGCCGTGTGAATAGAATACGATTTGGTAGCCACTTTTTTTTTTTTTAAGTGGTATGGTGTTATGCTAATTATTTGAAAACTAGAAGCGTACTCGTGTAATGCAGTGAGATATATTACGATTTTAATTTTTTATTTTATTTTTTTGTTAATTTACAGTACGATTTTGGATGGTTTTAGAAAGTGATAATGTGTTTTTATAAATTTGTTTAATTTAGGCTTAATAATATAATGTTTTTTATATAAAAAAATTAAGTATTTTGTTAGAATTCAATGATTATCTTATATATTTTAATGACATCTAGAAAAAAAATAACCAATTACATATTTACTAATATAATTAAAACAAAATTATAGTAAATAATATATTATTTAATAGTGATACATGAAAAAGTCTGCATAAAAGGAAGATCTTGCACACACCAAATTGGTGGGTGTTAGAAGTCTGCAATAATAATATGTATCTTGTGCTTTGATACTTGTAAATTAAGAGATTTTTAAAATATTGCATAAAATGATGGTACCTTGTGCCTAATAATTTGTATTTAAGAGTTTTTTATCCGTGCTTTATAATATAGTATAGATAATATCGAATAATTTGAATCACTGGCGTATTGGTTAAGATTTTAGGATTTCGTTTGTTTTTAAGAGGTCTGAAATCTGAAATCTTATTTCACTTTTCATTAACTAGAAGCGTACTCGTGTAATGCAGCGGGATACATCACGATTTAAATGTTTCATTTTATTTTTTTGGCCGATTTACAGTACGATTTTGGATGGTTTTGAGAAAATGATAATGTTTTTTTTTTTTATAAATTTGTTTAATTTAGCCTTAATAGTATAATGTTTTTTATATAAAAAATTAAGTATTTTGTTAGAATTCAATGATTATTTTATATATTTTAATGACATCTAGAAAAAATAATCAATTACATATTTAATAATATAATTAAAACAAATTTATAGTAATATAATATCTATACTATATTATAAAAACGACATAAAAAACTCTTAATTACAACATTTTAAGCATAAGTTACAACTAATTAAAGTCAATTACTTAATTTACAATTTCTTAATACTTTGGTACAACTAATTAAAGTCAATTTCTTAATTTACTTAATTTCTTAATTTACAACGTATTTTAGCCATTTAACAAATAAGGAATTATTTCAAAAGAAATTATTTCTTATAAATATTATAATCAATACCAAAAATAAATAAATAAACCGAAAAAATCACATCGTTGATTGAAATTAACTTTATTACATTTAATTTAATTTAATTCCTATTATAAATATTATAATCAATACCAAAAATAAATAAATAAATCGAAAAAATCACATCGTTGATTGAAATTAACATTATTACATTTAACTTAATTTAATTCCTTACCATAAAATGAACTTTTATCCCCCTATAATTACCCTTTTACCATCCAATACTATCCAATACTACATCCATACAAATTATACATCCACAAAAAATATACATCCAAAAAAATGGTTCGAAACACGATTCCGATTATTTTGATGTTGGTTTCGATACTTCTGTTATCAAACCAACGTGCGGATGCACAAATAGGATGTCAAGATGTAATCGCGAAGCTTATCACTTGCCAGCCTTTCTTGTTTGGATTTTCGACATTGCCTAGCCCACAATGTTGTGTTGGTGCACAAGATTTGGTCCAAGCGGCTGATGCCTCGAAAGATGCTCTGAAGGCTATTTGTCGTTGTCTCAAGTTTGTTGTTCAAGCATTTCCAGTGAACCTTTCCAACGCGGCTCAGATCACCCCATTGTGTCATTTGAAACTCAATATCCCCATTGATCCGTCCGTCAACTGCGAGACGTTATGAAGTTATTGGCTCAAGTTTTGGAATATTAGTAATGTATTTTAGCATGAAATTTTGAAATTTGCTTAGAGTACCTTCAAAAAATTTTAATTTATTTTAAGATTGGTTTTTTATTTGGGTAAAGTAGTCACTAAATCATATAAACGTTTTTGTCATGACGTAGGTGCTAAGCCTCACAACTAGCATCTGACACATCTATAATATGGAACTCGACCCATTTAGTGCTTGAACGATTATATAAACAAACAAATACATTACAAATGTTGTATATGGTTGAAGATAACAATATTTTGGATAAAGATTGGATTCTACCCTATTTTTTAATTGGCTCGTTAGAGGTATTTAAAATTGCAACTAAATATGGATTTTAGTAAATTCCATGATTAGCCCTTATGTGTGTGTGAATTTGTTTAACTAAATACAAATTTTAGGAGAATTTTTTTTACAAGGCATATATCTTAATTAGTTAATAACTCTTCAAATAAGTAATAGTTGAATTATATTTTATTAAAATATGTATTGAAGTATTATTATTTATGAAACAATACTTTTATAATTGTTATATTTGATTATTTTGGTTGATTAAATATATTGAATAATAACAATTTAATATAATTTACAATTAATTTGATTAACCTAATTCAAAATGATTAGTATTAATAGTATGTTATAATTATATTTTTAATAGTTAATTTTATTAGTAATTAATAACAGTTAATGCTAACCAGGGGTATAACTAGAAGAAAGTGACAAAAAACTCATAAAGGTTTATTCAAACATTACTCCAAGTAGCATTCAAAAGGTAGATTATAAACAACTTGTAATTTATGTAGTTTTTGACCATCCAAACAAAATTTCTTTAAGAAGTTCAAAAGATAAGTTAACTTAAGAGAGTATCTATAGCATACGTTCTTTTAAGAAACTCATTATTCTACTTTTTCTTGCCAACTAAAAAAACTTTATAATAAAGGTTCTTAATAAGAACTTTATCTTTACAAATGTGGTGTATCAAGAAGTTTTACGCGATTAACAAGGTACAAACGACTACTTATTATTATATATTTGTTACAACTATATTTGGTTTGTATCTATTATAATCATATGACATTTCTTACAGGGCAAGTTTACAGATGGATGCTCCGAGTGATATCTTATCGTTTTCTATGTGTACAAATTTGTATTGTCGCAGATGATTATAATTCTATTTTGTTCAAACATACATATCGGGTTTTATTTGTTAATTATGAGTTGCATTATGGGTTTTAGTTGTCAATCTCGAAATCAAGATGTATCCCGCCGCTTTGCGCGGGTACACAACTAGTATTAATTAATAGTGATACGTGGAAATGTATGCATAAAAGGAATGTCCTGCACATACCAAATTAGTAGGTGTTAAAAGCCTGTAGTACTAATATGTATATTGTGCTTTGATCCTTGTAAATTAAAAGATTTTTAAAATTTTGCATAAAATGATGGTAATTTGTCCTAATAATTTGTATTTAAGAGTTTTTTATCTGTGCTTTATAATATAGTATAGATAAGATATGGTGTTGAAGTATGAAATCCGGATCAATAAGATTGATTGTTTTTTGTAACATCTGGTGGCGTCTTGAAAGAAAGGAAAATATATGAAATGAGGCGGTGATAATAGGTTTTAATAAGTTAGGTCACCACTGCTTATTTCATATGTATTTAAGAGTTAAGAGGTTCTAAAAACTAGACAAAAAAAATAGTCTAAATGTAAAAAGGTCTGACCGATTAAGACTTAATAGTGGTTATGAGTTTTTTTTAATAAAACAAACAACCCCTAAATGTTTATTTGGTAAGTGCTTACTTTTTTTTTGAACGGCAGAAAACCTTATATTACCACATCGAACTAAGAGTTCATCAAATACTACAACGTAGCCGGGCCTATCCCGGCGACTATATAACGAACATCGAAAAAGGTAGAAAACAACTATAAGCAGACAACAACCAGAAAGGCGGCAACGAAGTTTGCGAGCAACAAACAACCGCAGACAACGTGAAAAACCCGATTGCACTTTGCACACACGACTAACAACCCCAATTATTATAGAACTTAACCCACAAACATACCCATGAGCAAACCTGCGAGCAGAACCAACTTGAACAAGATGTAGACTAGTGGGATTAACCTAGACAGAAAACACAGTCCCGTCCCACACGCCTCTGCATCTGATCCACGAACAACCCAAGTCGACCGAGGATGAGAACCGTTGAGGACGACCCTGTACTCCCACTAAACCGGCAAGCGAAGGTCGAACCGAAGCATCCTACACAACAAAACCTGCCGTCGAGGAGGAACACTCCTTTTTGCTACCCGAGAAGACGTCAAAATATGGCAATCGGCAGTCCGTAATCCCATTGGATAGCCCCAAGATCAGCCCTCTCTTGCCCTGAAACACTCCCTCGACCCGAGTACCTCCAGCTCGAAACAATCTTCCTCAAAGCCTCTCTCATTTAGCCTACTGGACAGCACCATGAAGTCATCGACACCAACTTACTTGGACAGTCCTTGCATCAGACGCACCCTAGTTTACCGGTCCTCCCCAGGTGGTCTGCAGCGGCAACCCTTTGTAATTTCCACCGGTCACTGCACCTTGATTGCACGCTTTTCTTACAGACACAACAAGCTCGTGGAAGCATACAGAAAAGATTGCCAGCCTACCAAACATGCTAATGATCTTTTTTCTCGACCTCACTTGTATCGTAAGACTAACCAGATCCAACCAAAACGTGTTTTCCAAATAACAACTAGCCAATCGGGTCTGATCCTAATCGACCGAAAGGACAATAGCTATCTGATCCTCAACTACTCCCCCACTCCCAAACTTCATGATAATGGTCAAATGATCGATCGGCCTATCGATCAGCGATTTAATGGGGTCGATAACCAATCAACCCACTCCATTTTCAAATCCAGATCTCGCCTTGCAATCCACTCGTGCGACCTAACCTGGAACTCAAAGAACAAATCTATCAGCTTCCTTTTTTTCATTTTCGAACGTCCATTTGTTCCTATTAGTCCAGATTAGATACAAATAAGCCCATATTGTTGCTTCCAGCCTCTTCGCACCTCTAATATTGTTTTGAACCTGCGCTACCACTCCCATTAAGTCCAGAATTGAGGTAACCCCATCCAGATTTACACCCCACCATCTTCCAAAAAGCCGCCACACTTTTCCCACTTCATCACACGTGATTAAAGGCATGTTCAACTGATTCTGTTGCTTTCCCACACCATAGGCATAGAGTCGAGTCTAGATCTATCCCCATACTGTCCAGGACCAAACAGCTAGGTAGTCTTCCTAATTTCGCCCTTCAAATGAAGATGTTAATCTTCTTAGGAATAACTTTAATCCATTTCGTCTCTATCATACCCTTGTTTTCCAAGTACCGTTTTTCCTCAAGTAAACAACGAATGCTCTTGACACTAAACAAGCCTAGAGGATCTTTTCTCCAAACCACCCGGTCCTTACCCTCCTTTCTTCGTTCATTTCCCCAAATCACATTTAATAGATTCTCCAATTCCCCAATCTCTCTACCCCTAGGTGCCCTTCTCCACCCCTATATCCACTCCCATGATCCATCTTTCCATTCCCCCTCTCCTGAATTGACACATCATTCTTTATTTCCAACCTACATAGCCTAGGGAAGTCCTTCCCAAGAATTCTATTTGACACACACCTATCCTCCCAAAATCGGTTATCGACCACATCCCCCACGTTCTTGCCGAATGAAACCGAGAAGTAAAGAATGTCGTTGTCTAACTCTTTACCTACCCGTATAATTTCCTTCCACACTGAGCTCCCTCCTACTTCCCTCACATAACCCTCCTCCATCCCCCCATCCATACCATGAATACTTCTAACAACCGTCGCCCAAAAAGACTTTTTCTCCACATGAAATCGCCACCACCACTTGCCTAGGAGACACCGGTTGGCATCGTTAAGGCTGCCAACATTAAGACCCCCTCCTAAATTAACCCAACACTTTTTCCCAATTGACCCAAGCTAATCCTTTCTTTTCCATGCCACTCGACTCCCCATCCCTGGTACCTCCCCCCTCCCCAAAAGAAATTTCGTCTCACACTCTCCAATTGTTTTAATGCTCCTAGCGGGGCTCGAAACAGAGAAAAAAATATAGCTTTTGCTTTCCAAGTCCACCGTTCACCGTCCTCCAAACCGACTTTTGCTCTCCAAGAACCGACTTTACCAACGTCCACCGTCCTCCGAACTATATCGCTTTTGCTTTCCAAGTAGCCAACTTATTTTTCATCTTTTCCATTGTTTTTTTCCAATGCTTGATTCTCCTCATCGACACACCTACCGGTAACCCGAGATATGAAAAGGGTAGAAGGTGTAACACCCTCAAATCTAGAAATAGCAACCAATTTAAAATTTTCTAAATACATAGATAATTGCTTCATCTACAATCACAATTTTAGATTTAACCTCAATACGCACGTATCATTCTATACATACGATCTACAATAAGGATGGGTGTTACTAAAACCCAATAATAGTTACTACCTCCAAGCCACAGAAGACTTCACCAACTACTTACACTTGTATAAATCTAAGGCTCAACTCTTCATAGAGCTGCTAGAATCCAAACCCCCAACTGGAACCTGATGCACATGCCGACAAATAAAAGGTTAGGTTTAACGCCTAGTGAGCTCAAGATTTTTAACATGAATGAATATATCTTTAAAGAAAGGAATTCAGTTCAAATCTAGATCTTTCGAATTGATTTACTTTAGAAATGGAAACAACTCGTTTTCTCCATAATATGCATCTTTACAGACAACGTTCCAAAACAAACATTCTTTATAAAATGATGCAACCCATAACTCACCTAAAACGGGATTATAAATTGACACCCAATTTATGAAAACGTGAATAACACTTCATATCCCAAAACACCCAAAACACGGGTGGGGCATAATTCTCGAACCTTAAATGATGGAAAACAACCCATACATATATGATACATCATCAAAGATATGGAACTGAAACTTCATACTCACGCAACCATAAAATGGGATAAAATCCAAACATTATAGCATGGACAATTAAAATAACCAAAATATTGTTGGCCGACAATGGGGGAGACCTGTATCCGTTGAGGGTGGAGGAACACAAAAGTATGACACCCTTACAACGTTAATCGCATGACACCTCACGACATAAAATGCCCAAGTGTCCCTACGACTTATTGACAAGTTTCACCCAAAGAGACAGTTGACCTTGGTGACCTTTACAAAGAACTCTACTCCGAAGGCTCGACACACTTAAAGACTACCTCTCAGTTGGTGTGCCTCAGTGTGCTTCCGTCAGATCTGGTGTGTCTGCAGGACAAGCGGTAACCTTAAGGAAATTAGATGTTGATAAGTAAGAATCAATCATTGGTGTTTCGTTAATTGTCATGATCTTCGCTGATTTGGCAATCGATGCTTGGGTGCATGGCAGGAGTTGTGTAACCTTGGAGTTTGGGATAAGAGACTATCCGTAGAGTGTGTTGATATAGTTTTGGGGGAAACATCAGACCAATGTTGGGATCTATGGAAGTTTGGGAGCCCTTGCAGACATCGTGTCTGTGTCAGCTTTGAGGAACGAATTCAAGGTTGTGTCGGTTCAGACCAGACTAATCGTTAGGAAGTTTCGTCAAAGGACAATAATTCTTTAGTGATGATGATTTTTGGAGACATTTGATGAGAATGTCGAGGTAGACTTTAAGTACAAATGAATTATTGAGGAGACCTTGATGCGTCGTAATCAGAAGTATCTAAGGGAATAATTCGGATTGGGGTATTTTTGGTGGAAATGACTAGATAAGGTCGTAAGTTACTTTTGGGGTAATATGATCAATCTAAGGTTGGGAGGCAACCGAGATTGAATGTTAAGAAAGTGATTAAACAAAGATTCAACGTTCATCCCGGCATGGGTGAGTTATATCGATCGGTGAGGCTATGTTTGTGATGGCCGTTATGAGAAATGCGGCGACAGCCTTAAATGGGATGTAATCGGTCTCGCATATGATGTTGGGTTTCGTGAAGGCATTCCTTTTTGGATAGGAAATCAATCGATCTCGTCAAGTGCGGTTTTGGGTGCTTGATTGGTTCTAGATTTCGAGGACGAAATCTCTTTAAGGTTGGGAGAATTGTAACACCTCGATTTCAAAATGTATCATTTCAAGTTAATTCAGAAATCGGTAATTTTAAGGGAAAAATAAGATATAAGATTTTGGACTTGAATCCTATATTTTATAATCTTGATGGATGAAGGATTCAATTACGAGTCCAACGGTTCTTTCCGGAGCAAAATCGGAGCTACAACGAAGAAGTTACGTCCGAAACAGTGAACGAGTGGAAAACCAGACGGACAATGCATTATGCGACTTGTGTCGCGGCTTAGAGTCAATCGCGCGACTTATGGCGAAGCGGGTGACTTATGTCGTGACTTAAGGTCGCGGCATAACCCGCGACATGCACTGTCAAGTCAAAACTCGACCTTTCAGCCCTCAAGCCTCATTTTCTCTAAAATAAACCCTAAATCTTCTCCCCTTTTCTCTCCCAAACCGACCCCTGAACCCAAAATCGAACCCTAACCCATTTCGAGGGGTTTTCCTCCTTAAACCACATGAATCTTCATCATCTAACTAGTTGATATCGTGAACCACCTCCATCTTCATCTTCTTCACCAAGTTCTTGGGGGTTTCATCTAACCCTTTTCACCATTGGAAGATTGGAAGCTTATGGTTCGTTTTGGGGATCTACAAGTGTTTTGGTTGGTGATTCAAGCTATTGGTTGAGGTAATCTTCTCCTTCTTCAAGAATAGGAAATTAGGTATTTTGGTATAAGATGAAAAGTTCATGTAAATGTTTGGGGAACATTTCTAAAGGGTTGAATATGATTATTTGTGGTTGGAAATGTGTGGATCTAAGTTTTTGTAACACCCTAAAAATTAGCAGAAAATAAAATTTCGAAAGTTCGGCAATAGACTCGACTTGCGGAATAAGGTGTTACAATTCCAATATACAAAATCATCCCAACGGGGTATAGAGTAGACATTAACGTGGTAAATAGTTGAAGCATAAAACGACAACCTACTAATCTACAATTAACTAACTAGATTAGGGTCAGGTGTCGCTATCCTTCCAAAATATATCTTCAAAAATCACTGGATGATGGTCACTAGATATCCTCAAAAGACCACTCACGACCCCAAGGTCGCTCCCTCAGTCCCGGCGTGCCCCACTGCTAAGATAACCCACATGACAATCAAGAGCAAGTGTTAGACTAAAGCCTAGTGAGAACAAACAAACAAGAAAAGAGTACTAAACCCAAATCGATGTCACGCGGTGAGTATAGCCATGAGCTAAGTCAAGAAATCAAATAAACCATTAGTGATTAAACATGGTATAAATAACACCAAAACACATAACGAGCTCAACCCCTCTAGATCTGTTGCTCAAAACATCAAGTCAACCCCTCTGGATCTATTCTTGAGAGTTCCCAAAACAGGGGGAACCCAAGTACATAATGGAATTACACCTTACTGCACCATGAGACGCTATCCGACCGTATAGGCCCACACCTTACTTATCATGGCAACCCGATGCCTATTCCGTGCTAAAGCGTGAACCAAATGCCCAAAACAGGGGACATAGGAACACAGTGCCTATGGATCCATTGCACTAAGACTCAAAGCCAAAGCAAGTCATTTCAGAGCATACTCATATTAAATCAAATATACAGACAATTTATATGAACAATGGTTCAATTCCATAAATCTTGATTCTTGAAATGATTGAGATTTTAGAAAGCATTACCCAATAATAATCAGCCATATTAAAACAAGATTTTTCACATTTAAATCGACACATTTATCACATAACTTTAGTAAGACCGACTGATTTAACTTAAAGGACTCACCTCAGATTTCTTTCTGCTTATAGACTGCTTCCTATGATCGCTACCTACGACAACACCGATAAATCGGTAAGCCAATAATAAAGACAACTTACTGACCTACGATTCCCGAATTCAAAACACAACACACTGCTGAAACACAGTACCGGTCGAGCCCAACACCGGTCTAACCCCACACCGGTCGAACCAAGTACCGGTCGAACCAAGCATCGGTCGAACCAAGCACCGGTCGAACCAAGCACCGGTCGAACCAAGCATCGGTCGAACCCGATCGAGACCATCTTCCCGGTCTTATTATGATGGGACGTTTACAGAACTCAGATCCAAATAAAAATACGTAGATCTCGAAATTAAACGGTTAAAAACCTTAACAACGAGATTCTATACGGCAGATAACACTTAGATCAAAGCTTTAAGCTAGATTCGTACCTTGATTTGGAGAAAATCGAACGACCTCTTTTCTCCTGCTTCCTTCTCTCTCTCTCTCTCTCTAATTTCTTTAGAAATCAGATTTGTGATATTTAGAAAATATCTAAAACTTGATTTATATTTATATAACCCAGGTTATATTTTACCCCCTTGAACTTCGGGTAAAGGTCAACTTTTCACCCAACGCCAAAATAGCGGGTGTTACAATCCTCCCCAACTTGGAGAAGATTTCGTCCTCGAAATCTCGGCTATGGAAAGAGGTGAGGGTACCTTCGCTTCAAGTCCTCATCCGCTTCCCAAGTCACATTGGCACCCCGATGGTGCTTCCACTGAACCTTGACCATTGTGACTTCCCGTTGATGAAGCTTCTTCGTCTTCCTTTCCAAAATCGCTTCAGGTTCTTCAACGCAACGATTTCTCTCGTCCACTCTGATCTCGAAGAGTGAGATGACACTCTCCTCCTTTGCTAGACACTTCCGTAGATAGCACACGTGAAACGTGTTATGAATTCCATTCATCTCTGGTGGAAGTTCCAGTTGATAAGCTTGAAGTCCTACCCGCTTAGTCACAGTGAACGGTCCAAGGAAACGGGGGCTCAAATTCCCACGTTTCCCAAATCTAATAATTCCCTTCTAAGGGGACACCTTCAACATAACCCGATCTCCCACTTGGAATTCCATTGGTCGTCTTTTCTTATCGGCATAACTTTTCTGTCGATCTTGGGCCGCCTTCATACGTTCGCGGATGCCCTTGACCTTGTCCGCTGTTTCTTACACGATTTCAGGTCCGGTGAACTGCTTTTCCCCCGCCTCGAGTCAACATACGGGAGTTCGACACTTGCGACCGTATAACGCTTCAAATGGTGCCATCCCTATACTCGAGTGGTAGCTATTATTGTACGCGAACTCTACCAAAGGCAGGTGTGTATCCCAACTACCCCCAAAGTCGATCACACACGATCTTAACATGTCTTCCAAAGTCTGAATTGTCCTCTCACTTTGGCCGTCAGTTTGAGGATGGTAGGTCGTGCTCAACTTCACACGTGTACCTAATTCCTTTTGTAAACCATCCCAAAAATGCGACGCGAACCGACTATCCCGATCAGAGACAATAGATAGCGGCACACCGTGTCGGGAAATTACTTCATCGATGTACAACTTCGCCAATTTATCCATTGGCAAGGTCTCCCGTATGGCCAAGAAGTGAGCGCTTTTGGTCAAGCGGTCTACTATAACCCAAAAGGCGTCATGACCTTTCAAGGTCTTTGGTAGCTTTGTCACGAAATCCATCGTGATGTGTTCCCATTTCGACTCCGGAATTTCCAAGGATTGCAAACTTCCGTAAGGTCTTTGGTGTTCAGCCTTCACTTGCAAACAAGTTACACACTGTTCCACATAGCGTGCCACATCAAGCTTCATGATTGGACACCAATAATGCAATTTCAAATCTCTATACATTTTCGTGCTTCCTGGGTGAATGGAGTATTTTGACTTGTGGGCATCTTCAAGAAGAAGTTCTCTATTACCCCCAATCTTAGGCACCCAAATTCGCCCATTGAAAAGCTTCACCCCTCGACTATCTTCAGTCAACAGAAGATGTTGTTTTGCCATGACTTCCTCTTTGAGATTTTCCTCCAGCAAGGCTTCATCTTGCGATTCCTTGATTCTGTCAATGAGTGTTGAAGTTATTTCAATCCGTGCAAAGGTAGCATGAGAATTTTCCCCGCAGACTTTCCGACTCAAGGCGTCGGCAACAACGTTTGCCTTACCCGGATGGTAGAGCAACTCGCAGTCATAATCCTTCAACAACTCCAACCATCTCCGCTGCCTCATGTTTAGCTCTTTCTGATCAAAAATATGCTTCAGACTCTTATGATCGGTGTAAAGAGTGCATTTCGTACCGTAAAGGTAGTGTCGCCATAATTTCAGTGCAAACACCACCGCTGCCAATTCCAAGTCATGAGTAGGGTAGTTGACTTCGTGCACTTTAAGTTGCCTTGATGCGTAAGCGATCACCTTTCCTCTTTGCATCAGGACACAACCCAAACCTATCTTCGACGCATCGCTGTACACCACAAAGTTTTCCGTCCCGTCAGGTAAGGATAGGATGGGAGCTTCACAAAGCTTCTTTTGTAAGGTGCGGAACACTTCTTCTTGCCTCTCGGTCCACACAAATTTCACGTTCTTCCGGGTCAAGGCCGTCAACGACGAGGCTATCTTCGAGAAATCTTGAATGAATCTCCGGTAGTACCCTGCCAAATCTAGGAAACTTCGGATTTCAGACGGACTCTTGGGAGGTTCCCAATTCGTCATCGCCTCTATCTTTGCGGGATCCACTTTTACTCCCTCCTTTGAAACCACATGCCCCAAAAACTGAACCTCTGGGAGCCAAAAGTCGCACTTTGAGAATTTCGCGTAAAGTCTTTCTCGCCTTAAAACATCCAACACTTCCCGGAGATGTTGCTCATGCCCTTCTTCATTCTTGGAGTAAACTAGGATTTCTTCGATAAACACAATTACGGATTTGTCGAGGAACGGTCGACACACTCGGTTCATCAAGTCTATAAATATTGCCGGTGCGTTGGTTAGGCCGAATGGCATCACCAGAAATTCGTAATGCCCATAACGAGTTCTAAATGTTGTCTTTGGGATATCGCTCTTTGCTACCTTCACTTGGTGATAACCCGATCGAAGGTCAATCTTTGAGAAACAACCTGCTCCCTGAAGTTGATCGAACAGATCGTCGATTCTCGGAAGTGGATACCTGTTCAATACCGTCACTTTGTTCAGTTCTCTGTAGTCAATACACATTCTCATTGCACCGTCCTTTTTCTTGACGAATAGGACCGGAGCTCCCCAAGGTGACGAGCTCGGTCGGATGAAACCTTTCTCAAGAAGGTCTTGGAGTTGAACCACCATCTCTTGCATTTCGGTAGGAGCCAAACGATAAGGAGCTCGAGCAATAGGAGCCGCTCCTAGAATGAGGTCAATACGAAAGTCCACAACACGATCGGGTGGCAACCCGGGCAAGTATTCCAAAAACACATCGGGAAACTCACGCACCACCCTAACATCTTATAGTTTCCGTTGGTCGAGTTTGGTATCGATAGCATAAGCCAGGAAAGATAAACCTCCTTTCGCCAAACACTTTCTAGCTTTGATCACTGAAATGATCGCCACATCGCCTTTCCTTCCTTCGTCGTAGATTATTATCGCTTCTCCGTTTGCCACGGGTAATCGAATCATTTTCTTTGAACATACAATTTCGGCCTGGTTCTTAGATAACCAGTCCATACCCACAACCACATCGAATCCGCCAATTTGCATAGGTAATAAGTTAATGGGAAATTTCTTTCCCTTAAGCTCTACGGCGCAATCTCTAAGAATATTATGAATTAGAACTTGACCTCCATTTGCTATTTCTACCACGACAGCATTCTCTAGCATACTCTTAGACATAACAAGCCTTTGACAGAACAATTCGGATATGAACGAGTAGCTAGCACCAGAATCAAATAACACACGTGTAGGTACGGAATTTAGAAAGAACGTACCCGACACCACATCGGTCGATGCTTTAGCTTCCTCTGACGACATCTGGAAAGCTCTTCCGATTGACCGCGAAGGTTCCATCTTCTTCCCGCCAAATCCCCCAGTCTTGAGTTTCGGGCACTCCGCCCTTACGTGCCCCGGTTCCTTACATTCAAAACATATTTGCCCCTTAAGAGGGCAATCCCGGAACGTGTGACCCGTCTTCACGCATTTGTAGCACATTCCGGGAACAAAGTTGTATGGGCCAAAATGTTTGCTTCGGCACTTGGAGCACCCCTTGGCATCACGTTTAGGATCGGCTCTCCGTGGAGCGCTGTTGTTGGCATAGAAAGGTTTCTTTGAGGGCATCGAGCTTCCCTCCCATTTCCTCTTCTCGACTTGGCGACCACTTTGATCCCTGCCGAGGCTGTAAGCATCCTCCATGAGTTGAGCTTCTTCCATTTCCTCCCGAAGGGTGGAGGTCTTTGTCACACGTACCATCGACATCATGTCCGATGGGAGACCCTTGATGAAAGATTTGATCTTATCTTTCTCTGTCGGGACAAGACGTCCCACAAAACCCAGCTTGTCCATGAAGAGGCAGTTGTACTCCCTCACAGACATACCTCCCTTCTTCAAGTTCTGAAATTCATCCTTGATTCGGTCCAACGACCTCTCGTTACAGTACTCCTCTAGCAGCTTTTCTTTGAAGGTAGACCAAGACAGTTGGTCCAGAACAGTCGGCTCAAGCGAAGCAGAGTACACATCCCACCAAGTAAGAGCTATACCCCGTAACATTCGAGAACCAAAGATAACCCTCTGCTCCTCCCCACATTCACTTGAGCGAAAAGCTTGCTCCATCTCTCGAACCCAGGCCATACAATCTAGGGGATTGTCCGAGCCTTTAAATTCTGGGGGTCGGCAACCCAGAAGAGCTTTGAACGTGCAAGTCCGCGCCGCTCAACTGACACCCAGGGCTGCAGTCACCACAGGGGAAATTACAGGTCCAGTACCCCCGGATCCTGCAACAATCACATTTTCGCCAACCGTTTCGGGCCTACGGTTGTTAGGGTCTCGATCCTCAAGGAGTTTCAAGAATACTTCCTGTTGTTGTGCCATGGCCCTAGTCATGGCCAACATCATACGATCCATCATTCTCGTCTCTACCGCCACTTCCTCGATAATAGGCTCTGCAGCCTCCAAATTGCGTCGAGGAATGTGCTCGGGTCATCCACCCAGCACATCACTCATACGCACTGTTTCCCCCACTACAGTCGCCAGCGGATGGTCGACCGTAGGTATGTCGGCCTCCTGGCCTTCCGGACGATTCCTGGTATTAACCATGGTTCTGCTGAATGCAATCATGCAAAAGAACGAGATAAGGATTACGGAAAACACGGAGAACGTACTACTACACTTATCAATTATTATCACAACAGTAATTGAAGTATGCCCACGTAAAACATTTTCATAATAACGTTAGCTAAGTGAAATTATGAACATATAATACGTAAGAGTTCTTATTACCATTATCACAACTTTCAATTTGTGCAAGTTTCCGTCGACCCTAAGACCATCCTATCTTAGAAGGTCTACCCCATCTCACGAGTCATAGCTTAATAGTCTCGGCTTAAGTCTAGGCATCTTACAGTCATACCTAATTCACTTAAACCAAGGCTCTGATACCAACTTGTAACACCCTAAAAATTAGCGGAAAATAAAATTTCGAAAGTTCGGCAATAGACTCGACTTGCGGAATAAGGTGTTACAATTCCAATATACAAAATCATCCCAACGGGGTATAGAGTAGACATTAACGTGGTAAATAGCTTAAGCATAAAACGACAACATACTAATCTACAATTAACTAACTAGATTAGGGTCAGGTGTCGCTATCCTTCCAAAATATATCTTCAAAAATCACTGGACGATGGTCACTAGATATCCTCAAAAGACCACTCACGACCCCAAGGTCGCTCCCTCAGTCCCGGCGTGCCCCACTGCTAAGATAACCTGCCACATGACAATCAAGAGCAAGTGTTAGGCTAAAGCCTAGTGAGAACAAGCAAATAAGAAAAGAGTACTAAACCCAAATCGATGTCACGCGGTGAGTATAGCCATGAGCTAAGTCAAGAAATCAAATAAACCATTAGTGATTAAACATGGTATAAATAACACCAAAACACATAACAAGCTCAACCCCTCTAGATCTGTTGCTCAAAACATCAAGTCAACCCCTCTGGATCTATTCTTGAGAGTTCCCAAAACAGGGGGAACCCAAGCACATAATGGAATTACACCTTACTGCACCATGAGACGCTGCCCGACCGTATAGGCCCACACCTTACTTATCATGGCAACCCGATGCCTATTCCGTGCTAAAGCATGAACCAAATGCCCAAAACAGGGGACATAGGAACACAGTTCGTATGGATCCATTGCACTAAGACTCAAAGCCAAAGCATGTCATTTCAGAGCATACTCATATTAAATCAAATATACAGACAATTCATATGAACAATGGTTCAATTCCATAAATCTTGATTCCTGAAATGATTGAGATTTTAGAAAGCATTACCCAACAATAATCAGCCATATTAAAACAAGATTTCCACATTTAAATAGACACATTTATCACATAACTTTAGTAAGACCGAGTGATTTAACTTAAAGGACTCACCTCAGATTTCTTCCTGCTTATAGACTGTTTCCTATGATCGCTACCTACGACAACACTGATAAATCGGTAAGCCAATAATAAAGACAACTTACTGACCTACGATTCCCGAATTCAAAACACAACACACTGCTGAAACACAGTACACCGGTCGAACCCCACACCGGTCGAACCAAGTACCGGTCGAACCAAGCACCGGTCGAACCAAGCACCGGTCGAACCCGATCGAGACCATCTTCCCGGTCTTATTATGATGGGACGTTTACAGAACCCAGATCCAAATCAAAATACGTAGATCTCGAAATTAAACGGTTAAAAACCTTAACAACGAGATTCTATACGGCAGATAACACTTAGATCAAAGCTTTAAGCTAGATTCGTACCTTGATTTGGAGAAAATCGAACGACCTCTTTTCTCCTGCTTCCTTCTCTCTCTCTCTCTGGTTTCTTTAGAAATCAGATTTGTGATATTTAGAAAATATCTAAAACTTGATTTATATTTATATAACCCAAATTATATTTTACCCCCTTGAACTTCGGGTAAAGGTCAACTTTTCACCCAACTCCAAAATAGCGGGTGTTACAGTTTTGGAAGAATCGTGCTTGTGGATTCAAGTTTCTTCAAGGAAAGCTCTAAGTGGGGTAAAATCTAGATTTATCCTAAATCTATCAAGGTGAGTTCAAGTTGATTTGTGAAAACGTTGTACATGCCAAAATGTTTATTTTAAAGCATTTATGTGTTTTACATGAAATTAGCAACTATTGAGTTATTTGGTAACTTTTGATTATTTGAAGTATTTAGCTATTAAATCTTGTAAAACACCATATTTGGGATTTTTTGGGATATGTTGATAAATGTGTCACAAAAGAACATGTTTTGGTGGTTTATTGCATAAATGGGTATTTGGTCAAAAATGCACCTTTAAGTGTTTGTCGGGTTTTATGCATCATTCATGAGATGAGATGTTTTGAAAAGTACGAAGGTGTGAGTCCTTTGGTTTTGGGTCATTCCCGACTTTAGAAATAATAACCTTTTTGGGTTTTGGGCCGAAGGCCATTGGTGATTTGAAAAATAAAGATTTTGGGGAAAGATTTAATTTGGTTTATGTAACCATATTGGCTCTTGTGGTTTAGCCAATCGTCTGTTAAGCCTTTTGAGGCTTGATTTGTACTCTATTGAGTTTGGAACATTTGTTCCGTTTTGTTAACTCGTTAAGGAGCCTTGGATGTATGGTGTACTTAGTTGCATCTTATTTGAGAGTTACATGTTTTGAATGCATTAGTTCATTATTTTGAGTCATGTAACGTTTTAGACTGTAATGCATTGGATCCATAGGCATATGAGTCAGTTGGTTAGTGGGGACTTTATCCCCGTTTTGGGATTGGACATTATTTATGGCTAGCGGGAGCTCGAGGTACAGATCGTGGGTGGTTGAACTCGATGCCCGTTTGTCGTCCAGTCTGGTTACTCATCGTGGAATTTAGTGTCCGCGTTTGAATTCTAGTGAGTGGTCCCTAAGTCATGTGGTTGATTATGTAAGCTTGCGGTGGTGCTCTGCAGAGCCGTATACGGAGCTAAGTCTTGCGGTGGTATCTCAGATGAGTCGGATACGGGGATTTGTGGCTTTGGTTGTGACACTCATTAGAGGTCGAGTAGACACTAGGATCAGTGGTGTCATGCGGTGGTAGCTCAGAGGAGCCGAATACGGGGAACCATGGTCTTACGTGAAGCTCGAGAACATTGATAAGTGGCTTAACTTTGTGTGCCCGCCACATTCGATGGAATTCGTGTATCCCCCGTCACCGAAAGGTGTTGTTTTGGGGTATTGAGTTTTATTATCCAAGTTTTCGGTGGCGTCTTGTATAAGTGGATTTTTACTCTTGAGTTATGGGTTGAGTATTATGCCCCACCCGTGTTTTGGGTGTTTCGGGATATAAAGTTTTAACAACATTTTTATAAATAAAGAGTCTGATTTCTATTCCCGTTTTGAGTAAGTGTTGGATTGCATTACTTCACGAAATAACGTTTGGTGTTGAGGCGTCCATTTATAAATTGCATAATATTGGAAACGGGTTGCTCTCATATTTAAAGTGATTCATTTTAAAGGATCATGATTTAAGTTGCATTATTTCCGTTTAATGGTTTTATAATCATGATGAAAACTCTTGAACTCACTAGGCGTTAGCCTAACCCTTTTTATTTGTCGGCATGTGCAACAAGTTTAAGGTTGGGAATAGCTCTAGTAACACTGTGCTGAGAGGAGTGCTAGTTGTGAGCTCAAGAAGTGATTATCTTAATGAAGTCTTCCGCACTTGTTTTGGGAAGAGCAACTTATAGTTGGGATTAAGTAACACCCGACTTCGGTCTAGTCCTTGTATAAGACTAGAGTTTATATTTGTTTAAGGTTGAATAGAAACTCTTATTTTGAAGATTTATCTTTTTACTTGATGTAATATTGAAATTTTAATTAGTTGCTCTTACGAAATTTGAGGGTGTTACATGTCATACGTCATAAATTAGACTTCACATGTACAAAAATCGTCGAAGATGCATAAATCACATAATAGACTTTACTTGTACAAAATCACCAAGAATACGTAAATCATGCTATTTACTTGTTGAAATATTCAAAACCCAATATGAGCATTTTATGAGATTAAAACAACCCAAGTTTACCAAATATGAAAACTTATCGAAATACTCACACTTTGACAATTACCAAGTAAAACATATTTTTATTTCAAAATACTCATTTTGGCATGTACATAGTTTTCACAAAGCAACTTGAACTCACCTTACTAGATTTAGGCTAAATCTATATTTTACCCACTTTGAGCTTTCTTGAAGAAACTTGGATCTTCCAGCCAAAACCTCCAAAAACCTAGATCCATAAATTTCAACCATAAATAGACATATCTAACCATATAGAAACATTCTCCAAACATTTTACATCAAAACCTCAACTTAAACCCAAAACCCTAATTTTGACCTAACTCCTCCAAAATCTTCCAAACCGAAAATGGAGAAACATAATACTTAGAAAATCATCAATGGAGCATTTATATCTTATATTAGGGTTTAGAAATGGAAGAGATACACTTATCATTTAGGTTTTGATGAAAACCTAGAAGACTCAACAATGAGCTTGAGGTTGAAGATGACAAAGGTGGACATTTGCCAAAGCTCCCAATCTACCACTTGATGATGGAACATTTTAAGAACTCAAGAAATTAACCCAAAATGAGTTAGGGTTTGAGGAGAATGAAGAAGAAACGGTTTGGGAGAGAGTGGAGAAGTTTTAGAGAAGAGAAATGAGAAAATAGGCTGAAATCCCGCACTTAACAACTCCCTGCACCCTTTGTGCGACATTGACCATGCGACATTGCCCTGGGCAATGTCGCTGGTCATAGTCGCTGGTATGTACCAGCTCACGGTACACCCCATGCGACTGTGACTCGTCATAGTCTCCAGGCATTGTCGTGGGACCTTTCCGGAGCCCCGAAACTCGACTTTTTCACTGCCAAGACTCCCGATACTCCAAGGGACTTTAAGCAATACATTTCCCAACAAAACCCCACTGTTTACAAGTCTCAGAAATGTTCGGGCTATATTTAGTTACCGAAAATTTCGGGTGCTACAGAAGGTCACTTCCACATCCCAATCCTTTAGCCCAAGATTGGACTTCGTTTTCCGGAATCCCTAACCCATAAAGTTTACTCTTGCTCATGTTTATCTTTAGACCCGAAATCAAATAGAAGTACTTCAAGATTTTCATTAAGTTCCTCAAATTTGATAGTTTCCATTCTCCGAAAAAACCCACGTCATCCGCATATTGAAGATGGGATACCGGTACTTCCTCCCGCCCCACTTTCATCCCTTCGAACATCCCCTTTTCCACCGACTCTTCCATCAAGATGTGTAAGCCTTCGGCAACCGTTAGAAAAAGAAAAGGGGCAAGTGGGTCTTCTTGCCTTACGCCTTTCTCCATTTGTAATTCTTTTGTCGGCACACCGTTCATCAATATTGACACCGAAGAGGACTTTAGGCATGTTTCTATCCACCTTCGCTACTTGATTCCAAATCCCATTTCCCTAAGCATTTGTAAGAGGAAAGACCATTCGACCGTATCGTATGCTTTTTCGAAATCGACCTTAAGAATAAGACCTTTTTTCTTCTTCTTTTTCATGAACGCCACCATTTCATTTGATATTAGAATACCATCGAGAATTGACCTCCCTTTTATGAAAGCACTTTGTTCCTTACTTATTAACTTTCCCATTACCTTTTTCATACTTTCGGCCAAAACTTTTGCAATGACTTTATAAAAGATTCCAATAAGCCTAATTGGCCTAAAGTAAGTTATTTTAGCGATTGCATGTGACAAGGATCTAAATTTTGACTAGGTAAGAGGAATAACAAAACCAAGAGTCTTACATGGTAAGTGATGAAAAAACTCTTACCCGGTAAGCGTTTACTGGATTTAGTACGCTTACCAATAATTTATTTTAATGAATGGGAAGGTTACATGATAAGGTAAGGGGTCGTTTACCAAGCGCTTACCCGGGTGATAGTGCTTGGAATACACCTATAGACGTGTGCTAATTAAACCTCAAAGCAAGTATACAATGAGATCTAATATCGTCTTTCAAGTAATAAAATGGTAAGAACCAAGTATCGTCCCACAGAGATTGGAGTAAAAGTAGATTAAAAAGTAAGAGAAAGAAATGACTTCAGATGGCGATTTTGAAGAATTGATTTGGTTTGGTTTGTCACTTGATTAGATTAACAGAATAATAAAGCAAGCACGGGTGTAAGACATTTAGGTAAGATTTAAACACAAATTCCAGCAGACTTATGCTACAACCATAACTAGATCCACCATCTATTTTGAGGGTATTCCTCTCGGACTTCAATATTCACACTGCTGTTTAGAGTCGACTAAACACATCTCTGTGCAGCCTCCAACTATTTATAGTGTAGAATAAAGTCCTCAAAATATATGGACGATCAAATCTCTTTGTATCTAAAACCGCTCTCTCGAGCCGATTCCCATATCATCCAAGTTGACGTGTTCGAAGGGGCTTATCTCTAAGTCCTCTACACTTTAACACTAATGACTAGCGATCAACTTGTCGAGAATAAATCAGTTTATAAATAAAAAAGCAACTCTCTCAAGTCTACTTCTTATATCATTCAAACTGACGTGCTTTTGGTAGCTTATCTCTAAGTCAACCGCACTTTAACACTTTAGCAAGTGATCAGTTCGTCAAGAAGTGTCATTGAACTTTATAAAACTTGAAATGAAATGATGGAACATTGTTATTGCGAAACAACGTCCACCTTTCTTTGGTTTAAAATCTCACCCTTTTATCTCACACCCGAGCTAAATAAAATTAGCTACTCATATTTAAAGACATAAAGCGATAAATGACGGAAAATAAAAACATAAATATAAATGACATAAATTAAATGACGGAATATAAATGACAAAAATTAAATGACGGAAATATAAATTACAACAAATATAAAAGACTTGAATATAAATTGCAAGTAAAGTAAAGAACTAAGTAAATAATACTAGAAATAATAAAGCATAAAAGACAAGGGATGATGACTTCAAAAGATTACTTGGAATTAATAAAGTAAACTAAAATCACAAGGTTATTGATGTCAACCTTTGATTTTCACTAAGATGAGAGAGAATTAGATGGATTATGGATGATCAAACTAAACCCCAAGCTCCCTTTTTATACTAAAAGGGAGTGGCAAAAAGGGTAATTAACCACTAACAAAGTACTTAAAGTACAAAGACACATTATCCAAAAGTTAATATCCTAAGGACAATAAGGATTTAAAGTTTTATCCAAGTACATCAACCATGAATTGGTCTAGAAGGTTCCCAAAAATCAGATACAATAATCCCAAAAAGTTTTTCCATGTTAAGCTCCTTCTAGCTTATCCATTAAGCTCCTCCATCGACATGATGCAGGAATGCTGCAGACTGCTGCACTTATAAATATGCCCAAAAATACACCAATTAGCTACCCAATGCAATAAAACAAGCCATTCACATCTTTAGCTCCAAGAAACAAGAAAAGAGAAAATAATGAACTAAAATGACTCAAAGGTTGGGATTAGAAGGTAAAAACTATTCTAAAATCGAGTTAAAAAGAGTATAATGGCACTAAATAATTAGTGCCATCACCGGGTAAGCGCTACCAAGCTTACCAAGTTATATTACCTTAACCGATGAATATGACAATGACCAATAATCTTACCCGGTAAGAGCGAAAACAATGGTCGAGAGTCTTATCCAGTAAGTGTGGGGATGGCTCTTACCCGGTTAGAGCTTATCGGGTAAATTTTTGCCTACAATACCATTTTAATGGACTAAAATCTTACCCAATAAGGTAAATGATAGCGTTGAATTTAACCGGTAAGTGCTTACCGGGTAAATGTTTGGATAAACGACCCCTAAGTCAGAGTAATTGCTCTTGCTGGTAAGCATTTGGTAATGTCCCTTAGGAATGTGGAAAATCTTATCTTTCCCAGATTCGCATCACTTGGGTTGTGGTAATGGAGGTTCGTTTGCAATGATTCTAAGCTATTTGTGGTCGTCCAGTGGGTTAGTCGATACGGATAAAGTGCTCCGAATATCCAAAGTTACCCAAAAAATGTTGAATAATTGTAGTAGTGTAAATTGTATTAAAATGAAATATATTTTTATATTTATAAGTTTTATTTTGAAGAATTATTAGGTGTCGTTTGTTTTTTAAGAGGTCTAAAGTCTGAAGTTTTATTTTAGTTATAATTAATAATAGGTGGTGTGTAAAAAAGTCTGAACGATTCAGACTTAAGAGTTATTAAAAGGTTTTTTTTTTTTTAAAAACAACAACCAAGTCTTTTTTTTTTATTAGAAATATCTTGTTATAGACACCAAATGAAACTTTTTGAATTTTTTATATAGAAAGATTTTGATTGTAGATACTTTAAAGTTTTAATTTTTTATTTTGAGTTTCCTGCATTGTTAATTTGTTTATATCAAGCCTTTTATCTATATGCATATTATATCCTAAAGCAGTTAGGCTTTATTTTCTTGAAAAATAATTTAAAAAAAAATACAAGTATTAAATCAGTATATGTAAATCAATATTACCTTTAAATCTTTTAATTTTTATAATATCTTAATCTATATTTTTTGTAAATTATAAAAATGAAAGTTTGAAGAGTTTTTAAAAATTTATATATCTTTTCAATATGAACAAATTATCTTTTTCTTTAATATAGTCAATTCTTTTTAAATGTATATCATTTTATTATAATAAAAAAGATTTAATTAGACAGATTACATAAATAACAAATATTTTATTTTTTTAATTTTGATAAAATATTTAAATACAATGTAAACATTGAACACTACTAATATAACGAATCTATACTATATTATAAAGCACAGTTAAAAAACTCTTAAATACAAATTATTAGGCACAAGGTACCATCATTTTATACAAGATTTTAAAAATCTCTTAATCTACAACTATCAAAGCACAAGATACATATTACTACTGAAGGCTTCTAACACCCACCAATTTGGTATGTGCAGGACCTTTCTTTTATGCAGACATTTCTTGTATCACTATTAATTAATATATTATATTACTATAAATTTGTTTTAACTATATTGTAATTGGTTATTTTTTCTAGATGTCATTAAAATATATAAGATAATCATTGAATTCTAATAAAATACTTAATTTTTTTATATAAAAACATTATATTATTAAGCCTAAATTAAACAAATTTATAAAAAAAACATTATCACTTTTCTCAAAACCATCCAAAATCGTTATGTAAATCGACAAAAAAATAAAATTAAACATTAAAATCATGATGTATCTCGCTGCATTGCGTGAGTACGTTTCTAGTAATCAATAAAATCGATAACCGACAAAAGAGTCAACACCCACAAATACATAAAATAAAATTGAGATAATCAAAATAAAAATATATTGTGTGTAATACTCTTCTAATCTTAAGTAATTGAGTTAGGTACTTGAATCTAAAAATTATCTTCTTTAATTATATTTTATTTTAATTAATTGTCAAAATATAATAAATCAATATAAAATAGTTATTTTAAAAACACAATTTATCAAAATTAATTAATTACATACATGGTTTTAAATAACTTGCTATAACGTGTTATAACGTCAAGCTTGGGTTTACCGCCATGTTAACTCCTGTGGTTCCACTCTAAGACTTGATTTGCTTTATAATGCGTTATGACAGGTTATAGTGCGTTACAACACGTTATTTTGTAAGGTGTGAGGTTTATTTAATATAAAACTTGAGAAATAAATGGTAATTGTTTATGGGACTTAAGACTTAAATAAACATAAAAAGGAAACTTAAAAATCTAAAAACTCTAACTATGTAAATACTTGCTCTCATTCTCATACTCGAAGAATTGAACGTGAATTCTTTGAAAAATGAAGAAAATAGCGAGTAGATATTCAAGAGATTTAATCCCGATTTTACACTATTGATATCATTTTATATAATCTCTATGTATTTGGTATCAATAGTCTAAAACAACCCAACCAGAGAATAGCAAGATGACAACTTAAATCTTAATATTAACATTAATAAACCATGCCAAAGTGACCCCAAGCGTACAATAAAATTCAAGGTTTGTAAAGGCAACCTATTCACAACTGAGATAATTTTAATATATGTCTAAAATGATGGTCTTCTAACTCTTCAGCTACATCTTTTCCTTGTCTTTATTTGCCCTGCCTACATCACGCTTGCCTGAAAAGATTTTTAGTTTTGAAAGAGTGAGGGTTAGACCATAGGTCTAGTGGGTCCCCTCTAACAGATAAGCAACAATAAAACCTTCCAGAAAAAAATTTAAATCAATATATTTATAATCACAAAAGATAAAATACGCTACTGACCACACGACTGTCAAAGACGATGTGTCTAACTCGCACTGCCTTAATTTTGGGACACACCCCCAATGGCATAAACGGGTCACACTCCCCGGTACGAGTAGGCGGGTCACACTCCCCGACTTAGGTCACAATCCCCAAATATAATGTATGCATACATTTAAACATCAGCAATTTATAACACACGTAAATCATTTCATA